>CABEGB010000269.1:0-495054 GCA_901521435.1 Crematogaster levior | reverse complement strand
TAATTTACACTAGTCACAGTTTTCTCGAGGTACATACTTTGAGAGT
The DNA here is from genome assembly GCA_901521435.1 of Crematogaster levior. NCBI lineage: Eukaryota > Metazoa > Arthropoda > Insecta > Hymenoptera > Formicidae > Crematogaster > Crematogaster levior. The sequence goes on along the minus strand of CABEGB010000269.1, from coordinate 495,008 downwards.
TTATATTTCTTTAAAAAAAAAAAAAGAAACCAAAAATAGTATTATACAAAGATGGATATACATTTTAGAAATTAACTATTTTTTCACGGATAACTTTAATATAAAACAGTAACATTGCAGCACAATATGATTCTCTTGTACTTTGCGAAGATACAAATTAAATTTTTCTCTTCTCGATGCTAGCACGATTTGGTTTCTCAATTAGATTAGATTAGGCGGATCAACCGTTGATGCGATTAATCTAGTCGAATGTGTATCGGACAGCGAGCCTGCTTCTCGATCCATCGGAAAGTCCGTGGAACACGCCCAGGAGGGAGAGAGAGAGAGAGAGAACACATAAGTTAATAGATGGAAGAGGTGTCGGGGTGAGAAGTCGATCGAGAGCTGCGATCGACCGGTCGACCACGCCAGTCCGATTGGAAATCGGGCGTCTAGAGCGTCCTCGAGGCGTTGATACCGCGCAGGTACCTGACGCTCGGACTCGGTTTTGCAAGATACTCGGCAATCGGCGGGCGCGCTCATGATCAAGCCCGCAATTAAATCGGTGCGCCGATTTTCTGGCCTCGCGGCACCCAATACCGATCCGCGGCGAAATGTGTTATTACGTGCTTTTATAGATAATTAAATGATAAAGTCGCGTCGACTCGTCTCAACCTCTATCTACGTTATGTATATAATACAATGTATGTACTCCCGTTTATCGTTATAACGCGGCGTAATATAAGACGTAATGTAACAGATCGCGACGCGCTGGGAAAAGCCGTCGAAATATATATCTCGAAATATATAGTACACTTGGAAAGAGATCCTCGTAAAAATTTTTAAGCACTAATCCACGATTCTTTTTGCAGTTTCATGTATATAGTAATACTCTGGACCTTCGAATAATAATTGAAAATAATTGAACACTGCGTCATTTTGAGGTGAGTATTGTAGATTCTATCGGTACGCTATTGCAGGCACTTTGCGAAATCGTTTCGAGTAATGGCTATTTGGTGAGACTTAGTACCGGACGTGGCGCAGCGCGAAAATAAAACTATCGAGCAGAAAAAAGTATAAAAAGAGAGAGAGAGGGGGGAGAAGAGAGGACTCGTGGAAGAAGGGACAGAGGAGCGGGTGCATTGTTTCTGTGGGAGGATCCCATGCATAACTTAGACAGTCGTGCACAGGTGTAAAAGGAGAATGCGCGCGTGGGTATTATGGGGTTTCAGGCGGTGGTGAGGGGGAAACGGGAGGTAGAGGCGGCAGTGAGAGAAAGAAGGAGAGAGAAAAAGACGCGGGGGTAAGAATTAGAAGAGGCTGGCACACAAAGGCGCGAGTTTCGCCAAGTAATCGTGCCCATTAATAACGCTGCTGATCCACCTCCTCCTCCTCCTCCTCCTTCTCCTCCCCCCTTCCACCTTCTACTTCGTTGCTCCTACACTCCGGGCTCATGGACACTTGTTCTCTCCTCAAGAAATATAACAACCGTGCTCTATCTCATTTGACGTGAACCTATCGAGCGATGCTCGTCGATCGCGCGATTATATTACGCGGTCCTTCCTCTTTCGATGGGCCCGACGTTCGTTTTGAGCCCTCAGCAATTATAACTTAACAGCTGGAACACTGTTGCGCGACTTCACTAAAGACTTCGCGCGTTGATATTTCTGTATTTTTCTTGAAAGTTTCGTTGCATGCCGTTTTTACAAAGATATATTTAAAATTTTGCGTGAGAAATAACATACAAATATTTGCGGAAATTTTTCTGGATCAAGTAATGATAAATCGTATATTATAATTGAAATTAATGAACATATTGTAAGAAGATGACCTTTTATTTAGGTCGAGACGTCTGTTTTTTAAATTTGTCTTGATTATAATTATAAAGATATTAGCATTGTCATCCGGCTTGGTTCTTTTGCCCTTCGAATGTTATGTTATATTTTAAAAATAAAATTGTTGATTATCATAACATACTCATTTACTCTATTTAATGAATGTATCAGCTAATTTGATAAAATTTATATAGATGAAAAGAAATCAATTATCCCATGTTGCTGCCGTTATTAATATATTTATCAATAATTACTTAGTTTTTATCGCTGATATAAAGTATAAAGACAATTAATTAATTAAGATAACGTAGGCGTCAAATCAACACCGAGAAATCACATTTCGTGGAAAAGCTGGCGGACGCCTTGTGGAAATCTGTGAATGAGTTAACTTGTTTCTCCTCGTAGAATCTTCTCGGACTCTTCATCCTCGAGGATCAGCGCATCGTGCGTGATGTCTCGAATAAAGTCGCGTGCGCCTATTAATAATATCGCGGCTGCGATAGAAAACGGACGTCGAGAGGAATCTAGGCTGGTCATTTGTACGGGTCGCAGCTGGTTCAATAGCGAAGCAGCAGGGTCGGTGAATTGTCCCGATCTGAGAGTACCGTCGTGCGCAATCGTTGCGTGCACGCGATATTTCCGAGCTTATTATGCGTATCAGTCGCGTGATCTCCATTTGCGATAGGAACATCGATATTAACGCCAATAAAATCCCGAATCTCCACATAAGTCCTATTTCTTTCATTACAATTAATATCACAAATCTTATGTTCAGTGAGAAAGTATTACTACTATTCTGCAGGCTGCAATAAATGATTGAAGAAATAAAAAATAACTTTCTTTTTGTCGATAATGAGATAAATTCTCAATAGATATCTTTCGCGCTTTCTTCTTCCTCGGTAATCTCTGTTTATCGTATCGTATCGTGAGGTGAGAATTTAAAATAAAGACACGGTCTCGTTCGCGTTTATTTGAATTCGATTGCGTATGAGATAAGCACTATCGTTATACTGTCGCAGATATTTATTTCCTCACGTATCCATGTACGCATTTATAATACATAGAGTCCTGGCCCCGAGAGATCCGTAGGATGACGATACAACCCTCGATCGTGACATTCGGCATACAAATCCCACGATTGATTATTTATTTCAGCCTATGCATTCTGAATCTAAGTTTCACACTCGACGTGAGACTGACCCCACGTGCTTGACCCCCGCGGCAGGATATACAGAAGGGATTACCGATCCCAAAGTCCTGCTACGCCAAAGTGACTCCGCATTCACCGAGTCGAGTATTGTTCATGCGGCACCGATCCATTTCGGAGGCTTCGCTCGGTGGACATTTATCCCGACTTCCTCGACTTAAGAAAACATCGACGGATTACGTCAGTGCGTCACTTTACAAAGCGACGTCGAAATCGTGGGAGAAGTGTCGTAATATTCAAAAGCACTCTTGCGAAAGAATAGAACAGGAGCCGTTATACCGATTTTTCGATGAACTGTCATGTCAAATTTATCGAATCTTGTATGCTTTGTGTGAAAACTTCTATTTAATCAGGCGGCAAAGATGGAATATTATTTACATCATTGAATAACTTTACGAATATATTATAATTACGAATAACTTTCTTAATATGAGATATCATGTGGAGTATATATATGTTAATCTTGCGTGAAACTTTAAATTATAGAGATGAATCGAAATCTGATTTTTAAGTCCTTGAAACTCGAATCCAAAATTTTGCAGGTCTCAAAATTCTCGAAACTATCGAAATCTTGGATGTTAATTAAAAAAAAAAAAATTATTTTGACAAGAAGTAAAAAATTCAACCAATTTTTTTTAGAAGATTAAGTTGTATTTTTATTAAACATAGATAAAAATCATTTTATTTTAGGAAAAAAATAAAAATATTTAATAAATTGTTTGAAGAGGAAGCTTTTTTTATGCGTCAAATAATGCACGTATTTGTTTTTAACAATTTAATATTTATTTATCATCCCCACTGAGAACTTGGAAAAATATTTAGTCAATTATTTTTGGGGGGTTGTGTTCACTTCACGTTTCGAAAGTTTCGATCACAAAAATAGCGCAAAGTTTCGAATCCTCGGGCATCCCCACTTTAAATATTCTACTATTTACAACATATTTTTTTATATTACGTCTAATTTTTGCCGATAGTATTTCACCATAATAAGTTCAATAAAATTTTTAAAAAATTTGAATGACTAACTTGGAGAATTTTTATCATCGCCGCCGGAACGAGCATCCGGTACATTTCCGGAGACATTCGTTCTCAAACATCGTTACCGCGAAATCTGCGGTAAACCGCAAAAGAGAGAATTCAGGACTACTCTCTTGACTTCACTACTCGCAGCTTGCACGAAGAAAAGGAGGATCATGTGCGCTCGTGAGAGAAGAGCTTCGGCTGGCGGTTAGATAGGTATCCCATCTCTTCTATTCCGCTACCCTAGAGAAATGGGATTACGCGAAATCCCGGTCACTTTTATAGGAAGTATATATCCTCTCTAGCCAGGGCTATCTAGGACCGTTCCTCTCTTCTCTTTTCCTCTCTATTTCTTCGTCGTAGAATCCTGCGCCAGAAGGTCAACGTCGGTGATTCGGCTACGATTTGAACGTAAGCAGCTGCTAGCTCCAGTCTCCTTAGATATCTCGACTCCGGTCCCTTTTAACCCTCGGCGAAGGACCCATCCGGACCTAATTCGCCGTGAAACGAGGAAGGCCGACTTGCGCAAAGGCGCGTAAGCGAGGATTTGGAGATTCAGACGAGAGATGACACACTCGCCTCTATCGATTTCCTAATTCATAGAATGGGCGAACGCGCGATTTCTCGGGAGCTGATCGAGATGGGCGTGGGGTTTATTCGACAGTGATAGTGGCTCCTAGTTTATGCTCTGGAATAGAAAAAATTCCTGTAACAAGCCCGACGAATGTGATACTTCAATAAAGAATGACAAGTGAAACAGGACCGATATGTACCCAACACTTAATTAGAGAAATATTATCATTAGGCTACCAAGATCCACAGCTGTAAATGATCTTATCTTATCTTTTTCTGGCTAATTGTTACTTCATGAAGTTTTTTCGTTTTTGTAAACTTTGAATTGTCAAATGTTGTCAATTTTTATAAATCTATTATATCTACATAAAAACACAGGTAATATATATATGCTTATACAATTTATCTAGTTTAAGAATCATATATAAAAAGTCTCGTGATCATTATTAATTAACTCATATGCGAGTTTATAATTTACTCAAATCTAATGGTTTTCGAAGTAATAAAATATGCGGCAGGGTTTGGGAAAGGTGAATGAATACAAGTCGCGTAATTAAGTAGATATATCACACATTTATAAATTTTCAAGTAAATACACAGTAAAGAGAGAGAGAGAGAAAGAGAGAGAAAGAGAGATAACGGTTACGGTACAATTTATAGTTGGTTGCACGGGATGTAATCGTCCTTCACTTTAAACTTCTTCGTCCTGCATACCTGCGCCTCAACACTTCTCTCATATATATAGATAAAATAACGATTTTATATATATATATGAATATCACCTTAATCATTTGCAATCGGACTCCGCAATGCAAAAATTCTTTCCATATACAATCTTGCCTTCACAAACTGCATCGTACAAAATCTCTACAGATATAATTTCTTCGCCGTAACATGGCAAAAAATTATTTCCGCAAGCATCTCAGATATTGTCGTTTAATAGGAGAGAAACGAATCCGATTGTAAAAAGTTAACGTGCGACCTTATCACACACGGTGTTACAATTTATCAACGAGCGGAGATGTATCTTAGCGAGATGTCAGTCAGAAGTCGCATTAATTACTATATTTAATGCAATCGAAGGCATGAGATCGGATCGTAAATCAATTCCAATGTGGTTACGAGACGTTCTTCCACGTTTTTTTGTTGTCGTGTGTGACACGATTCCCCTCTTATTAACACGTCGAACTCATTAACACGTCGAATGTGACAACGTTGTCACGCGCAGCTATCGATATTATCATATCGCGGGGCGGAACATCTACACTTCGCTGTAACAGCGTTATCTCCTTCGCGATTGCTGTCTCGATTTACATGTAAACACCTCGTATACCTAGTAAGATCCAATTAAGTTAATCTTTTAAATTAATAAAGGGATATAATCTAATCGACATTCATCTGAAACCCTCTTCTTGTTCTGTACCCCGATACATTGCACGGTTGTTGCAAGTAGCGAAAAAAGTAATTTTTTAAAGAGGCTTATCGAATCGTGTTTGTGTATAATACCACAATGAATATGTTATTTCCGATGACATTAGAAGACTGGCTTTTTGCGATAAGATTATTAGCCTGTTACTGAAATTACGGAACTCGATAGAGATTTAAAACGAGCTTGTAAAAACGCATCCGCGAACGGATTGCCTTCAAAACAAAGCGTTGACAGGCTTTTGATGCCACTCAGTGATTAATTGTGACTCGTCGTAAAAAAAAAAGCGCACACAATTCTCGCTCTCGCGTGTTCGTTTTGCTAACGATGCTAGCAAATAGAATTTTGCAATCTACGTGTATTGTCGGCGCGCTAAACAATACGACTCGATCGGCGATCGCGTACGAGTTAACATCATCGCCGTCGCGATTTATCACACGACACCGCCATTGTTTCTAAACGCCAAAAGAATTTTGCTCACGACATCGCCCGATAATGACATTACGGCGTCGTGATGCGCGCGAAATGGAATCATTAATAATTCCGTAACGATATTATTATCGGCACGCGTGATTGATTAAGAGACGGGTTCTCTCGCTCATCGTCCCTTTCCCAAGCCCGAAGTGAAAAGAAATTCATTTCGTGGGAGTCCCGTGTCTCGACGGCGCGACATCGTCCGAGATAACGGTACAACATCGTCACGCTCGCTGAGAGAAAGAAACACGCATAAGGGAGAATAAAATCATTAATAATTCCGTAATAACTCAGTTATGGCGCGTATGACTTATTAAAGTCGTGCATTGATCTCGAGTTGTTGAAGAAAATTCACATCGCCTCGGTGATAACGCGACGATATCGGGGCGATCGGGAGAAAAACAATCGGATGCAGTTCTGCGGAAATAAATCGAGTGTTAAGTCGAGGCAGCAGGATAGAAGAACACGGACGGTTTTAACCACGAAAGAAAGCGGTGGAAGGAAAGAGAGGAAGAGAGATAGATAGAAAGGGAAAGAGAGGAGAATAGAAAGAGAAATAGAGAGAGAGCATCGTAATGCTATACATTGTACATATGCACATTTATAATCACATAATATTCGATTAAAGATTGGTCGTTATATATGCGTAATTTATCATTTAATTTATTTTAAGTTAAAACCTCTTTTTACAATGGTATCTTACAATGTGTGTCACTTTTTACATCCAATAAACATCCTCGCCGTACGTTCGCGTGCGTGCGAAAGGATCGCTCCGGCCTCTTATCTCTTTTCCCCCTTCTCCCTCAAAGTCCTCTCTCTCATCATCTCGTCGCACCTCTAACGTTCACACCCACCGTTAACTCTTCTCGCGCGTTTGTGCGGGTGCGATCGACTTCTCTTAAAAATCATATATATATATACTTTTTTTTTATTTATTTTTACACAGGCGCTACACGCTACTTCCTAATAATACTATTAATAGATGCTTCCTTCCTCTCTTCCTTCCACGGCCCCCTTTCCGATCTGGACACGCGAATATCTCGCACGAAAATGACCATCGATATCGACTTTTGCTCTCGCACCCTTCAGTCTTTTGGAAAATCGCCGCCACTCGTCGTCCCTCCTTCCCCCCGAAGGGCCACTTCGTTTTCGTCCTCGCGGCGGGAGGAAAAGATACCGCGCGATATCCTCCTGAAATCACGAACGTCTCGTCTGCCTCTTCTCTCTTCCCCCTCCCTTTCAACTCTCTTCTCACCTTCATATTACCTATTTACGTCTATTTAGTCGCAAAAAACATACGCGAGTGGTAAAACCTCTAAAATCGAAAAATCACAATGTGTTCGGAACCCAAGCGAGTGAGTCTTTCACGAGTAGCGATCAATCAATGAACAATCAATCGATGATGACCGATAGCGATAATGACAATGCTAATGATCAACCCGGTGTCTCACCTCTATACGACATCTCGTGCGTCGTGTTCACTCGCCGATGAGTCTTCAATTATATCCTGTTGACTATTTATAGCATGGTTGTTTATGATGCGCAATTAGTTGCTAATTATGCACAATCACTTAATACGCGCGACGATCAACCGCCCCGCGTGTTCCAATATATATTTATAATACATATATTTTATTTTCATTTGCATATATGTATGTATGTATATATATATATATATATATGTATACACACATATATACATATATGTATGTGTATATATATATGTACTATATTATTACAATAACGATACACAATTTCGAAGATACAAAATTTACATTTGCCTTTAGTCGCGTTCTTGTGTTTCTTGCGCTGACTGTTCAGTATGTATGTATGTGTGTGAATGTGTACATGTGTGGATTCTTCGTGTCCGCCGTGACTAAATTATGAAGCTAAACGCTCGTGCGATCCGACGATCGCATCGATGCTGCGCCGGATCTGGCTGATCGATCGCGATCGTCGGAGGCTTCGTATATAATTTATGAATTTACTCTATACGCTTTTTTTATTACACTTATGTAAACTATCACTAACCGGTACGACACACAGAACGGTGCTGGACCAATGGACGCCGACAGTGGACAGATAGAGGCAAGGTACAATCGAAAGTGGAAAGAACAAAAAATGGTAAAAGCTCGATTTCGGAGACTACCGGTATTAATTCGCGACCGAAGCTCAATTCACCTCGAGATATCGTAAAAAAGCGTTTCAATTCCTGGAAAAATTATGTTTCGGTCGATTGTGAAAGCTCAATCGACTCTTCTTTGGAAACGGATTGAATTCCACATTGGCTGTACCTGTAAATGTTTCCTGAAAATTGCGCCAGGCGATCAAATGTGCCTCGATTATTGCTGCTCGCGTCTCTCTACTTGAATAAAAAAAAAAAATCTTTAAACCACCGGAAGGAGAAACATCAATTTTTTTTCCACGTTCTATAGATTGCTACATAGTGAAAAGTAGTCGCTCTTTGAAAAGAGAGAAACGTTTCGACGTTCTCTCTTTCGAAAGAGTTAGTGTAGGATATGGCGAGCTTCGTAATTACATTTTGCGAAACTGTTGTAATTGCCGTTTCGTTTAATTGCGGCCGAACGACACGCGGCTTCGACGAGAATCGGAGACTCGCGAAGGCGACAACACGCCAAGTCCTTCGGCGCGACGGCGAGGATCTCTGAGGAACGTCCAAACGATCCCGCACCGAGTTACGAACGCCCGTTAATAAACATTTCTTTTTTTTGAAATTGCACGATACCGCTATCGACTTTCGTGCGTAGCGTGCACGCGCGTTCCCGCGCACTTGCAGCGCTCCGCGACTCTGCGTACTCGGAATCGATTATGGGCGCGAAGCGTAAAAGGATCCAGCGGATTTTCGCGCCGTCGATCGTCGCGCAGGAGGACCGTATTACGTGCGTTACGATCCCGCGCGACGGTCCCGGCGGCATATTCGAGATCGCTCGCCCAGAATCCTCCGAGGAGTTTACCTAAAACAGGTCATCACACGCACACGCGCATCCACTCTTCCCGCATGTACTCGTTCACAAACACGCTTGTACACGCGCACATAATATATAAATTCTTGTATCTATATATTTATTTACATGCTATATATCTCATATATAAGACTCAATACAATAGCTGATTTTTCCTTTGTACTTGGGGCCGGGGCTCGATGGCCCTACATGAAACTTTACATATTTACATGAGCTTTCACTTGAAGAAAGATCCGACAGGCGTTCTTACGGCCGTGCACAAGGACGCGAGTCCCCAGGATCCCGCGTGTCAGGATTTTCGTGTCGTCGGTGATCGATCGTGGCCCCTTGGCGAGAAGGCCCGCGTGCGAGAAAGAGAAGAGGAGCGGTTTTGTGTATTTAGTTTTTTTTCTGTTTTCTTTTTCCTTTCTTTTTACATTACAACGAGACAGTGGTGGGCTGCGTCCTGAACTGCTAGTCACTCGCGATTCATGTGTACTCCGATCGCCAGCCGGTCTGAAACCAGACAAAGATTACCACACTCTTGAGATGCTCTACTTGCCAGTCGCGAGTGAAGGCTCTCCTTTCGCGCGCGCCGGCACGATTAATGTTACCGCTTGGAAAAGGACGTGGTAACTGGTACTGGCAGCGATCGAAACTTAATATTCAGAATCTCGTTGAAAACATAACGTATACATTTTTGTATATTGGACTTTTTTTTAATTTCTCTAGCAAGCAACATTTGGAAATTATGGATCTCTAAATGACGCGATCAGATCATTTTACTACCGCGAGAATAGTTGCAGCGTTTTAAGCTCGGTGTGTTAAGCTCTGCATGTTAAGCTCACAACTCGAAGGGAATCGGCAAACTCCACGCGGTAGATCCTGATCGATTATCGGCGGCCGAAGCCTTTGGTTAATTCGCCGATGAAGGTAACAATCGTGCACTCACCATTGCGTTCGTCGTGGCCGCCAGCTGCAGACCCTGAAGACTCGTCATGTGATGAGAATGGGAATGCGAATGCGAGTGCGGGTGGATGGGGGGCGGCGCCGGTGGCGCAAATCCCTGATGAAGACCTCCGGCCACGCCGACACCCGTGTGATACATGTAATGCTGCATCGCCGGATGCATCGTGTGATGATGCTGCGACGTACCTGCAACGAATAATGGGAAGCGTCGCCTTTTAAAATCCCCCGCGTATGAATTTCGCATAAGAGAGACCTCGAAAGATACGACGGATTCTCTTCATTCCGTATGAATCGTTCACAAAAGGCGATTATACTGAGAAACGTACAATTGCGAATCTTCGAGTTGTTACTAATTTAAGTTAAATCTAAATTTAAACGCAAATAAGTTCTTTTTTTTGCTCAATTTAGATGTAGAAGATATAGTCTGTCTCTAGTATTGTATTTATAACAATGCGTGGGACTTTTTTAAACCGTGACTCGAGAATGTTTTGAAATGATTTAATTTAAAGCAGAAAAATGTTTGGAGAATTCGACTTACCCATCGGCGATCCAAATCCTGAGTGGAAGGGCTTGTTGTCGAGATCAAGGTGTCCGCTGGCCTTGATCATGTCGCCCATGACGCCACCGAGGCCCAGGCAGCCGCCGGCCTTCTTCTTCTTGCTTTTCGACGAGAGCTTCCTGTTTCTCGTCTGGATGCCCTCCTTCTTCATCGTCAGCGGCCGGTTCACCTGCAACGGTCGTAGACAACAGTTCGCTAAGTTTAGAATTTATACTAACGTAAGCACGTGATTTATCGCGCGCGATAACTATACACATGACAATCACGGTTCATTTCATTATTAGTTGTGACAATAGTAGAAATTTATGATTACGATTACGACATACAGTTAATTGAATTTTAAAGAAATTAAAATACACTGAATCTCGAAGAAGTTAAGATGAAATACGTAACACAAGCACATCGTCGCGACATTTCCGTGAGATAGTTTTAAGAAAGAGAAAACCTATGGACATGAAAAATCAGCCAAGGAAGGACCGTAAAATTACCGACGCGAACAATGCGATGACGTAAGGGGGAAGAAAGAGAGAGGAAAGGAAGAAGGAAGCATCGCGATCGTCAGAAGATGTTATTCATTCGAGTGCAACGCGCGATGCGTTTTCTTCGTTCGACTGCGCGGCAATGCGCTCCGTACACAAGATCGTAAATCATCGCATGTTACATGTTCGACGGACGGCAGAGCACGAGGAATACCCCTTCTTTATTCTAAACTTCAATCTGCGATTTTTCCTCCACGCCACGTTCCATTCGGATTCTCGTTACCCGTCCATCACGCCACCGCGTTAAATCAATTCTCATTGCGTTCTTCTGCCGCGAAAGTCAGACCCTGTCAACCAGTTTATCTACTTCTACGATTTAATTTAATTTATAATACTGGATTTGGGCACAGCTCGATTAAATCGCTTTCCCTTGTTATCCGAAAGATGCAGGTTAAGATCAGTAGCGCGAGTTTTCGTCCGTTATCTCGGAATTGATTCTGGAAGCGAAACGAGACGTCGCGACGAGGGATCGAGCGCGGCGCACATCACTGACGTAATCTCGTCGGCTTACCAGACGAGAGCGTGCAATTAAGGAATCCCTCAGATTCCTGGTAGTCTCTGGAAGCCGGTGCAATTAACGAATCGACAGTCCTCGAGCGCAATTCGCGAGACGCTACGTCATCGTTGTGCATCTTGCGGGACTACGCCTCGTCCGCGCACTCGCATGAAGAAAGCGTCGCGGTATTGTTTCTCGTTGAGAAGAAGAAGGAGGTCGTCGGCTTCTTGTTTCGATCGAAATTAACGATAATACTGCTAAAAATAAACAGTCGAGCAAACGGGACAGCACTGGATGCATAGCATTCGCGAATCCACGGACTCGACTTAGAGAGGACACTTACGACGATATTGTCATTGCGACAAAAATGTCAATTTGCGACAATAATGTAATCTCAAGGGAAGATCGATTCGCGTGAGGCGAGCTGCGTTGTTTCTTTCGTTAACATGAAAACGCAGTAGAAAACGGCACAGACGCTTCGGAAGTGCGGGTTGCATCTGCCCTGTGTACGATATGAAAATTATTATAAAAGATAATAACTACGTAGGGCATGAAAAAAAAAGAAGGAAGCCCCGGTACGGGCGTGCACTTTTATTAATTATTTTATCCGTTATTTACACACCGACGCTAACGCAGGCGCGCGTTGTCCGCGATGCATCATTCATCGGCATGAAAGCGTATTCGCGCGGCACGCACGTATTCACAAACTGCGTTGTATCTATTTATGTAAAGGGTGATCGTACTCGGAAGGAAAATTACTACCTTTCAATCATGTTCGAAAAAGAAAATTGAAAGGCATGACAGAGTCCGTTCGTTGCGCATGATGAATGCGATTATGCTGAAATATGAAAAACGCGGAAAAATATAAAGTTAAAAATAAAGGTGTTCGGCAGAAAATAAAATCGAACTCCGATTGTGCCACCGATCGGGATAGTCAGTGAGATAAATCATACGATCAAACGAAAGTTCAGCTTGGAATCGCATCTCGACTTCAATTGAACTCACGATGAATACCTCGTAGAAAAATACGCTCCGCCAGAAAGAAAGAAACCTAACGTCGAACGTCAGCTCGAAGGAGAACTTAATTATCGGTTCACCCTGTATATTACGACAAAACGTGCACTCGTGTGCGTGCAGAGATGCACGCGCGTTCCGTGCGGTGCTTAAGTACGAAATAAGTATGGTATGCAAGTGTTGTGTATTGCATCGGGTCGGACCAGGATGGGCGAGAAAGGGTGGGAGAGAGGGGGGAGGAGAAGAATCGCGGTGCTTTGTAGTCGCCGCGACGTGACACAACTGCCAACTTGGGGGAAAAGGTTCCCGGTATTGCGCTGGACGATGAAGGTGGTGTGAGTGCGTACGTGTGTGAGGCGCATCATCCTCCTCTCTTTCCTCCCCTTGCGTTTGACTGCCCGCAGCCCCCGACGCGATTTTTTTTTTACTCGTTTTTCGCGCACCACCCAAAGCCCAGCGCGGCGTTCAGACGGTCAACGACTCTTTTCGGAATTACGCAATTGGCCGAATTTGTCGAATTAAGAGAGCGGTCGTTCTCGCTGTCTTAGGATGAAATGGCGCGGCGACTCTTTGCAAACAACGTTCTTTTTCATCCAACGTCGATTGACGCCCACGAAAAAAAGTCTTGCGGTAATCGTGCACGAAGCACTGGCGATGAAAAACTCATGGGGTAAATGTCAAGATTATTTTACAATTCTATACAAGTAGTTCCGTATCGCTTTGCAGAAAAGTGGCTGTCAAATTATAATTCCTGCTTCAAATATATTAAATATTAAGTACACGTATTAAGTACACGCGTGTGAGAGATTGTAATGTCTTGCAATTGTTACGTCACCTCATTACGTTAAAATTGTATGAAATATACTAGGTATACGTTAATGGATCTTTTAATGAGCGACAAAGCGACCATGAGCTGTCGAGAGAACGACGCAGTAAAGACGAGCGGATGTAAAGGTAGGACGCGAAAGCTCGAACCAATTTGAATACAATACTAACGGATTTAATAGGAACCAGAGGTTCGTGAGAGTTCGCGGGTGTCCGAAAGTGCGAAGTACAAACAAAAGAGACGAGGCCGCGACGAGAAGAGAAAGGGAAATAAAGGAGAAACGTATCCAATTGGCGGAAAAGGGTGGACATGGGAAAAAAGGAAAAAAGAAACAAGGGAGAAAAAGAGGGAAAAAAGGCGAAAAGTGGGGAAGGATGGACGAGGTGGAGGAAAGACTGTGAATTCGTATGCAGATTGATGTGATCGCACACGATGCAACTGTACGCGGATCGCATACGAAATTGCGCGGCCGTGTCGCGGATGGGGCAAAATAAATGAAAAATCTAATCACTGAAAAATCGATTGTGTACATGGATCTTCGATCAATCATACCAAAATCGTGATTGCGTGATTCCGCAATTAAAAATCACCTCGTCTAGAGGTCTACTCGCCAACAATCCACTTTCGACAATCCACTTTGTTGCAGGCTGCTTTAGAATATCAGCGAGTTTCAAATAAGCGGATGCACGGCGACGAGTCACGATGTGTGACAATAGCGTGAACAATAAGTCCGGAGTAATAATTGTGGTAGTTTCGCAGTGCCCGTTTGATGGTAGATAATCTTTCCTTAACGTTGATGATGCTATATAACTTGTTATCAATCTTAACAGAATTATAAGCCGGACATTTATGAACTTCATAAAGGTCAAAGATCTCGTTATTTTCGTTACATTCGCGAACGTAAACGAGCGAACAATCCGACAAGCAATTTAAGATTTTCCACGACAAAGTCTACGTAATTAAAGCTAGATAACGGCAGACCCGACACGACGAACACAAAGGTTTAATCTCCTCGTAGCAATATAAGCACGGCAAAGAAGAGTTTCCATTGTTGCTTATTAAAAGAACGAAAAGGCAATGAAACAGGACGAAGACCTGTACTTCACGACTCATAACGTGAAGGTGGAGAAGAAGATGACTGGGACGACCAGAGAATCCTCACGTAGAACAGAGGCACCTTGTCTTTTCCGATATGGATCTCGATCTCGTCGGTCGCTGTTACCTTGTCTTTTCCGATATGGATCTCGATCTCGTCGGTCGTGCGCGCGCGTGTATGTCACGTTCGATGTATATGTGTGTGTATGTACTGCGGATAGAATATATATATCTGACACTGTGATTGACCGATAAGAGAAATAATTTTAGGACCGCTCTGCCTCCCTCTAGTTGTCTTGAAAAAGAAGCTTGGGACAGATCGTTACGCCTCGAGACAGGACTTACCTCGGCATAAAAAAAAAGTCGAAGCGTTTCGTGGTAAATAGACCCTTCGTCTATTCCCCCTTTCGAGACATCTGGTTGAATTTTGACGATGAATTTAGCGACGATAATTATCGAGAATTGTAACAGATTCGACTTAAGCAGATAAATTCAAATGCGAATTTAATTGGTTACGAAAAAGATAAATTTTGTAAAATTTTTCCTTCTGGGACATAAATAGTTTATTATCGAACGTTATGCTAATTCTGCATTTTGCAGTCGCGACACACGTCGGAGGCTAACTTGACGAAAACGTCTCTCCCATCGACAGAAGGGCCGATTCGCGAGGAAGTTATAAAATCGAATTACGCAGAAGTCCGAATTACGTTGAAGTGTGTTCGGTGCCACTTGTTATGCTCGCGACGATCCCTCGTATAAGACACCGCGCGTGTCTCTCATCCCAGTCGATTGGTAGGAATTCGACGATAATTTCGTCGCCGGAACGATAAAAATTGCAAAAGAGATTAAATTTTCAGAAACATTAACGTTACATTAGAATCGCCTTTTCCAAATAGCCTGTTCGCCATCGCTTTTTTTAACTGTCGAAGGATGGCTCGTTAGACCTCACACTTCGTAAGAACAAAGAAGTTGCGAGATTTACAAGCGTGATTAAGTCCCAACAATGTTGAGGCATCGATGTGAACCTGATGGCGAGTCGCCGTCATTCCGCCTTTCTCGGAAACCGAAAGCACGCAAAACACGTCGACATGTTGTTTGTTTGCGAACTAATCCGTGCAGTCCTGTGTAATACTAGAAGTTCGGCGCCTCTCAGACCCCGGACTTCGACGTGACGCAAGGCTGAGGGTCCAGGTTCGTCCTCCAACCAGGAGGTCCTTCGGCGTGATGACCGTGCTAGCAGCATCTTAGATTACAGCTGACTTTGTTATTGAAAGCAAGTCGGGGCCCCGTATTCCCCGCGCTACTTTGTCGGAGGGTCCGAATTTTTCGGACAACCTTGTAGAATTAATGAGTATCTCGGATCGGCATCCGGTGCCTTTGTTTACAACCGATGCCACGAAAATAGTCGCGGAGGACGTTTACATCGGATGCTTTCTCTCGCAGATTTAATCGCGAAGTTAGAGAGATCGCTTTTGTCAACCGATTACTCTACCGAGCTAAAACCTGAATGAAACGCTTCACCGATCACGAAGAATCTTCAGGCGATACATTATTCGATTATTTCCTCCTGGAAACTCAGGACGTAAATAGATTATTCCTTTCGAAACGTGTCTCCTTACATCTCTGTGAAATATAATATACGTATAATCAAGTAGATGTAATTTCTGTGGCTTTCAAATTCTTTCTCTCTTACTCAATCCATTCTTTAATAGTTTTTATACGTTTAGCAATGTAATGAAATTTTTTTTCCGCGTGAGCTTAGCTTAGAAACTATACTGCAAACGAAGAATTCTATTTAGCTCCACGAAAGTCGAGCGTGACCTTGCTGACCCCGCCTCGCGTGAGGTTGGTTTCGGGCGACGATTACCATATTCCGAGCACCTGGTAGCTCGATGTTTGAGCACGAATAATCTATGTATTTTCAAGCGAAGAGTCGAGTCGCGTGTGCGTGTTTGAGTTTAGCCATGGAGCTGCTATCAGTCTGCTCTATCTTAACGACGCCAGATCTGTCGTTCTCCACCCAGTCCCGTTCTTTCTCCACGTTCCTTCACCCCCGCCACGACCTGTCGGAGATCTCGCAAGAGAAGTCGGATGAGAGAATAGAATTTGTGTGTGTATGTGTGTGTGAGTGAGAGAGAGAGAATCCGGCATGAGAGACAGTGCAAGTACGAGAGAGAAGAGACGGGAAGAGAAATATGTCTGCCACCGAAATGATTGATTCGTCGCGGTCTTCCCTATCGAAGGCGAAACTCCGGAAACTTTCACGATAATCTTTCGATAAAAATCTCTATGATCAAGCTGAAACTCAATAAATTGAATGTTAACTTCCAATATTGGCAATTAACAATAATTCCGAAATAATTTATCAGTCAGTCAGAATTGCGCTTAATGTATCTTAATATTATGTAGTACATTTTCTAATGAAGAAAATTGTTGCAATAATCGCTACATATAAAAAACACAAAGTTCTTAATAAATACATGATAATCGATGTATACATCCAAGAAATGAGCACGTAAGATTGCACGCGAGTCTGTTTATTTTTAATTGTTCACAAGAGAACCTTTACTCGACAGCCGATTAGCACGAGAGATCTTCAAGATCATCTTAAGAGACCATCGAATCGTCGCGTATACGCGTTTCGATTGTCGAAAGTGCGTCGGCATCGACTATTTCGAGAACCGCTTTTCAGGCGTCCATTTTTTTCCCCCTCGCATCTTCGAGCCATGGAAGAAGAAAAGATTCGGACACGGGGCCCCGGCGCTAAGACTGTAATGTGTCGGCTTAACGTCAACGGAGACAGTCACCTATTCCAACCACTCGGGCCATGGTTGCGGCTATCTGTGCGCGTGTGTGTGCACGTGTCACGAGTCACAGGCGAGTGTACGGGTACATGCTCGACTGACGCGCGAGGAATCCGCGCGAGTGTTGTACGAATGCCATGGAGAGTGAAAAAAAATCAGAAACTTGTAGAATCCTGTCGTGGGTATAATCATTTTGAAATTTTCCATCTCTCTCTCGTCGATATATTGTTTCATGAATAGGTATATCAGTAAGCTTTGAACTACTACTGTGGACTGGTTGGTATATATCTCGTCGATATGTTGTTTCATGAATATATGAGTAATTTGAACTACTGTGGACCAGTATTGGAACGATATCGATCACAAAAAATATTCTTTATCACAATGACAGTGCATGACAGTTAAATTTATTCTTTATGGCTCGGTTTTTCATTCTGTTGTTAATCGCACAATCAGAGTTTAAGCGACTTTCTATCTTTTTCTATATTATCTGTATTGTATATTATTTTCTTTCGAATAAAAAAAAATATAGAAAAAAGACTTATGCGCGATCTTTTTTAACGACTGACAGAAAATACGGGGAAGCTGGGATTCGCGGGGGAGGATGCACAGCACGGTCGTTTCGCGAACCAGAAACAGAAGAAAGGAGCAGAAGGAGAGAGACGGGGAATTAGATTCCACGGTAGAGAAATCGACAATGGGTATCGAGAGACTCGATGACAATGGCAACTCGATACTTCGTTTACCGCGGTCCGGCTTTTTAGTTTTCATTCTCGGGACGAAGCGACCAACGCCACGGCGACAAGCGTCGCCTGGCTTCGACGGTGACCGGGGGACGACCTTTTGCCTCCGTTCCTCATCGAAAGAAAGCATTTCATTGCGCATCGGTTCGATTCGTCGTGTAATGGCGGACCCTTTGTCGGCTCTCTCGCTTTTGAAAAACCTCGTGTCACATCCTATCCGCCACGAGGAAAATTCTCGGGGTATTAAGTATCCATTACGGCTTCACGTTTCTCCTTATGCAATCTGTCTCTCTCCCTTTTTCCCTCTCCCCCACTCTCTCTCTTTCCTCCTTTCTTTTTCTCTTTCTCTCGCTCATTTTGTTTCCTAGAGAAGGTAGAAAATGTTTTTCTTTTCCTCCCGAAGGATCTCCAAAGATATCGTCGTGGAGGAAGCGGAAGCGGGCGTATTCGGGAAACGGCAAATGTTTCTTCCGAAGTGCGGAACAATCAGAGTGTTGGTCGTGGGAAGGACCCGATTGAAATCGGTCGCTGCTCAGCAAAGAGACTTCTCATTTCCGCAAAGTGAACGCGTTGCGTTCGCCTTGCGATTGCTCCCTTTCCCGCAGGCATGCATTCGGGATGCCGGAAGTCCGCCATTAAATCCCTCATACATTAATACAGTCTTAAAGTAGCAAGTATTACATACAAAACGTACACAGCAGTATAAAAAATTGTATAAAAGTAATGTAAAATACATATAAAACCTGAAGGTTTGTTGGACTGGTAAAAATTGCTCTTCACAAATCTTCACATTTACGAAAATATATTATGTGTGAATTTGGTACAAAGTAATAAAATATCGTACAAAAATTTGTACAAAAATCTACACACGTTATTCGAACGAAAATGAAAGATAAAAACTTGTGCAACGTAAATGATGGATGTATTCACGAAGTGGCAGCATATTTCTCTTACATATACGAATAAAAAATACATGCACATGTTTATTACATTATAACTAACTCATTGCGCTTGCTTTCACGTGCTTTATTTGGCATTTTATAATTTTCAAGGCGTATCTGCATTAAACACGAAATACACGCGTGTAACACGTAATGACAGTAATCTAATGGCTGTAATCACCGACGGGCTGTACAAATGTGTTTCTATTTCTGAAATTTGGTGACTTCACTTTCTTGCGTATCGAGCAACGGATGTCAGGACAAGTATAGAAATCCGCGGTCGTCCTCGTCGGAGGCGCAAGAAATGGCTCACGACTCTCCTGCCCTCCTCCGCGTGTCAGAGGCAGAGGATTCGTGTTTGGCTGCTGTGTATCTTGATTTTCAGCCGGCGCAAATCTTTCCTAAGCTAATCGCGATAAAGCCAAGGGAAAGAGGGCCCCGGAGAACGTGCGCCGGGGAGACCCGAGTGAAAGAGGATTCATTTGCAGCGCGCGTTAATTGGCTCGCGATTTCTCTGCGCGAGCGGGCTACGGACATTCGTCACGTTTGCCCCCGTCACAGTGAGGCTTTCTGTCCTGTCCTACTAGTCCCCGCCGCCGTGATGCGAAAACAAGGCGATGCACTGTGCGGGTCCATCGTCGAGCAAATCGCCCGTCCGAATTTACGCAGCTTTTTTCTCCATCTACTCCCGCCCTCCCGTTATCGCACGCTTAATCTCGTCGCAATAATCCTGCTGCCGAGAACTTCTTGGGAGATCGAAAGACGACCGTGAATTATTACGTTAATAATCATATGGATAATCTTTATATTTGTCTATCAATTGATTTATAGAAAAAGGATTTCATCCAACAGACGAGAGACTTTTGTAACATAAATAAAAACAGTAAAGCGATATCTATTCTTGTGACTACTATCTATTCTTGAGAAATACTACTTCTAGTTAGATAAAATATCGAAACGGTTAAATGAAGGAGCGGACATGGCGTTTAACGAAATTCTTTTATTGTAGCGAACTGTTGTTGGTATATCTAGAAACGTAAAAATCGCACATGTCGTTTCTTTGCAAATTACTTTACGCTTTAAAGATTAGAGAATCCACTTACTCGAATAAACAACGGCATGCAAGGAATGGCGCGCGCGTTTTATCTTGTGAACTCGTTAACTTCCTCGGCTAGAAACCGTCGCGACGCGTGTCTCGCTTATTAAGGCCGCCGCCCACACGCTCTCGGTCATCTTCGAGATTTCCGTCTCGCGGAAGTCCACCGGCAACAACAGCGAGCGACAGTCCAATCGTCGCGTTATGCGTCGCGGGGTGGAATATCGTCTTCGACGAAAAGATTAAAAAAAAAAAAAAAACGAAAAACGGCGACACTTTTTCCTCGCTCTTGCTCTGAGTCTTTCCCCTCTTCCGTCTCGATCACGTTTATCGCGGCCCCCCTTCGTGCCGCGACGCTCGCTTCCGGCGCTTCCGGTGTCACACGCCGTTGAGCACGCTCCACCCCTTCCAGGCGGCCTATGTACGTGTGTAAGGACCACGTCCGGCAAACCAGAAAGCATCCTAATTGTTGGTACAACACCGGCGATCCCCCTCCGCGACGGTGCTTTCATTGTCTCGAGGGAATTGCTCGTGTGCGTGGGTTTGTGTGTTTGCAAACGGCCACCCGCGCGGTTGCTTCCGACGGGAATAGCATTACAGCGAAGAAAGTATAAAGGTTCCTTCTTCATTAGTCTTATACGAGCGTCTATACGGCATCTTAGATCCCGAAGAGTGCCGATAAACTGAATGTGGCGTGAATAAAACGCTTCGAGCTCGTTAATAAAGCTGATTGAATGGAAAATTTCATTTTCAAGTCTATCCGATTACGTAAGATGTTGAAACGATATCATTTGACAAACGATCGTCCGCGATGTTCGTAAGAGGTATTGGAAATTAATTGAAGACTGCGATGCTCTAAAGAGCAACTTTCTCCGTTTAAATTAACCGAGTTATTAATGTGTCATTCACACACATGGAGCGGCCGCAAAGTCGGGGCAGAGAGCAGCCGGCAATAAGTTTCATTCAGCAACGTATCGGGAACATGCTTCTATCTCACGAAAATGTAGTTGCATTATTGGAACTGTTATACCGATTTCGCGACACATCGCAACGAGTAATAAATTAATGAGTGTTACTCACGTTGTGCAACTTGTAGTAGAGCCCGCAAGCGTTGCAGACCGGCTCGCCGGCCTGGTTCCTCCGCCAGAGGGTCGTGGTCGCCGTCTTGCAGTTGGCGCAGCTGGTGCCCGCCCGTCTCGCCGCACTCTGCAGCGACAGTTTTGGAAAAGAGAAGACACAGATATCACACCCGTCACGTTGGCGTTTCGGACGATCGTCGCGCGATCATCTCGGATTTAGATTTAACTCAAGCAATATTAACCCTTTGCTGGCACCGTGGGGTACCCCAGGCAAGTTCAGCCAATTTTTGTCCAAAATTCACTTCATTTCTCCAAATAAATACCTTTTTTTCAGCAGCCACTGTCAGACTATTTTTTTCTGAGAATGTATCTCAAGAGTGTCCAGTTAATTTTTTAGCTTTTAATATTAAAAAATGGAAAAGTTTTGAATTTTTTAGTGAAAATAGTCATTTTTTCGTTCTTTTATCTTCAAAATTTTTTTTTCACGGTCACTATTAAATTTGGTCAAAATAATCTACGGCACATGTTAAAACAAATATCAAAAAATATCTGAGAATTTTTTTAAGTAAAAAAAATCAGTAGCTCCTCGCAGCAAACATTTTTATGCCTGGGGTCTCAAACGGCCCAGTGTGCCAGCTAAGGGTTAAGATACTTTCTATAACTTCTATCGCGACATCTACTATATAGTATTATGTGTTCGCGTTATTAAATTATTTTCTCAGCTGCAGACAGTAAAATAAACGTTGTTGTGAATGAGAAATACTCTTTAATATTTACGCAATGTAAATATTAACATTAGCGATAGAGAACATAAAAATTTCCTATTTTTTTGCTAGGATTATATCTTTTTACATACAATTGGCAAAATTGGTTTTTAGTTTTCGTATTTTAAATGCTAAATATTGTATAAAACACTATTTAAAAAATGGCGAAGAAACATTTAACTACAATTAAATTAAATTCTGTATTTGTACTTAAAATAGCAGATTCGTTCATTAGATTAGTCTTCATCTTACTAATTATCAAAAGAGAAGGAATCAGATTGTTACATAAATTTTTATGCACATCGAAAATGGCTGAGAAACATTCTTACGATGAATCTTTTTTTACATGATGATGATCATGTAAAAAGTTTTTTAAACTGCTCCTCGAGCAAAATTGTGAACAAGAAACATACGTATATACAAATATATGTATGGAAGTCGCGACTTATCATACGAGAAAGGATTATGAGACGCGCGACGGAATGAAATACTCTTTTAGTATGCCCGAGTCTGTCTACTCCCACACCAGAAACGCATTTGATCCGTCGGCTTATGCGCGGAATCAAAAAGCCACAAGCTTGACGCGGGTTAGCGTGACACATCAACCCCTCAAAATCCCTCCCGGCTGGCTGGCTGCCTGCCTGCCGGTGGGATCGACGTGTCTTGAAAGAAAGAGAGGAGAACCGATAGCGAGGAGAGCGAGAGAAGCTTATCTCAGGGAAGCGTCTCTCATTCTCGGAGAATGGGAAACTCGAAAACTCGGCCTCGCGTATATACACCTGTATACCCACGCCGACGGCATGCGAGTGGCAAACACTTAACGAAAAGGAGCCGAGATCCGTTTTATCCCTCGGGGACTAACCGCGGCTTATTTCCCCGCATCACGAACCGGCGCGGCGCGCGAATGCACTCTCAAACGCGCGGGAGAGAGGGAACGGGAGCAGGTATCCCGCTGCCGGATCCGTATTATAAAATGCCCTCTTCTCCGATCCTTCCCCCCCTCCTCCCCCCCCGGTGCATCGTGTATCCACCTTTCACTTCTACCCCTCGTCCCTCTTTCTCTGGTTCTTCCTGTTGAACCACTTAACCGTTAATGGATGATACTGTTACCGAAAACCGTGCGCTGCAGGTAAATTTTAGATGCATCGCGCAATGGATGATTATTTAGCTCTTTATTAGATTATGGGCTTTGAATTATTAATCAATATGATGAACTGTTTCTCAAGAATTTCTGTGTCAGTCATTTGGAACTGTTAATTAATATTAATTATTATGACAACAATTATTGAATTGTTGTCATAATAATTAATATTAATTGTTTAAAGCTCAGCACACACACTGATAACATGAATACAAAATCGATCACTATGCCAAGATAATGGCGGTGACGGCGCGCATAAGATGTTTCTTTTACGAAAGGCGCCCACCTTTGACCCTCCACTTTCGCCCCTTGTTCACCCCTACTCACAAACCACTTAACCCCCTCCCCCCCAAGATGACACTGCACCCTGGCACTCGGAAAGGCAGGGCACCGTCGAGCGAAACTATACCTGCGTCATTGTCGGCGAAAGCACAAAATACAGGGGAGTCTCCCGCCCGCCGACTCTTATAATAGCAAGCTTATTGAAATTTCTTTGGGCGAGAGGAATAGCACGCGTGTCCCCTATGCAGAATACAAAACTGCCCTCCTTTGGATCCCGCCCTCCCCGTACGTTGCGTCACAATGAACTCTGAGACAGTACCAAACTGAGTGTCTCCGATTTTTTTCTCGCAATGCTTTTCAGGCCCCCTTTTTCGAGCGCAGTCTCGCGTTCTATCGACATTCGGGGACAAATTCGCGGATCAGTGCGTGATCGAGGGCTTGCAGTTTCCGGGGTGGTCGATGCGTACCTAGTTATTGTAACGAACGTTGTAAAAAAAAAAAATTTTCAAAGATTCGAAGATAAGCAGCAACTGCCAAACGCAATTATAAAACAGCTTTAGCTTATTTTCTGCGAAATTGTTATATTAATATGAGTTCGACATACAGTTTTTACTTTTCAATCGCTCGCCCATTTTTGACATGAGATAAATTTACCTCGGTGAAATCTATCATTCTTCGATCCATTTTTGTCCCGACGTCCATCGCGAGAAAGGACCCTTGTTTACCTCGAGAATAAAGCGCGAGGGTCGGAAAGCACGGTAAGGAGGTACGGGGAGGGACGAGAAGGTAGGTACGGTGCGGTGTGTAATCATGCCTTATCTGGCGGATCTTATCAACCCTTGCGCGTAGCAAAAGGGGCCCGCGGGGTGCGCTCGTTGCGGGGAAAACCTTCCGCCCTGGAATCAATACGCGGAGAGCCACCTCATCAATATAGCCGCGCCACTATCTGCTCTAGATCTTTGACACCCTCGCCCCTTCAGGACGGGGGAGGGGGGTTGGAACAATCCGAAAATCGCCGACCGGCACCTACCGGCCATCACGTCGCACGGCTAATGGTTATTAAACGAGAACGTGGGACGAGTTTCCAGACGAGCGGGTTCCGACTGTCCGGGGGATCATTAGCAAATGGAGAATAATTCGACGATCGGTGGGACACAGAATGCGATGGCGTGTACACGGCCTTCACGAACTGTCCCTTTCTCTCGAGTGAAATCGTCAAAAGCGATATCGCGATATTTATTCAGAATATACAACTGTTTCAGTATTTAATCTATATTTCTCTAAACGACTTTACAGCTTAAGTCAAGATCCTGAATTTATTTTCAAGCCTGGAAACCCGTCGCTCGTTACGACACGGAATTACACTTCTGCTGGTACACGATCTCGAAAAATATCGCTGACTCAACCGCTCGATGCCGACGAGCATCCGAATGTTCCTTCGTGCGAGAGCGACTGACTGGTCAGGCACGGTCGTGTACGCATTGCTGGGCGATTAGATCCCTGAAAGTATTCGTTCTCCACGGTAAGTCCTGTCCCTGCCATCCGCGGGACAAGCGTCTCTCTCTCTTTCGCGCGCAATCCTCGACGGCGGTAACGTTGACGTCGATCTCGAATCAGAGCTCGCGAGCGAGCTGCGCCTATGTCCACGGCGAATTTATTTAACTCGCGCGTATATCCCGCGAAGGACGGGCTCCCGGTAATTGCCGCCGCGCGTATCGGGGACTCGTGCGAACGCGGACAATACTTTATCATCCGGGTGCGTTTGAAACCGGTTGCCTCCAGAAGGCAGAGCTCCGGACACTGACGGATATGACATTTCTGAAGTTTGCGGCGATCTACGTTTCTGTCGTCCCTTTATTCCTATTTTATCTCCTTCCTCTTGCTTTCTTTTTCCCCGCTTGCATCCCGCTCCCCATCCTTTCCCACCAGTTTCGGATCCGCAGTCGTCAGTCTTTCTCCTCCTCGCTTCTCTTCTATTTTTTTTTCTTCCGTCTCTCGACCTCGCGTTTCCCTCGTTCGTTTTGTTTCACCCCCTCGTTGCCACCCCAACGGCGTACATCGTCTCGTCTCAACGTCTCGAGGAGAAAAAGGAGAAGGAGAAGATGAAGAAGGAAAGAGATCTTTCTCTGTCTCTCGATGAATTGTACTTTTATTTGCCCTCGATCTTCATGCCTTCTTCGAGCGAGCAAATGAGCAAAACTCGAGGAACGCGTCATTCTCGAAATTGAAAACTGGATTATCGGCTTCGACGTTCGGTCCAACAGTCAATTGGACAGTTAAACTCAATTACACGTTCGATGACTTTAAATTTGAGATAAATCTGCATTTCTTATCATTGAGATATAAGCAAGAATTATTATAAAATAGTTAAATGTTATATAATTATCGTTAACAGGCAAAAGATATCGTATGTACATACATACGTATATCTATCATTAAGAATACATGATAATTTGTAATTGTTTAAGATTTAACTAGTAGTAGTAAATATTTTTATAAGCTACGATTGGCTACGCTAATCAATAAATATTGCATTCAAATAAATAGTTCGTTTCAAAAATCATCTTATGAAAGATAATTTTCAGAATTTTTTTTTTAGAAACTTCTTTATGACTTTTTTTTTAAGATGCTATCTAAAGATGCTATTTAAAGATGCTATCTAAAGTTATAAATAATATTCAGATATCTTTTCAGACAGTATTGAAGATGATTAAGACGTTTTAAACAAGACATCTTGAGACGTTTTTTAGACGACGTGTCTGGGTGACGTTTCTGAATGAAAACAAAAATGCGATACTACGACGAGAAGAGAAGCGAGAGAAGAAACGGCGCGCGCGCGTGTATGTGCTGTTACGTCGCTTATCACGATAATCCTTAATGCGCTAATCCTGTAAGAAGATGAAAAGGGAAACGAGACGAAAAGGAGGTTATCTGGAGAATATAGCTACCGATATCAATATCAACATGATTGCGTGAGATCACGGGATCTGTCTACCGGCCAGACCATTACACGTTATTAATTAGCTCGATATACTGATTAATGATCGAATGAACTCTCGATAATCCTAATAATACTACATGCAATGCTTGCACTTCTCTCTAGATGAGGCCCGAACATTCCGCCGAAAGAATTTCGACCGATATTTCAATCGAACGAGATAACTCATCGTAATAACGTTGAGACAGATTTGAGAGCACAAAGATGCGCAAGTATTAATTAATTTCAAGAAATCTGTTTGCATTGTGAGGTGATAATTAGGTCTCTTCTTAAATTGTTACATCAATGATTATATAATCCAAATATCAAATCACGACAATGTTCAAGTCTCGACATTAAGTTGTTTTCTCGAGCTATCTGCGAAATGAATGATAATTAAATTAGCCACTAGATGATTAATGATATTTTTTACGAGATATCTTTGTTGCTCGTTTGTCGCTCGCTTCCAAAGAGCTAATCTTCATTCAGAGTGACAAGATCGATGCTCTATGTGCGTCTGTGTTTGTTTGGCGTTTCGACAATAATTATTACTCTTTCAATGTCGCGTGTCACGACCGATCGATAACGCGCTGACAATTAACTTTGAAAAATCGTCTCGGTTAGCATACCGGTTTCATCGCGCGCGAATCGCCATAGTCCTTTTGCACTCCGATTAGAAGTTATGCGCGATCTCCGATGTGGAAGGGGGATTGCTCGTCACTTCTGGAAGTTGTCCAAATAAACGATTTAGTTTAGAATCGCAACTGAAGTTGCCTCAAGTGTAATCATGAAATAGATTTCTCAAGATGTTTTGGCATTTGGAGATCATTCGAGAGTCAAGAAGCCTGTGTTTCGAAAGGAAACGTCAGGGATCAACGACGAAATCGGCTGACACTTTTCCGCGGTGCGCACAGGTCCGCATTGCGCGCCAGAGACTATCGTTTTACGAGCGTAGCCTCGATAACGATCTCCGTGTATCCTTGACTAAATCGTGACTAGAAGCGGCAGGGAGCGGGCGGGCAGTGCGCACCGATACACGCTCGGCTACAAACATTGTTCTCGGGATACAAATTGCTCGTACGGCATAGCAGCAGCAGTAGCGGTTGATAGGGTGGAATGAATAGAAAGTGAGGGTGGATGAATACAAAAAGAGAGAAAGAGAGAGAGAGAGAATCGGAAAAGACAGCGAGCTAATTTCTCCATCGTGCTCTTTCTTTTTCCTTGAATTGTTTTCCAAGAGGCAACTCCTTGACGGAGGAAGTTGTTGCATTGTTATTTGAAAGCAGTTATGCCCCGGATTCTGCTTTGCGATCTTCTCGCATCCGGATGCAAAGATACAGCTCTCTGTTACGCGCGTTCGCGCGCGACCGATTTTGTCGACCACGTGGAATCGGCTCGAGAGGGCTAAACGATAATGCGGAATCGCGGCGTGGTCGCTCCTTCTCTCTGTCCCTCGAGACAGCGTTTTCGAGCACGTGGGCCGGAGTGGCGGATGGCTGAGAGAGAAAGAGATAGCACCGTTTCCGTCTCGGTGGCGACCGGCGATATCTCAAGCTCTCTCGAGGGAAGCGCGCACCCCGAGGCGGCGGGTGTAATACGAATAAATACGCGGCACGTCGCGCAGTATATACTCGCTACTCGCTCGCGCGTTCACGGCAGCCTGCGCGCCTGAATGCAACGGCGCGCGCGGCAGGCGTATAATATAATGCACCGACGGTACTGCGCGGCGTGCGCGCTTGTGACTGTGACAAGTAGTGGTACCACATTCCTAACACTAGCTCGCGTTCCGGCTGCTCTTGGTGCACGGCAGCGTGCACACACAGCCCCCTTCTCCCCCTTCTCTTCCTCCTCCAGCATCACCACTACCCTTTCCCTTTACCTATCTTTACCCCACCGTTCTTCCTCCGTTTTTCTTCTTCATCTTTTTCTCTCTCTCTCTCTCTCTCTCTTTCTATCTTCCGACATCGCGATCTAGGGTGGGGTACGAACAATGCTCGGGCCTGTGCAAAAAGTGCATCACGGATAGTGGTACCTCGAGTCGTTCCACCTCGGGTCGTTCACAGAAATTACTTAACGATGATAAATGAAGCATGGAGAACATTATGTTACGGATTACACAAGTCACATTTATGATAAAACTATTATTACTATAAGTCGGTACAATGGCACCAGGTAATAGGATGTGGTTGTTCCAGTTTCAAGAGATCGATATATTTTCAACTTGACTACAACTAAACCCATTAACTTCCTCGACAACATTCTCAATCTTCCACTATTCAGATGAGTCCTTGGACTTCGCAAATCCAATGAGTAGCTACAATCGAAGTTACAATCGCCGATCTCTCGCGGCGTAGAAACGAACATTTTGGAAAACCGTTCACGCGAGCTATATCGTACTGTTAGTCTATTTTCGCGAAAAGGCTTTTATTTCATGTAATTGCTAGCAAAGAGTTAATACTTTGTACTTTGTCAGAGACTCAGGGATACGGCCGCCAATGAGAAATGTGGAAAGTAAGGTCGTTCAAACGTACTCTCGCATTAACACATTAAACGATTGCGCACCTTCTCGCGTATCCGATGTCTCTCCAGTTTTTCTCCACCCGCAATTACATATTCCGCGCGAAATCATCCGTTTATCGAAGTCTCAAGGATACTCCGTGCAACGTGTGTTACAACGTTCCGAGAATCGTGGAAAGTAAGGTCGTACGCTCCATGCATGTCATATGCATACATTAAATCCATCTAATTCCACTTTATCGCGCGCGAGCGGCAACGTACTCGCGCGCGATAATTACCTAATTAATCGCCGGATTGTCAGTCGAATAATAGAATTGCATTTATTGCATATAATCCTGTATCTTATGATTTCATAAGCATTCGATATATGCGCGATAAAGGCGTAAGAAGTCTATCTTTTTATAAGAACGTTAAATGTATTTCAAAGAAAATATGAGCTCAAGACAGGTCCTACTATTCACAAGACTACTAATCACGTTTTGTCAACGTAGTTGTAATTATAATTACAATTATTATTATGAAGAGAATTCTATATGATTTCGGCCATTCACCATCCACTGTTCATAATTAACGAATCGGCGTCGCGGGGAACGAGGTCACGTGTGTTCGGCATGTCCCACGCCAGTGGATTGGGAGGCTACACGCGTTTTCTACGAAGTGCATCGCGCGGCTCGATCTCGCGGTATCGATACAGCATGCAGCAGAAGGAGACGAGGAGGCTGGAAGGGTGAGCAGGGGGAGGCACAAGAGAACGAGAGAGCCTAGCCTATTACCACCGCGCTGCTACTACGAAGTATAGTAGCCAATCTATATGATAAACAGCCTGTGTTAGGTTGTACACGCGTGCAACCGTGTATATACGTACACGCACGTAATCGACGTCCCGGTTGTAAGCACCGTGGCACAAATAATGCACGTCCGTGTGACACGGACCGTCTTGGAGGACGTCTCGCGGGTCACCGTGTCGCGATAGGGTGACACGTTCAAATCCTTTCGCAAAAGGTGATACCTAACGTCCTGAATTCGACAGAGACATCCAGCGCCGAAGAATGTTGAATGGTCGACGTCATAGATTTCGTATGACGTGCAACAATATTGCATTCACGGCGGGCATCGACGGTATTCATCGAGGAAAATACATTGTAATTGGTTGGCTGTTATGCAGTTAATGTAGAGTTGTCTCGGCGGATAATTACGCTGCCCCAAGCTATTAAAATAAACGGTTCGCCAATGTCGCCATCGATAAAAATTACATTTGACATATAACGTTCATCGCACGAGTATATAATATTAATTTAGAAATATCACGGCTGCCGCATGATGCAACGCGGCGGAACGCTTAATAACGATTTTTGCCATTAATCTCATTACGATCGGCGCGCCTTTGGGTCACGTTTATTTTCTCTTCGCGCAGCTAAATCGCCGAGCTTTTCATTAAGCCGCAAGCTACAGGAGCTTCGTCGCGGCGATGTATTATAAATCGCCGGATCGAGTGAGTTTTCAGATTTCTATCGCGGTATTATCGCATCGTGGCGATACTATCGTTTCACGATTATCACGACAAAGCGCGGGCGGGCGTCCCCCGCGCTTTATTTAACAGCACAGAAATATCTACGCGCTCGCTCGCTCGTTGCTATTCCGGAGGAGCTGAAACGAGACATTGAACAGACCTTGGTCGGGTAACCAACCTTTCACTCATCTTCCATCCACATGGAGAACGCGCCACGGAGATCGACGAGGCAAACGATTTTCACCGTGCACACGCCATGACGTAGCCGACCACGCCATTCCGCCGATTGATTCTGCCTTTCTAATAGCGCCGCTGGCCGGCCGACGAGCCCAAAGAACGGCGGCTCAAATTGTTCGCAAATATAATGGCCGCCGCGTGATACAGATAGATTTTACAATATCGCACCAATAAATCGGTTACGTCACACAGGACAATTTATCCGCTCGTGCGGGGAAGGGGGTGAGATTACTGCTTCTCGAAATCGAACGCGCAATCGGTATAATGATTATATCGCTAATGCGATAAGCTGCGCATATCGCAACGTGATAAGCAAATCGTTAATCTCCGCCAAGAAATACGCCTGATGAAGATAAACTCGCAGCAGCATCGCTTTGCCACGAACGCGATATAAATTTCCTTTCCTCGTTTTTCTTTTCCTGAGAGTGACAACTAGATAATCGGTTAGTAACAGATCTCTCTACTCTTATCTTCTTTTAATGTGTCTCCCTTTTTCTCATTTCCGTTCCTCAATGTTAGCCATGCTAAGAAGGATTTTTAACTCTACAATCGTGGAATCAATTATCAGTGCTGTTGATGCAACGGAATTTAAAAAAAACGAGAAAAGACATAATTTACTAACTTATATTGACTAATTTATATTTTCAATTGATATTTTTTATGGTTACTAATTTATATTTTCTATTTGCATGTTCGCAACCCTCTCTCTTGTAATTTATCCTTTTTAATAAATTTAATAATTATCTTTTCAAACACTTGCAATATCTTATATAAATGTGTAAATATATTTGAATCCATTTTAATTATCCATTTTATCACTTGATATTAGCCTAAATTTGCATTAGGCAGACTTCGAGACATCCTCATTCCAGGAGTTTGATACATCTTATTAGAATTAATTTCCCATTAGAATTAATTTCAAAGAATA
This sequence comes from Crematogaster levior, assembly GCA_901521435.1. Lineage (NCBI taxonomy): Eukaryota > Metazoa > Arthropoda > Insecta > Hymenoptera > Formicidae > Crematogaster > Crematogaster levior. Next base: position 463,014 of record CABEGB010000269.1, on the reverse strand, counting down.
ATGGCGACAAGAATATATCGGATCCGTAGAAATAGCAATGAAGGACGATTTCAGGATACAAACTCGGGCACAAGTGATCTCACGGTATGTCCCGTACACCCACACGAAATACATTCTTACATGCTCGCGAGTAAAGGCTTTTACACGCTGTGTAACGTACGTCGCGATTTGATTATGAAATATGAAATAAGGCAGTTAACAAAAATCCTCATATACATATGTATATGTAAAATTAGTGTCATTAGGAGGTACACCACTTCACCTCTCACAATCATAATTCATCACCGAGTCATTTGTCACTTAACTGAAACACGTCATTTAATTAAGTTGCGACCAGGCTAGACGAAACAACGATAAATCACGATGTTTCTGCTCGATCGGGAATTGCAATTCGTAATATTTTCGCTCGATAAGAAAATACAAATTGTATCCGGCTTTGCGGCAGCATTTTCACGTGACTCGCGTTATGTAATATACTTGTTGCACAATATGCCGTTTCAAACGAAACGCAGTGTGCAGGAGCTTTAACGATCTTTCTTGTGCGTGCTCGCGCTTGCCAGTTCAGGCCGAGCACGAGGCCGGGGAGGAGGAGAGCCTCCGCCGCGCTCGCGGTGAATTTATTTAAATTGCGAGCAATGTTCCACCGTGTTCAGCAGCTTCTTCTGCCCCGACACAAATGGAAATGGAGCAAAACGAGCCGACTCGGAGTCGATGGCGTGTAGCGGGTCGCCGGTTTATAAGGCAAGGGGGAGGGGGGAGGGAGAAAAGCCGAACGGTGAATCGCTCCGTGGGACGACAGGCACCGAAACCACCTCCGCGTGTGTCTTTCTCTTCCACGTCTTTTTTTTCCTCTTTCTTCCCTTCCGCCTTTTCACCTCTTCTTCGCTCCGCGTCTCCGCTTAAACGAACCACCCCCGTGAGAACCGCTCGTCGATGACGACGGGCTGCCGGTTGAGAACAACAGAGACAATGGATCGACTGAGAGTTGATTGATAATACGTCAAAGAGATACGTGCTTTAGTAAATTGGCGCGAAAGTGTTTCATTCTAGTCGGTTCCGGACCGCCAGGTTTCTCTTCGGGCCCACACATAGCGCTCGAAATTCCTTTTAAAAATTTCCAGTCACCACATGTTGTTGTTACATGTCAGGTCACTCCTTCACCTCGCGACTATAGAAATTTAAATAGGATTTAAAAAATTCATAAACCGAAAGCTTTGACGTACGAAATCGTCCGGCCGATATTTAACGATCGTTACGCCGCGAGCACGAGAATGTAATCATCATCTTGCGCAAATGAGTGATAGCGCTTTGCCTTACGCAGGATCGTTGCCCGGTCATCCGTCGCCATTCGTTCGCATCGAGAGCGGCAATAGGGATTTTTGCAAATAAGTCTATATGTGCCCGGGCGATATCATTAAATAGATACCCGGCAGCTATCGAGCCGGTTTCCGGCTCACGGTGCACGACGCGTGCGCACGTCTTGTGCACCGTGTAATTGCAGCAATCCGGAATGCATCCAGCGCTCCGCGTTGTAACTGGCACTATCTCTCCCGGCGCTACTTAACTTCTGCTCAAATTGAACCACTACGTTACCTAATTGCATTAACTTATTACTCAGCCCGGCCCGGGAAGGATTATTGACGACACGCGAACGTAAAAATTAATCTCCCCCCTTTCATTTTCACGTTCCGTACGTACGCGATCTAATTATGCGTAGCCTGCAACGAATACGATAATGAATCATTTAATTAGGAAAACGTCAGTCCCCCATCACGACCGATTTTTTTCACGAATTATGGGAGAACGAAAGGGGAATGTACCGATCTCAAGAGCGCATAACGGTTGGTACGAGAACGACAAAATAAAGGAGCGTGTAATTAGCTTGTGGAAGCCTCGGTTTAGAGTCATCCAAGTATGCACGTTAACCGTAAGATGATGGCTGCTTTTTAAACAAAAATTACAGTCTTTAAATGCTTCAGGATAAACTCACATCGAGAATAAATCAGTTACTCTAAATGGGGAAGCTTTTGACACTTTTCAAATTTTAGCTTGGGAATTTTGGACATTTCTCGCGAATATTTCCTATCGGCCAAAGGCCATAACGAGTACAATTACTTTGTTCATGGGATATTTCGTTCGGTAGAATCGGTATATTAAGTCCATGTCGACGTTATTGTTAGTTTCCCGAGCAGAACCGGAATTCTATCAAAACTTTTCCGCGTGCCGCTCGAAGCGGAACGTGGCTGGCGAGAGAGAAAGACGAGGAAGAAGAAAAAAAAGGAAAAAAAAAGAGGAACAAGAGAAAGACCGAGAGAGGGTGGAGAGAACGCATTCGCATACGAAATAAAGTGGCGTATTTACACGGTGAGATCGCAGTATACATACGTACGGCCGACTGTAAATTACACCGTAAATCGTAGGGTGTTATTTGACCGGAGAGGAAAGGAGGATCGCGCGCGGTGCCCGACGAGGACGAGAGACGAGAGACCGGCAGTGCGCGGGGAGAAAGGGGAGGAGGCGGAGAAGAACGGGAGGGAAGATACAACGACGGCCAAGTTTATGGAGCGCGAGATGATTTACGGGACGATAGTTGAAAACAAGTCTCACGGATCAAAAGACGTGTAAATTGCCCGGTTATGCACCACGAGCGTCTTACGTCCGCGCGCTGCCTCACTCCGCCAGACAATGGGTTAATAACACGTGGCCGCGTTAATTATGCATTCAAATACATATTAGAGAGTGCCGCCGTAGGCAGATTTCAATTTGTTTGCCCGGCGAAATTAAGCCGTTCGTCATAGCGAGCGTCGGTGGACGTTATAAAAAATTATAACTCGCTAACCCCCGGAAAAGTAGATTAGCATCGATCGCGAGACGATCGTTATTTTACGGTAATACGCGCACATACATTTTCACGCTTGTACGTGCTTCATTGTAATTTTCACGACAGGACTTGGCGTCGAAGCCGTTCGGCCCTCTAAACAAACATAAAGCTGTTGAGTGCTCGTTAGTTATTGCGGCAGCAGGAAGCGCCTCGTACGATCGAGCGAATCGTTACAATGCGCAGTGACACGAGAATGCATTCGAACGTATCGGTACGCCAGCGATCAACCTGCTCACGTGGTGCGAAGGACCACACGTAATTATCCTTTATTTTTTTCACGCTTTTCATGTTCCACATGGCGAGCATCACGAGCGTCGAACGTGCAAATCGGAGGAGAAGAGTTTGTCACAAAAATTATATACACTCCTTATTTCGAGGATTTATTTATCGTTTAAACACAACAAGGTGTTACAGCTATAGTTTTAAAGGCTCGGAAAGAAACCGGTTTTTTTCAATTTTTCCGCGGATTGTTTTCGGTTCCTTTCCCAAGGGTAGAAAAATTCATTTGGAAAAATTCATGTGTATGTTCGTCTAAAAAAATCTATCACATTTGCTTCTTTCCATAAAGAAAATAATAGCATAAATTTAACTAAAGTTAAATAAAGTTAATATGTTATAAACTGTACAGCAAAAAAGTCCAAAAGATATAAAGATATCCAAAAGAAAATATAAAAAAAAAATTGAAGAACTTTCTTATTTTTATATCTTTATAACGTCTTTCAGACTTTTCTGAGATGCTAAGCAATAACATATTACCTTCAATTACAACGAATACATTATAGATAAATATATAATATAATGTTATCAGAAAATACAAGCATACAGCTACACAGAAATAAATAACAGAATATATTTTTCAAATAAAATAAAACACATGTCTCTTGAAAACTATAACTCTTGACTAATTGTTAGGATCAATTCTTAAAATAAAAATAATATAAAATACGAGGAGTTTACTATTAAACTTATACCTAACTTAAACAAAAAGCTTGCACATTTTATAATATGCAGATTAAAACAACTCATATGAAGCTTTTAAAATAAAAAGAATTACAAATTTGTAAAAGCTCAGCCTTATCCACAAATCTAAGACCGGTATTTATCAGACCTTATATTCAAGACCATTTTAAGTTCATCTTCAGATGCTATGTAGGCAATGAAATGATTCTTTACAATAAAATCTTATATTGCACTTCTTTACAGCGACAATGTTTTTGTTGTCATATTTATAACTTGCGTGACGTACAATGCACAGTCCGTCGAGTCATTATAGAGATTTTACTATAAAAATAGAAAGAAAAAAAAATTTTAACAAAAATAAGATTACATAATTTTCTAGATCACATTAATATGATGAAGGATATTAAAAAACTGTATAGCAAATCATTTATATAGTAAAAATAGCAATTTTTCACAAAAAAACCAATTTTTCGGAAAAAAACCGGTTTTTTCTGGTTTTTTTTCCAGCGATTTGAAAAAAGCGGTTTTTTTTTAAAACTATAATTACAGCTAAAAACTTACAAAATTTGCAATTTATACTCGAGTAAAATCGCGTGGCAAATCGCGAGCAAATTGCTTTACGTAATTCTCACGCAATTCATCGCGATTATGCAGCATATTAGTATAATTATAGCCATGAAACTAGGAATTCGATGATTCACATTGGGTTTTTTTTCCTCTTACATTTCTACGCTCATTACTCGGAGAAAAATATAATTGCGGGGATAAGCGCCGAGATCGAGATTAACGACGGGCATCGATAAAAATCGGGGATTGTTTACAGATGATAATGCAATTAGTCTCGCGTCGGTCAGGACAACGCGCGGCCGGTTTTCTTCGGAAGCGTTTATTCCGCTCCTGATTTGGCCTCCTCGCACTTCTCTCCGGCAACGGCAACGACCGCGTGGGCAGTGAATTACGAGGTGAGCCCCCGGGGCGCGCTCCAGAAGAAGGCGTGCAGGAGAAAAAAAGGGCGCAGCTACTCCGCGCTCCTTGTTTCAATGGAACATAAATAAAAATTGTCTCCTTCGCTACCGAAAGCTGCCTCTGCTGCTGCTGCCGTTGCTGCGCTCTTTATTTGTAACCGTCCCTCTCTCTTTCTCTCTCTCATACTTTACTAAGAAAACACGCAAAGTCGTACGATAAAGTGCAGCATAGTCAACGGAAACGACACACGGCCGTGCAAAAATGATTTAATGTAATTGCGACCAAGTCGCCGCGAGGGATAAAACTATCACGAACGCCGTACGACGGAGGTAAACGTCGCGAAAAGGGAGGATCGAGAGAGAACTGCAGAAATTCGAGGCGCTCTCGCGGTACCAATTTCGAAATAGAATTCCAGAGGGGTGAATTATGTCGTCCGAACACCCGAGGCGAACGGGCCACCCCTTGTACGCGTCTGTACAAGCGACGGTGTGCGTACGTGTTCGTGGCCACAATTGGGCCTTCGATCCTCAATTTATGACTTTGCCTAACTGCTCGCGGCCACTGTCGAGGTTCTGCTACACATTGTAGCTCGAGTGCTCCGCGCTTCAGTCGAACCGTCAACGCGTAACGCGTGAACCTTTTAAATTCCTCTTACCTGCAATATGTATGTTATTTACATTCCTATTTCATTCTCGTAATTATAAGCGTTATGATAATAAAAACGTTATGATAATAAAAACGTTATGATAATAAATAACTCGAATCTTGGAAAAACACTTCCTCTGTCTTTTTGCTAGCTTTCGATGATTGGCAGTCGGGAAAAAATTAAAGATTAAACAGGTTTATCATTCGTCGTTAAGATTACAACTTGCATGCTTCGTTAGCATCTAGCCATTAACGGGGATAATCGTTAATTTGTGTTTACAAAATTGCGATAGGAAATTGATCGTCGAGGTATTAATAACACTTCTGTATCGCTGTTAATCATCGGATGAATATCATTAATATCTCGAGATTGAATTTTTACATATCATTGAGAAGTTCCAGAGATTGAACGAATCTCCCGCGATTAAATGAAAATACAAGATACGTGTATGTCTCTCGCTCATAAAGAATTAATGTAGCGTCGTATGAAAGATTTATCTCGCGGCCAACTCCGGCGATCGCGTGGCGACTTCATTTTCCGCGCCTCGTCGTTCGTAGAATACGCGACGTATTTATACGCGCGCGTCTCTGGCGATTCCGCGTGTACACGGCTTTCCACAAGGATAGCCATCTATAATTCAAGGCGTTACAAGCAAACGATTCTAGAATGGCGTAAATCACGACGCGTTGGATCCTTCTCAGTGCGGCGAAGTCCGAAGTCTTTAGGTATCTCTCTTTCGCTCACGGTGAAGTGACGGCGGTATGACTAAATCGCATTGTCTACGTTAATCGATCTTCGCGGAAGCGCAAAGAATTACCTTTGCATAAATCCCCGTGTCAATATCGTGAAAAAGGAGCCTCATTTTAATGCATATCCTGGCGCCGTGTTGCGTTTTCGAGGTAAATCGCAAATCCTCATTACCATGCCTATTCCTACATTTGCCAATTTTTAATTAGAATCAGTATCAGGGATACATTTATATCGCGTGTATTGAACTTTGAAGGTACGGTGAAACGATAAATCTTGCTGGCAGGAATCCAACACGTTTTCCTCGATATATGTAAATATTTTGAAGCGAGCGCAAGGTGCGCACCTCCGTTAATGTCACAACTACTCCGGCGCTCCCGATGTGTGCCGTTAAATTATAGTTGTTTGCACGATTAACCGTGTTCCGTATTTGCATGTGAGACGGCTGATTATCATCTGAAAATGCTGCGCCGCGACTTTGTCCGCCGAAAGGGACACGCATTAGTCCTGAAAGTCCGTAAACGCGCTTTTTCACGGTCCGGCAAGCCTTGACCGTGCCACTTGTTACTTAACGGGAAATGCAGCCGATACTTTGGAGCTGGAGCAAGCGATATCATTATCTCCGTCTTAGAAAATGTCACGCGTATGCGTTCGAGCAATGTTTTTCTACCCATGCCGAAAGTACCTGTCGTAAAGTGTCACCGACTCTTTCATTTGTCCTTCCGTCCGAGGATAAAATCGATCCTTCCAGTCCTGATGATATAACGCTATGCAATTAATAGTCGGTCGGAATCGCTTCCATCGCGCAAGCACGAGCGAGCGTTAGTCGAAGTTAATCGGTGAGGCTCGTTCCCGTTACTCGCTGCAACCGCGATCACGCCGCGTCAATACTTTTGCCACACAATATCTATCGCGATACAGTGTATACCATGACGCAATACTTTATTACACATTATATCCGGCGAGCGTCATCGACGCGACTTCCAGCTCCCTGTAATTTCGCTGACAGGCAAATTGCGCGTTGCGCACTCGGCTCGTGGTCGCGATTTTTACCTCTCTCTCCCCGCCATCCGTCCCTCTCCTCCCGGCAACACCAGGAGGAGAGGAGGATATCTTGGCCGACCCGCGGCGGGAGACAAATGGCCGTAAAACGAGCGCGCTAATGATCGGGAAAATCGGTGCTTATTGAAAAGCATTAGATTACAGACGAGCGGCCAGGACGATGTACCAGTGCGCGCGCGCGCGTGCAGACGGATAATTGCGATTCGCTCGCTATAATCTGCTGTTAGATAATATACGGTAAGATACCATCCCCCAGCCACGCGATTACCATACAGTTAGGCCATGCGCGCGAGCGTACGCAGGCGTAAGGCAGTTCGTTAGTCGTCGATGCTTACCTTAATGGCATCATCACTCTCACCGATGACCAGCGTGCGAAACGCCGTGAATTACACGGATTTCTGTTAGTTTGAATTTTTGAATAATTTATAACGAAATAACATAATGAAATTGTATAAATCTTTATTACTGTATTTGTTATTACGCACTTCGATGATCGTATCAAAGTTGAACATAATATACGCTCGCGTCTCGGTGTTCTTAATAGTGGCCGATTGGCCTTTTAACAGTATCGCAGCCGTTAACGTCATCGGGAGATATCGTTCTCTCATTTCATTATTCGCTTAATCCCCCTCCGTGACAGGTCGGATAATTAAATTAAATAACTGTGCGTTACATATCGCTGAACATTGTATTTTTTTTCTTCCTCCCGCGCGTTTCTCGAAAGCGGTTTACCTTATTATACATATACGCGACGACTCGTTCGCTTGTCGTAAAATATCGAGACACACTTTACGGCCGTCGACGACTTTGTGCGCATTATACTTGGTGTAACTTTGATGCAGGCTACCTTAAGTGCCGCGTGTTGTCGATAGTTAATGACGTCGTCGTTTTCAGTGGCAAACAAGGAACGTCGCGCTCCTCGATCTCGCCGGATGCTGAGGCGATCTCTTGCGACTCCCGGCCGTCGTGGAAATTAAATCGAGCGCATTACCGTCACACGGGGGCCGATCCCTCGGCCGCGATCCATTCGCGATAGCATGCAAATGTGCGTAGTACGGTCGCTCTACAAAGTGTCGATTCCCTGCGTACGGATAAATGATGCCGAGTCTCGGTTCCCGATCGTCGTCAATTTAACTTCCTCTAATGGAACTTCGACATTACACGTTCGAGGCGGAAGTCGACTTCTCTCCTCGCTTTTGTTAACAATCGAGAAGGAAAAAATTCTGTCCATTCTGTACCGGCTGTTATATAAAATCATTCAACGCGTTATTATTGATGTTATTATAAAACCGCGCTCGGGAGACTCCACTTTATCTCGTACGCAAATGATGAAGATTTGCAGGAAATATTTTAATGATTTAATATAAAAAAATCGAGATGTATTATAAAACCGCACTCGGAAAACTCCACTTTATCTTGTACGCAAATGATGAGGATTTGTAGGAAACATTTTAATGATTTAATATTAAAAAATCGAGATGTATTATAAAACCGTACTCGGAAAACTCCACTTTATCTTGTACGCAAATGATGAAGATTTGCAGGAAACATTTTAATGATTTAATATAAAAAAATTGAGATGTATTATATATCTCGACGAAAAAATGGCTTGGTGTTCGCAGCGAAGTTTTCAAGAATTCACACGAATTCTCGAGCTGACACGGGTTAAAAGACACGCGTATTTGGAAATCTCCGCGATATCTTCCGCAAGAATTGCGGCATCACGCTCTTCGTGACATTGCTAAAAAATGCTCGTCGGTAGCAATAGGGTATGCATGTAAATGGAGTATGAATCACCGCGATCTAACGATCGATATCACGCACACTCACTCGCCCGGTACTTACAACGTGAAAGTAACGAAACGAGTTGTTCGTACGCAAATTAATCGGCCGCTATCATTAGCGGCATTAGTCGTAATGCCTCCGTATGTGTCGCGTGCATAATGCGATATTATATAGAATTATCCGCATTATTATTGCCGATGTTATTTCTATAAAACCGCACTATAATCTCGGGAAACTCCATTCGCACTTTATTCCGCACACAAATTATTGTAATTACATTATAATGATTTATAAACTGGATACATCGATTTAACGACGCTGACCATGATAGGCGGAAAGGCTGCCCGAGTGGAAGAAAAATAGAACGAGAGATCAATATAGATATTAACTTTGAATCAAAAGCTATAATTACAACAATAATAGCTATAATTATATACCAAGTCGTCAGTAGAAGAATCCTCGAATAGGAACGTGTCGCGTTGTTTCGCGCAAAATCTCAAGTCACATAACGGTGAATCTCGATCTTCCTCGTACATCGCGATTAGATCATTAGATAAGGAGATCTTGATGCGTTGTATCGAAAAAGAATGCATTACGCGGACGAGTATGCGGGATGGTTGAATTTCTGTGTACCTGCATCTGGCGCGCGATTCGTCGTTCGCCACGACGGAGAAACCGCGTGTTAAGTGTGTTAAAGAGTGCTCTAGTGAACTTTTAGTCACAGCCACACCCAGCCTCCGTCCGAGGCAAGGCTGGACCTCTTACACACACCCACACTCCGGCCGTATACTTTCGTCCGGACGTATTCCACGTAACGGGTGTCCGGAGCGTAGGCAAGACGTTCGTAGAAAGGGGAAGGAAGGAATTCCATCCACGCGAATATGAGGCTAGTAGTAAATTACATACATAAATACATGTAATGTTATTGTAATACTCATCTGGGGAAGTGTTACCGATATTAAAGTCTTCGTTTCTTTTTAAACAGAGCTTTATTAGATTAATCAATGATAATGTTTTCGCACGTTTTGACACGTTGAAAATTGTCAACTACGAATTAGCAAAATAATAGACTATATTTACGATTTGCTATCTGCGTTATTTTCGATCAGCCGTTAATCGTTACCTTCTTTATAATCCTTATAATCATCACCGTGCCGATGCCATCGTCATTGCCAGGAGCGTTTATTATCCGCCGCCCATTTCTATCAGTGGCAAGATCCTCGTACGCATATAAAGTAGAACTAACTACGTGTAAAACAGTTAGGAGCAGATACCACTCATAGACTAATTATTTCACATCATCATCATCATCATCGTCGAATCAGGCATCCATCAGATGTGAGGCAACGTCATGCACGCTACGACAGCGACATTCTTGTCACTGCGAAATAAATCTCCAAAAGTGTTACGCCGCAATTACCGCGCGACGTAACAATTTCAACTGTAATTTCCAATTTACGCGAATCGAGGTTTTGCGGAGCGTCTAATTACGCGGGTTTTAACGCGGGAAGTAATCGCGTTCTTCTCTATATACATTCGTACTTTATCTTTTAAGGCAATATTCAAAGAGTGCTTTGCATAACACAAATTGATGCATACTTTCAAGCACATTCTTGCTTCTGACATTCTCTCTTCTCTCTTTCTCTCTCTCTTTTGCTTTCTCTCTGTATCCACCGCCGTTGCCTCGTGCTACGTACGAGACATACTTAGATATTAGACAAGTCGAGTAGTAGTATCCAGGTGTGTAACACCACCGGGTCGTGTGGCATTTAAATCGTTTTACAACGTTGCTCCTGCCACTACGATTGCCGCCCGTGTATACGCACGCAGGTACGCACACGCACGCACATACACTGCATCTTCTCATGCGTGAATACACGTATTGGCCGTTAGTGCGAGACTCACTCTACGGTCGAGTGAGGTCGCACATGGAAAAATTTACGAGCGATACGTCCACCGGTACTCTCTTATCTCTATGCTTATTTTTTTTTCTCAGAGAGCTAAACAACGTCTTCATATTTCGCTGAGAAAGCAAACTCTATTTCCCTCTTTCTTCAATAAAAACGAATAAACGTTTTACCTGAAATTGACAATTATTTTATTAAGAGAAAAGTGGAGAGGGTTGTATCCAGGAAATTTTTCTTAATGCAAAATGCAACATAAAATGTGCCACTGATTAATGCAGCGTATATTTAGTTTTATTTTAGCAGCCTTCGTTCTGGCATAACTATCGATTTGACCTATTGTCAGTCAATTTCGGGATTTGAATTCAATTTCAGTTGCGTAAAACTTCACCGGTCGCGTGTACGTGCACAAAACCGGCGTGATTGTATAATATGTTAATACAGGCACGTGGAGTGCGTCTGTTTGTGTGGGTAGGAAGATTGTGCAACTGTTCTGCGGGCGTACGTCAGACAATGCACGACACATTCGCACGCACACGCGCGACGAGACAGGATCGAATATCCTGTTCGGCTTATTAGGGCAAGGTGGCCAGCCTTGCTACTTTGATACTGATATCAATGATAGTGTAATGTACCGGCCACCGGCCCGAGCGGTTTAATGCCGTAACGTTTTGAGCTAATGGCGAGCCATGCTGATCCAAGCTATCGGTGAAAGAGACCTCGTGATTCGCGTTAATATGCGATTTAACACACGAGCGTCGAATAAATTACGTCAACGCCGCCGTGACATCCATGTATGCACCTTCATTTTCGAGACATTGAGAATACTGCCCTGACGATCTCATCTTCATTTATTGCCAATTGTGATCTTCAGTTTCAACTGATATAAGTAATAAAGTGATTTTTAATCGTGAAATTAAAATGAAAAAGTGGAAAATTATTTCTTTTTTCCGAATAATTAATCTAGATTAAGTGCTATTAATTCTAATATTCATTTTACGATCCGATTTTACAATCATGTTCGTCGCTTAAAATTGTTTTCCTTATCCTCTGTTTCTTTCACCGATAATTTATACAATGCGCTCCTTATATTATCACAGGATATGTTAATCGCAGCTACAACGTGATTTTAAATTATAATAAAGATGCGATAGTGAGGAAAAGAGAGAGAGAGAATAAACGAAAGGCACGTTATTTTTTATCTTGATTTTACTACCCGCATAGTTTCTATAATTGCATATATAACGAGCATTTCGCACTCAATGCATGAAATAGTAATTTGTTTCGTGCATTTTAATTACGATAATTTATCATTACAATAAAGCGTTATACAATACGTTACGATAAAGAAGATATGGAGTAATTGTACTATTTCTTGCCGTATCTCGTTTCTATAAAAAGAAAATTATACTAATAAACGACTACGAAAGTGTCTTTCTCTTGTCCCTCTTGATAATGCCAGGGTCAAGATCTGTCAAGTGACACGGGGCAGACGCCAGCAACGTGTTTCGACGCGTCGGCCATTCATCAAACGGATTTTTCTTCTCGAGCACACGGCAGCTCTTATCTGCTCGGTCAACGATCAGCGCGATTAGCGACGGTGATTATTCAACCGCTGCCACTTACTGCCGTGCATGACGATCTGTTTTATCGCGAATCGCGGGAGTACTCGATCGCAGGGGCAGGCCGGACATTATTTTTGCGATTGAATCTCTATTCGATCTACCTTCCGCACGCACGCTCAAGAAAAATTTATTTCCATTTGACATTTCAATGTCCGCGTGTTTTCTTCTCGAGCAAAATAAAGATTTCTTTCTCGTCGACGTTCGATTTAAAATACATGTTAAATTGGAATTTCTGTCGGGGATTAGAATGATCTTTCCGCGGAGATGTGTCCACGTAAATTCGCGCTCTCATCGAGATACATATTCGACCGCGATATTCAACCTTGCGAGAAGCGGGACCCAGTGATGCGCGATTCCGCGGACTCGCGCATTCGCCACGCGCTCCATCGCGCTTATACTCCAATAGAGATTTAATTAATCAACGAAGCGAGAGCAAGACATTTATCTTTCACGGTGGATTTTCCTCTTTTCTCTCTGTTCCTCTTTCTACTCTCGCCCGATAACGCCTCTCGATCATCTTCTTGCTACGCGGGGCTAACGGAGCGTGCGTGTCATGCGGCAGCGTAAGAAACGCGCTGGATGAATACGACTAGTTTGAGAGCCTTTCTAAGTCTTCCTACAACCGCGTTTAGAGACCGTGGCATTATTATTTATTTATAGCGCCATTATGTTGTCTCTATTATGTTGGCCGCGGCTCTCGAGCGGATGGTAAATGCTGAGAGCAGAGCTCGTTTCTTCCTCGCGCCGCTCCCTCCCGCCGCTGCCTCGAGCCGCGAATGTATAATTATCGAACGCGCTCGGCCGTCGACAATGACGTCCACGATCTAAGAGATCGATCTTGGAAAAGCGTTCGAAGATCAAAATTTAGTGAAATATTCCGTGACATAACACAAAACCGAAACGAGGCCAGGTCTCGCCCCCGATCGATGCGAACGCGATCTTCCGCGAGATAAAGCGGGGTACGCGCATCCGAGAGGGGTTACAGTTTTTAAATGCTCTTTATACGCGAGTGCGACATTTAGAGGCGCCTTAATGATGGAAACAGTAAATGTGTCTTGGCGATGAAGTCTATGACTGTCGTTCGGAATAGCCGTCGCGCCTTCGTTCGCGTTTATACCGCAGTAAATAACGCCGCGCCGGTTGCCGCAAGCATCCGCAAGCGTGCGCGAAGATAGAATGTATCGAGAAGCAGCAGCCCGCTTCGTTCGACATATGTGATCTGAATTTTGGAGTCACCTTCACGCACGAAGATAAATCGATCGATAAATTTGCGATATTAAGTAACTCCCATCGTGAAATCGTTTCTCCCACGCTTTGCAAATTCGCCCGTCAGATTCCGAAGACGAAGGATCAAAGCGAAGGTGCAGTGACAGGTCGTTTAATCACGATGTTCGACCGTCAAGGAGATCTCTTTCTCTCTTTCTGTCTTTCTCCGTGCCGTTTGTTCACTCGCGGCGAATAATCGCGGAGACGAGCCGCGTACTCACGCTCGCTCGGTTCACTGGAAATTGCCGCTACGCCTACACTTCTCTCGCGTGCGCACGGCAGCGGCACAATAAATAACGTTCACAGCGGCCATTACTTGTCATTCACCCTCCGCACTCCCCGTTTTCACAATTAAGGGTGAAAGGGTGTGCGGGAACCGTCGGTCTTGTTCGCTATACAATACGATTTCCGCAAAGCTTAATTTTTCAAACGACAAGCGTGAGCAATAGAACTACTTGATGTCATCACAAATAATTCACAATGCTGATAAACATGATGCACGCGCAGCCACATACGTAACGTAATTACTTTGAAGAGGTAGAATTCGAGGAGTGATAAAATTATCGATTTTTCGTGAAATTTTTATCTCCTCTTTCGGGCTTTATCGGGGAAAATCGGGATAAGAGTAGAACGCAGACGTAATTCTATTTCGTCAAAGCCGAGATCGAGCTGCTGAACGCGCGATCCTTGAATCGGTACACCTATAAATCGCGCGCGAGTTACGCGGCTGCATTGTTGCGCACGCCAACGATTTTACAGTCGACACGCATGATAAATAACCGGTGATCCCGGTCATTCCGTTCTTGGAATTTGTCGCACAAAACGCAGGAAGGTATAAATAATTCATCAGCCGCGAACGAGTCGGAGCGTACGTCGGTACGGAGTCGAGATCAACATCCGCCTCGATCCCCGTTCGCCATCTTGATCTCTCTCGACGATCCTCCCTGCTCGCGGAATCGCATATCGGACTCTGGAAGCCGATCGAAAAAAACGCCTGGGCCTTCCCCTAAGAAGTCCACGGGCGTTTCGCGTAAAGTTGCCGAGATTCCCGTGGAGGCACACGCTCGCTCTATCACCTTCCTCTTCTTCGTTCACAAGATGGGGAACGATATCAGCGCCGTGACGGCGGCTCTCCCATGGACGCCATGCGCCGCGGGCGACATTCGCATTGGCTGGTAGCCGGCGTTTGCGCGCCGCTACGTCCGTATTGACTTTACCGTCGCTTCGCCCTCCCCATATCCACCCTCCTCCTCTTGCGAAAGCCGCAGACGTTCCGGCTACGGCGTGCACACGCGTGTACGCACGCGTGTACTCTCACACGTACATACACACACACATACACGCTCAAAGGACAAAGAAGCGCGTGAGGCAAGCATCGAGGAGCACAAAGGACGGTGGCTCGTCCGGATAACGTAAGCAAATGAAGAGAAGTATCCGGCGAACAGGGGGGGAGGGGTGGTTGACGGGCCGACTACACGCGAGGCGTCTTACAATTAATTTTCACGCCACTCTGATTTATTCGAGAGAGTGCGGAGTCAATTCGGGCTCCTCGATGGACAGATTCGGTCTGGTCAGCAGTCTCCTCTCTTCTTCCTCTCCTCCCTTCTTCGCTCTTTCACTCGTGCCTCGGCGGAGAGGATTTATGGACTCCTAGGACGATTCCTTTAAGATTGGACCCGCGCGATCCTTTTCCATCGGTGTTTTTCTCTCGAATTCTCAAACGTAGTCGATTGCCAAACTGGAGATCGATACTCGATGGGACGTGAAGGTAGATAAAAGCAGATGAGAACAGCCTGAATTTTTGGAAGAACCGTTCGGAATCGTTACTCTCAATCGTGTCTGGTGGGATTAGGGTGTTACTACTGATAGAGGTATTAGTCGTAATGCTACTGGATTAACTCGCACAATACGAGCACATCTTTAGACACGATTACCCTTAGAATTCATGGTGTTGCCATTGTCTGGGACAATACAGTTCAATTCGAGCGCCGCGACCAATACAGTTTCCATATCTATAGCTTCCATAATTGTGCGAAATACTGCGAGCCCGTTCAAATTAATAATAATGCACATGTTTGTTTTTCAGTTTATGATCGGAATGATTACGTGTGCTTTATTTCATCTATATTTCCATTTGTTGATCCAATTAAGAGAGAATAAATATCTAATCTGATCTTAGCTTTCAATGCCTTCCATTCATTTTCATTTGCTCCTCGGTTACGATCTCAGATTTCTAACTAACAGTTTCCCCAACGAAAATATATAAATAAATCATTTCTCCCCCTCTCCCCCTTCATCTCCCCGGCGAGCTGTGCCCGCAGCATGCGCCACCATTTCCTAAATCACCGTCAAATCTCCCACCTAGGCTCTCAGCGAGACTCAGTCTGTCTCGTTCGGTCGCGAGGGGTGGCTAACGCGAAGGGAGGAATTCGTCTGAGCTGGAGCGTGCGCGAGGATGAAGGAAGGGTGGCGGCCGCGGGGTTCCTACTACCCTCCTGCTGCAACGGGACACGAGCGGGATGGGATTGGTCCTTGATTGCTAGAAGGGTCGTTTCCCGGACTCGGGTGGGATACATCGAGATCGCGACCAATGATAGAGTGCGCAGCTGCCCTGGGGAAGCTAGCGAGGAATCCTCGTCTGCCTCGGGAGGGAAGATCCCCTTCTCCTGACGGAAGGGGCATAAAGGGCGAGCGATGCCTTAAACCGCCGTCGATATATAGGGCGTTTCGAGGGGGGGGGAGGGAGGAGACGCATGGGAAAGGATTAGAATTGTGTGGGCACTTGGGGAAAACGGGATACTTGTTCACGACGGAGCGGGAAGAACATCGGCTGTAGTCTCTTCGACAATAACCAAGCCGGTCGATACGGTTTAATACCTGTATCAAAATCGTTACGCTCATACATCCTGTTTCGAATTGCGTATCGATGTTAGAACAAACAGTAAACAATTAATCCGTTCCCAACGCGATTTCTTCACGTCGCAATTTTCTGCCTGCGGTGATCGCAGATCGGTGGCGCGGAATCGCGTTTTCGCCGGAAACTTTTTGTCTATGTCCAAGCAGCGTTCTTTTCCCTCGGCTGATAAGCGTGTAACGCGATAGCGGTGCGCACCTGCGTGTGTGCGCGCCGTAGCGCAGCGAGTTTTGCCGCTCTCCTCGCCACCTTCACCGCCACGGCAGTGCCCCGTGCGTTTGCCAGTAGGTAGAATTGATTGGAGCTTCGTTAGAGGGCGAGTTTGTAACAACAGCCAGACCGACGCGATTTGAATAATGATTTGCATAACTCACGAACCGATATCGGCGGAGATCGATATATAATAATATAATAATATAATATAATAATATAAAATAATATTATTTTATATTATTTTATATATATAATGACATTTAAATAAGTTAATTTAAATAAATTATTGATTTTTAGTTAAATGATTTATAATATTTATCTTTTAATTTTTTCAAATTTAAATAATGTTAAATTTTTTTTTATATTTTATATTTATTTAAATACTTTTTATATATTTTAGTCTTTAATTTTTTATGTATTAATTAATTCGTCTGTTAATTCGTCCGTTCTCGCTGGTCTCTTGCACGCGCAACAATTTCACGCTCTTACAAGGAGGGAAAGCACCCATTCGACAGCCACGTACGAGTTCTTCGCAACGACGAAACATTTTCTCGGGATCACAACAGGCGAATGGGCGCACGCGAGAAAAATTTCTGCGCACTTTCTCGGCCCCGGCGATCAACGTTGCGGCGCAATCGCGAAAAGATATTTTGCTTTTTAATAAAAGAGATATTTCTGTCGACTTTTCGAGAGCTATTCAGCTGTCATTTTAGCAACAGATTTACTCGCGAGTAAAAGTATCCTTTAACGATCGCCATTCTGAGATCCTAAATTATTCTCTAAATTTATTTAGTAGCTCGAAGTATTTATGACAGCAAAGAAAATGATTTGCAGGTTCAGCATTTTGCTCGCCAGACATTACTTTATAGAATAGATCGCCTTCTGCGAGAAATTGTCGTTGAGCTCGTCCTTCATGGACGAATGGAAAGAGTTAAAGGTCTATAAATACACGCGTATGAAGAGTGAGCGGCGGCACTCTATCGACGAAACAATTGTTTCTTTGGGCCGGAGCGGATGATCGATCGGCTTGTCGGACGGCCGGCCCGGCTACGGTCGTCCAATCGCGGCAAACCGAATCTAAAGTAGCCGTGTACCACGGGACGAGAAAGAAAAGCATTACACACGCGGAGTAACGGTGCCGGGCAAACAACCGGCTTGAATTATCGTGTCAATAATGATCCGAGTGCGATCGTGTCTCGCCGAGCGAATAGATAGGATCGTCGTTCGCTTATCGGTTCTCGACAATCGAGCCACCCGATTTTCGAGATCTACGCAATAAATAATCTTGCACGGATCGACCGTCATTTCGAATTTCTGCGCTTTTTACGTTTGAAAATGGAAATTCTACAAAGCGCTCAAGGAACGGACGTTAGTCCCGTTTGACGCAAAGTCGCGCAGGAACGAGCAATTTTACAGAGTTATCGGTTGCGGAATCTAATCGGTTTTCGGTTACTGCTTCGGTTATGCTAACGGGATCCAATAACTTTGTCACGCGTCTCGTTTTGCCGAGGCGACAAGCCCCGGGATTTATTTTGCGAATTTATGAGTGCAGCGCCGCGCACCTCTCTCGCCCACAACAGTCGGAAGCAATTTACAAGTTAATAGGTTACGACGATTCGTTATACGCGCCCTTCTCTCACACCTCGGCCTCCCTCCCTCTCACCTCCTTGCTAAATTTATTTCGTTTGGTCCGCGCACACGCCCATCTAATTGGCTCGTCTATCTCTCGCTCTTTCATTCTCGCTCTCTATCGAAAATTATACGCGTGTACATCGTCGGAAAGGATACTAAGACCTTTCGAAAACGAGGTGCATAGAACTCGTCCCACCTTACTCGAATCATCGTGGAACAAATAAATTTAATGTTATCAAGAATCGAACATTTTTCGATCGATTTTTTAACAGCACAACGACATTAATGAAAACTGTAGGATTATCATAAACAAATTGAGAACCTTAAATGCTACTTACGAATTATCATTTCTTGGTCTTGGTATATAACATTTGTCACTCGGTGTTATATCATATATTACAATATGTAATAGTTGTATAGTTAAGTGCAAGTAATAAACGAATCAATCGATCGGGACGATACATACTCTTTTGTCCGCGGAGAAATCGTGTGCTATTGTTTCGCGAGGAGCGTTCCACGGCCGTGTAAGTCCTCTCCGATCGCTGATCGAGATTCGATTGTCGATCGATTCTGGAGGCGCCCTAAGAGAGCATTCGATCGGCGTTGCGAGGTAAAGGAAGGAAGGCACGGGATACGATGAGACGAGAGGAGGGGAGAGAGAGAGAGACGAGTGCCGATCTCTCGCGAGGACAGACATCGTATTCAAAGTGTGAACGGATGCAAATCCCGTATCTCATGAGCGGAATTTTCAAGGAAGCTGAAAGATGGATGGGAGACGCTAGCGGCATCGAACAATCGGCGGTATTTGCATCTGGTACATAATTCAGTCGCCGTTGCTGCCCCCGACGTGCTACGCAGCGAGCGCTGCTCATAGACCACCATAAGACAGTTCGGAGACTGTTCTCGTCTGCGAAGAGAGAAAAAAACACCACCACGGCGGATTTTCGGTGGGGATTCCGCTACGTCGAGAGTTTTCCAATTTTACTCGCGAGAGAAAGTAAATCGGCTCGGTAGTGTAACGAATAATGTCTAAAATGAAGTGAGCGAATAGTTTTCCATACTCGATATATCGGCTTTCATAAATTACTTCAAATTAATAGGGACCTTTCCAGCAATTTTAAAAATGAAATATTTTTTTTGAGAAAAGATCTATGATTCAGAACAGGTTCGCGAGAGTAACGGAGGAGAATTGCAGCACGTACCAGACTGAAAAAAGAATGTCTAAAAGTTATTTAAAGCTATGTAGCGCATGAATTAAACCGTAACGTTGACGAGTCATGAGAGCAATTACCGGGCCCGCGCGGTGCATTATGTGGAAATTTTCATCGCTCTGGAGCATGTGCCTTGTCTGTATAAAAAGCGAACGCGAAGGGAAATTTTCACGGCGGCGCGCATGCGAAAAACACGAGCCGGTCGCCGCCGCGAATTATACTTTCACGCGGCGGAATAATCGAGTTCGCGCACCGGCAAGACGTATTCCAAGTCATTGCCCGGATTACTTTGCCTCTACGAGAATCGCGAGCGCACTCGGGCGAGTTACGAGAAAGATCGCAAGCCCTTTTTGCCCCTCTTTTCATCAAACACGTTCAATCACCGTAAGTGACACGCCGGGGCGTGTGCGAGTCTTAAAAGTGAATGTCTCTAAAAATAAGGCCTGACACGGCTCGAAAGATCGTAACGACACTTTATCAAGTCATCAAGAGGCCATTAAAAATTCACGGTCAATTATTGTGTCATTTAAACCGATGCCTCAACGAGGAAAAATAAATCCTAGTCCCAGTAAACGGATGCAGAGTCATTGGCTGGTTCGTTTTTCTATATTCGAGCTCGCTCATTCGTACGAAGGGGTCTTTAATGCTTCGGAGACACACAATGCGCGGGATGCCGGACAATTTCGACTTTAGCATACAGAGCACACTATTCATTTTCCACGTAGAGATCGATGAGGATAACCCTTTGCACCCGAGAACGATCTTTGTTCCTCTTTCGCTTTCTCGCGCGCTATCTTGGCTACCTGAAGAACCAAGAAGATAAGAATCGCCGCAAAGTTCGGGGTCATTCCTCACCTCGGCACTCCTTGAACTTGGACGGAATGTTTCTTGAAAATGACGTCTCTCTGACGTACATTTTGTAATATTTCAAGTCATACTTGAAGTGTTTTCACTTCGCGCGAATGAGCCTCTCGCGAGCGACGAAGTCGGGATCGTGTAAATTGACACAATTGCAGTCTCGGCTATTTGATTATTTTTCAGCATTCTCCTTATTAATAAATTCTCCTATTCTCGTGAGCGCGTATAGCAGTCTTTAGTAACCAGAAGTTTAATAGGTTTCGCCGAGGCTGCTGTTTCTGCTACAGCAATGGCAGCGTAGTTTCTGCTGGTATGCCCAGGAACGCCTGGAGAACCGTAATTCGACGAGCGTTGCACGGCACGGACCGGGCATGGGCGCAGATAAGCATCGCCAGGACGAGAGAGAAGAAAAGGGAAGCAGGAGAGCGTGTAGGACAGTCGTTAACGAGCGACTCCGCACGGTTATTCTCTCTCCTTTTCGTGCTGTAGCTTCCTCTTTCCTTCTACGAGAACTCGCGGCTTGCGACTAAAAGATGACTTCTCCATGCTATGTCGTCGAGGATCGATTCCGGTAGCGGATCCGTGATTTCCGCAATTACTTTCCCACGTGGAGACGGGAACAGTTACCGAAATCACAAAGATACGAAAAGTAATGTGAATTATATAGATATTTGTATTTTGAAAATGGGAATATATGAGAAAAACTTGTTTTATTTGACTATTAAAGTATCGTTAAATTGAAAATTTCACGTTCAGAATTATTATTACTTCTAAATAATATTGCGTTTGCAAAGAGTTTTAACCGTTATAAAAATATTAAATTTGTTAAAGTGCATAAGTTCAAACGTATTAAAAATATATATGGAAAAACATATGGAAATTTTTTTAATCGTTATATTAATTTGCTCTTAGCACATCGATATGTTAACCACAAGTATAATTTTATTAATGCTTCAAATTAAACAATTCAATAAATATCTATTGCCAAGAGTAACTATTATAATTAAACTATTTTTATTCCGCACGTCCTCTCATGAAACGGCACGTCGATGCCATATCGTCGACATGAGCGTAATGTTCCACTCCGCGCAAAAGATATAGGTAGATAGCCACCCTTAGCGCGAACGGCGAGTAACAGCGAGAAAGGACGGGTAAACGATGAAGAGAGAGAGAGAGAGAGAGAGAGAGAGAGAGAACCAAGGGGAGAAAAGAAGGTTTAAAAAAAAAAAACGAAAATTTCCCAGCTGTTCAAGCCGGCGTTTTATCTTCCTGAAGGATCAAACATGGCGGACGTCGGTCGCAACGGGAGGGAGGGGGTTGCAACCCTTGCTATCTGCCTGATCGAAACCTCGTCGCAGGAGTTCACGGCGCACGCGTGTGCGTATGCGTGAGCGTATGCGGAATTTCCGTGTAGCTCAATACGCACAAAGGAAGAAGAGGACACGAGCGGTGGGCAATATATGCCACGACTTTATTATATACAGGGTGGTGGGCCGCGTGCACACCCGCGTGCGTATACCTGGTGGCCGCCTTTTGTTTCCCAGATCGTATCTGCGCTGCCGTTTTTCGGCGACACATCTGTGATGGATTCAAACCGGCCGACGCACGCTAAAAATGAAACATATTGCGACAGAGGCATATGCCTTTGCGCGCGTTCCCCTTTTTTTCAGAATACTTTGATACTCGAAACGTGAGCGGTTAGATCTGACACCGTATTAATCATATATTAAAAAAAAATAAGTTTATACGCAAAAAGAACTGATTTTTCGTGATGAGAATTCGAATCCCCCTACGACACAAAGTGTTGAATCTTATCGGTTCTTCTGCGGTAAATGAAGCTATCGTTTCTCACCATGTATTCATATCTAGGTACTAATCGTTGAATGATAAATGGAACACATTTTCCTAGCTTTTTCCCTTCACACACGAATGCTCCGCTATTGTACGCGGCATCGTTCACTGAACGGGATCGATCGATCGGCCGTCATTTTGCCGGGACAACCGGCAATCGAGGATGAATTTCGGCTGAGTGGCAGCATGAATTTTTAATCCGGAAGTAAACAGGGACAAGTAAACGGCGGAGAGATAGCGCCCGGGAAAAATTACGGAAAACGCCGAAAGTGTCGCACGTGCGTACGCCCACTGCTTTAAATCGATACATATTTTATCGATCGGCCGCGTTTTTACGCGGACACGTCACGCACGCACACCGCACCGCTGCGCGTGCACGCGGTTGAATGATAGGTGGGCGTGTCGGTTCATCATCGCGTCGGAATATTTGTACGGGTCGTCATGGCGAACTCGCGAACCGATTGCCTTTGTTTAAACGGTGGCGGCAAATGAATGAATTATATACATGGGCCAAGGTGGATATATGTAGAACGTCCCGCTCTTTGACATGTTAATGATTGATTCTCCGAAAAATTTCGAGCTTTCTTTTTTCCTTAAGTATCTCGAATAACTGTAGAAATATCCCAGCAAACCATCAACATTGAATTAATATTATAGTTTTCCGCAATATAAATCTAATATAACATATGTACATAATAATTACATTGTTAAGGAAATTATAATATTGTAATGTGTGTTTACTGTCGGTTGGTGTTTGCCAAGTATATCATATATGATATAATCAGATATCATATTATATATCATGGTATAATCAGAGATTTACGATAAATTGTGTCTGATATTTCTCTAAATTCTTTTTCTCCGAGAAATCACAGAAAGAGTGTGATCGCGATGCGTTAAGCGAGCAACAACAAAAAAATTAGCTGCGGGAAATTACACGGTGTTGCGAAACGGCGATGCTGTTTGTAAAACTTCGTCAATTAACGAACGCATGGCGTGCGGCCGGCATATAATTGCTCGCGAGAGACGACGCCGGCCGGTGAAAAACTTTTGAATCCATCAGCCTTGCTCTATCGCGCACCAGGGAGAAAGTGCGATAACGAGAGGGATAGTGAAACGTCAATCCGCGCTTCTGCATCGGAGGTATGCCAGTCCGTTCTCTCGACGAGACGCATCTTCGTTTTGGAACGCGATCTTTATGAGAGATGGACTCATAGAGGTTCGTTGACAGGGTGAAAGTGTACCGCGAGCTCATCTGGATGACTCTAATTGGTCCAACAATCTTTCCTTTTCACGGAGATTGCGTGCTTAACCGTTGTGATACTTTCGATCGTTTAACCGACATTGACATGTATACGCTCTACGAATATTCTAAAGACATCTCCGTCGAACGTGCTTTTGCATCAACATCTCCGCCGAACGTGCTTTTGCATTAATATTTAAAAATTACAATTGTAAAATCGACAATAAAATCGCGCATCGCGAAAAATCGTTGAAAAATATTACCTTTGCACTATATGTATGGCGAACAATTCAGCTGTGGAAAATAAAAGAAAAAGGAGAATTCGATTTCGGTAAACACGTGATTAGAGAGACGGAGAAAGTGTAAACCATGAAACAGACATTTCGTGATCGATTCCGCGAATTTTCGTGAGCGTTTAGTCGAGTCGAATCGCAGGGAGGAGAGTCCGAACGATGGAAGAGGAAGCAAAGCCGGCGGTATCGAGTTTCCGCATCGGTACTTCGGACGAGGCTGCTCCATCTACATAGGTGCTAGCCGAATCGCCAAAAATAGATCGAGTTCACACGAATTCTACGAGCCGATCGCACGAAACCTCCGGCCACCGTTCGTGATATCGATCGAAACGGTGGCGACCTGATACGTACAGAATTCTGCTGTTTATAACGCGGCACGATTGAACACGTGAAAACCATTTATTTTACATTTAACTTTTTTCCAATGCAGATTCTCTTTTAAATACGAATTTATGATGAGCATGTTAACATATAATTAATGCATTCACTTTTTGAACATTTTTAAGATTTGAAGGTTCGTAAGCAGTTTTTTACGGACTTGGAGTCTCATTTCTGTCTCAGCGGCGTGTCCAGGACTCGACTTGGCCTTCCTTGTCGCGCGTAGAAATTGCACGTGTAAATATCGCGCGGGGAATTTACTCGGGCGTCGCATCGCTTCCGCTCGAAACGGTCAATTTTGAATTGATTAGATCGTGAGGTCTCGCGCTTCCGACGTGACTAGGCGTTTCTAAGTGTTTCTCGTTAACGGAGGACATTGCGCGTTCTCCACAGGATACGCAGAAGCACCGCGATCCTCCACACGAAAATCATTCGACCCGCTATCATCGGGTAGATACGGAGCTGCTAATCACAGTGGAGAGGAACGGAGCGTATATTAATCAGCGAGTACAGGAAATTAACTTGGCCTTGTTTTATCTTGCATTCTGATTACTATATCTATACACCGCGAGAAACATAACTTCGTTCTCTTCGCTGTATGTACGTGCTAATTAAGTATGTGTGTCTCGCTTGCAGAGAGAAGGAAGCGATCAAGGACGCGCTTTTACGAATAAGGATAGAATTTTTTTTTCGCGATATCAATATACAAAGTTCAATCAATAAATGTATCACGAGCCTATCACGCAAAATATTATGCATTTTCACGCCATTTTTCAATACATTTTGCATAATTTTCTACTTAACCTAGCCATAATAAAACATACATTAATTAACATAAATACGTGTTTGCTTACTAATCAGAAGCAATCGATATCGAGCGTAAAAAATAAATTTGCTTCTATTTTCATCTTCATATTACCTGATTAATCGTTTTTGCATCAATCTGCAGAACAGAACAGAAATAACCGTACGGTTTGCTCGTATTTTCGCTCAGCAAAGAACTAACGCAGTTTAGGTACTTACCAGGCGTCGTTTCGGCTTGATGAGGGGACGATTCTGACCGTTCATCTTGTAATAAAGTCCGCAGGCGTTGCAGAGGTAGTGGCCAGTGCCGTCTCGTCTCCAGAGGGGTGTCGATGTGGCGCCGCAATTCACGCACTCGCGACCCTCTACCCCGACGGAATGAAAATCATATTATCATTTGGAGCGCAGCTCATATCGCGCAGCGACATTACTCGCTCGTGCTTGCGTGCGAAACGCGAGGTCGTATTTGTCAAAGTGGGAACGGCTCAGACTTCTCTTCGAGAATTCGTTTCCCACGCGAGCACGGAAGCACGTTGATCGCGCGAAGGAGCACTCATCGCTTTTTTTTTTCAATTTCTTCTCTCATGTAAGCGTGTAGCTTTGAGAATTTTAATTGCGAAAATGCCACCGCCAGCTAGCTGGCCCTTCAACTTTACACTATATCGAATAAACACGACATGAATGCGTTGTTACGTGATAAATTAATTTTAACGTTATTATTAATTTAACGTAATAATATCTATATTTCACTTCGTGAATCAACGTGCGTTTACAGAGAGATTTACGAACAGTCAGGTGACTCGTGAGAGAGAATTCGCATGCAGAGTTGCAGACATACCAATATCAAGCGATTACCAGAGCAAAAGCAGAGTCTCTTTAAGACCATGGGCGTTTATAGGATTCACGGATTCGAACTTACGTTAGTGCGGTTGGTTAATCCCAAGGACACTGCGAGAGAAAGAAGCGAATATGAGAGGAACAAGGATGGGATTCGTTCGCGAGATGATTCGTTTCTTCCGGTCTGTGACGACATGAAGGAACGGTGTTGCTCGAAGATTACCAAATTCATCTTCTAAATGATGTTTCTAAGGATCTAATGTTATCCTCCGCTCTCGCCCATGGGAGATTAACAGTGGAAAATAAATTTGGAATTTCTTTCGCAACGCGCAAACTCTGGACGGGAGGGAAGAAAGAAGGAGCGTGGAGATAGGGATTCACTTCTCCCGAAATGCGCGTTTCACGAATCGTCCTCCGAGCTGCGTCCTCCGCGAAGATATAGCCGAGTTTATCGGCCGCTACTGAAAATGATTGCTATTAAATTGCGTCGTCGGCGTCCCTCGTTGGCGTACGAGAGACCGAATTGTAACGCGATTATACGATTGAGCGCGATTCGAGGTGAAGGTAAATGGTTCCGGTTCAGTGGCTGTTGAACGATCTTAACGATGTTCGTAAAAACCACCCTCTGACTGTCCGGCGATTAGATTCGATTCTGTCGTCGACATCTATTGCTGGTGTTTTACGTTTTGATTATTGTTAAAAATTTGTCGTGTGATTTATCTTGCGAGATATATTCAGTTTTATAAAGGGTACAACAATTGGAAATCATATTAATTCCGAAAAGACGTTGTGCCGATGACGGCAATATCGATTGAACGCGCGTCACTGATTAATGACTCGACCTCAATTTAACGCGAAATTTGACGGTGGAATAATTTTAGCACACGTAACGTAGGTCGCCATGTAATCGTCGACACGCGAGCGGCTCGTTTGCTGAATCCATGTAGATGAATCTGTAACCGAGCGGTCGAACATCTTTTCGTCAAGCTTGCCGTACATGCATGTAAGATCCAATTAAGGAGCAAATCCTCAAATCCTAGCGTGAGAGACGCTGTATATTTAACGCTCATCTAATTGTCATTTCGGTGGCCAGATCGATCTCGGAACTAACTGGAAGAAACCCGGCCGAATTGCCCCGCTGCTCCGCAGCGTTTTAATTCGATTTGGATCTTACCGGCCCAGCAGATTCTAGGGTGATAAGGAGCGCTCACGACTACCGCTGATTGCTATGTCTGACAATAACGGCATAAACGCGATCAATCTTGATCCCCTCACTGCTTTCCGATTTGATTTCGATGGCGCTTTCGGTGATTGCAGATTAAATCCTGATCTTCTCTCCAGCATTGTATTATTTTCCAATTGACATCCATGCTTTATTCGAAGACAGCAGTTTTGTCCTTTTGCGGAATAAATTTTTGGCAATTTATTTATTACCAGTCGCTTTCGTTGATACTAGAATGGTCGTTCGTCGCTTTTCGAGATTCATATCGTCGATAATAATTTCCGGCTGCGTATATTTTCTCGATGCTATTGATCGGTTCCTAATGATGGAACGAGCGGACGGACGGTTTCTGACACCGACGCAGACGATGGGTATCAGCCACGAAACATCGAGGTGACGCTCGTTTACGTCGTACTCGAAATATAGTCCTCGTGTCAGAAGGTGACGATAAAATGGCCGGTTTCACCCCAAAGGGGATTGGTATCGCTCCCATTTTCGACATCACCTCCGACCTTAATGTCAGGCATGCAACGAAGCGCTCGTTAGACCTCCGCTTCCGTTTCAACTTTCTCGGAGCTTTCCGGATTACAACACGAAATGCTTGATAAAACGGTATAACGTATCACGGAACATTCTGCTGCGAAATTTGGAAACATCCCTTATTCTTACTTATCCAAATATACAAATGAATTGAAACATTGTATTTTTCTTTAATTTTCATCAAGTAACTTGTGATGATAAAAAGTTCAAAAAATTCCCTCGCTAAGTGCTTCCACGATGTGATTGTCCTATTGTTGATACAGAAACGAACGAGCGAGAGCTATTTGGGACCAGAAGTAGCACCGGTGGTCGTTGGCGCGCGAAGAAAATCGACGAAGTGGAGGAAGGAAACTACCGCTTGTACCGTGCCACTTCTGCCACCAACGGACGAGTTATGATTCAGTATGAAAGAAGCAGCGTTCCGTCACGAATTTCGCGCTGACCCACGGCTATTTCTCTTCCACCGATTGTCTTCTCTTTTTCTGACAATTACGCTGTAATTCTTTTCGAACCTAACAGGACTTCCTGGAAGGAGCCTTCTACTCCTCCGATGACTTTCTGGTCATCGACTTGATCGTCGGCATCTCCATTGACTTTATTTAATTGTAAGCGCGAATACGCCAATGACTTCTAATTTACTTATCGGTGTTATAAAGGCGTTGCTGCGACGTATTTTTAACATTTAAACGTATTTTTAACATTTTTGATCGAGTGAAAATGCTCGCCCGTAGTTTATACATACGTGTTTTCGCCAAGTTATCTATTTATCTATCATCATGTATAATTATTATTCATGTCCTTCGATTCCATAGCATTTGCGCAATTTCTTATCGATGCCATTAGCTATCGTTTTTCATATTAACGCTCCGTTAATCGCAATATCCAATAGATACACATTCAGACATTTATTTTAAGCAAATTCAAACTCTATTTATTTTAAGCCATTACTAATTTTCAATTTTTTTATCCATTCTATTTATTCTTTACGTTTCTCTGTGTTCTTTTAATACACTTTAGTGCCTTCTATTGGACAAATAATGAGGGAAAAATTGTTGCAAGAAACAGACGAAAATAATGGGAAAATTTGTAAGATACATCGTGAGCACTCACTATGTAAAAAACAGTGCGATTAACGGAGGATTAATTATACTTCTTTTGAACGATCGAAGTCGTTCCTCGTCTCACTCGTTCGTACGAAGAGAAAATCTCGAGTATTCCTCAAGTTTCTCATTCTCACCTCCTTATCACGCGTGAAAGATGTTTGCTAATCCCGTGTCTACTGTCTGCTTTTCGTGCCACGAGGTATTGCTCAATCGACATCTCTCAAGCGTCACTTCGACTAACGCTGCTTGTTACGGGAACCATTTTTCGCGGTCTTCTCACATGTGATTTTCTCGACGATCCCGGTAGGCGTCGCTAAGTGCACCGTCGGTGCCGTCGCCGCCGCCGTTGCCGCGGTTCCGTCTGGCTTCTTCGTCATCGAGAGGTTCCGCGCGCGGCTAGTTGGTGTGTGTCGTAAGTCGATTCAATTAGCGGGCTTCCATGACGCGAAGCCGGGGGCCATTGTTCCCGGAATTGGGATTTTTACCACGCCGCCGCCGCCGCCGCCGCCGCCGCCACGCTGGAGAGCGACCGGCTATTATTACCGCAATCAGCGTATCCGGCATTTTTCAACCGTTTCTCGTTTCCCCCGCTTCTCCTTTCCTCTTTCCTCCTCGACTTCATCCACTTCGACGACAACACAACATTACAGACGTTGCCGAGAACGCACAATTTTCCAAAGGTTTGTCGTTCGAGAACTCCCTGTACATTCTCGTCGCGTACGTTGCGGATGATAATTGTGATTTGTAAATTGTCCGCGAATCCGCGACGAATGCGACCCAGCCGCGTGTGCTGCACGACGAGAAAGAAAAATATTTGCCGAGGGTACGCCACCGAAAAATGGTCCGTGGACTCTTTGAGAGGGAGCTTTGCCGTGACAAAAACAAAAATGCAGCGCTAGCCACACCACATTGAAAAAAAACCTGTGCTTTTTCGCATATTTGGTTTTGCGCATGTATGTGTCTGTGTGAGTGTGTACGATGTATGTGTGAGGGCGGGGGGGAGAGAATTAGTATGCGTACTTATATAGATAGGGATATATAGATACATATATCATGTGTCATTTCGTAAATCGGGTGTGGTGCTTTACGCTCGCTCTCTCGAGTGGGTGCCACGCAAAAAACACATCAGTGAGGCAAAATACAAAAAATCACAATCAGTGCCTCCCTCTCTCTTTCGTTTTCTTTCTATTGTGACATAGCTCGTCGAAAAAACGAGAGAAACGGGTGGAAAGAACGTGTTTCTGAACGAACTTTAAGCGAAAGACGACCGCCACCGAAAGCTCACGGTTAAAATTAAAATAAAAAGAAACAAAGATGAATAACAAAATTAATATTTTGCTTGTCTCTTCTCTTGCTCTCTTACGTATCCAGCCGATATTCGAAACGTTTCCGAAGATGTATCGAGTGGATGTCGATCGGAGAAGAATACAAGCAAGATAAAAATAACTTCTAAGAAAGTAAACGGAAATCTTTAAGGTTAAATGAAATTAAGAATTAATAAGTTTAATGTAAGAATCAATATTATAAAACCAGGAACAAAAAATGCATTGGCGTCGATTACATTGAATTTATATGAATTGCACAAAATATTCTAGATTCTTCGATAATGCAATACAGCATTAAAAAAATGAGATAAAATAAAATGTGTAACTGAAATATATTAAGACTAACTGAAATATATTAAGACTAACTGAAATATATTAATATATATTAATATTTTTAGTTTCAACAATCGACGCCGGTGCAAAGAAGCCGAACTAAAGATGCCGAAGCAAACAATTGTGCAAAGTAACTGTTAAATAATTCAAGAAAAAAGTCACAATATTGTATACGGGAAAAATATTGTTTATCTCATTCAGAACGTGTCTTAAAGTTTTAGATTTTTAAATTACGCAAAACGCAATAGAAAAATTAACAGATTTTTTTTTTATAAAAAAGATTTTAGTTATCAAACTGTCTCATCCCCAAAGACTTAAAAGGGCTTCTATTTAATCCTAAGATTTCTGAAACACTTTTCCCGCATGGAAACGTAAGCAAAGAAAAGAACAAACCAAATACTCGAAACGGAAGATAAGTTTCGAAA
This sequence comes from Crematogaster levior, assembly GCA_901521435.1. Classification (NCBI taxonomy): domain Eukaryota; kingdom Metazoa; phylum Arthropoda; class Insecta; order Hymenoptera; family Formicidae; genus Crematogaster; species Crematogaster levior. The sequence continues at coordinate 431,990 of CABEGB010000269.1, read as the reverse complement.
TTAAAAGAGAAATAATAAAACAAAAAAAAAACAAAAGAGAACTCAAAGAAAGAACAGAAAGAACCGTGATAGGCGCGTGCCGCTTACCGGCGGACGTCCTCGACTTGTTCCTCGGCTTTTGCTGCTGCTGTTGCTGCGCGGAGGGCGAGCCCGGTGTGTTGCCGTGCGCGGCCGCGTGACCGACTAGCAGCTTCGAGTCGGCGCCGCCGGGTAGGCCGCCGGTTGCGTTACCGGCACCGGCACCGCCGGCATGGTGACCGAAAATACCGGCGACCGCGGCTGCACTGCCGTTGTGCGGATTGTGGGACGACGCGGCGGTAGACGAGGTGGCGCCGTGATGATGATGATGGTGATGGTGGGTGGCGGTGGGATACTGCAGATGCTGGTACATATTGTACGCGCTCGCGGGGTCGTATTGCGAGCCGGAAGTGGCATGGTGGCTGTTAGTCGCCGCCGCGACGGCCGCGGCCGCGGCCGCGTAACTGTCTCTACAGGGTGAGGCCGCGCCGCCGCCATTGCCACTGCCGCCACCGCCGCCGCCACCACCACCACCGCCACCACCGCCGCCGCCGGCCGGCACACCGTTGTTGCTCTGATACGCGTCCTGTTGCTGTTGTTGCTGCTGTTGCGTGGCACTCGCCTGTTGGCTGCCCGTCACATTGCCAGATTGGTTATTACCTTCTCGCTGCTTCACCTGGCCGGCGGACGAGCCGTTCGTGCCGGCGGGACCGTTGCTGCCGTTGTTGGAACCGTTGTGTTGCTGATGCGGCGGCGAGGGCGCTCCATGATGATGGCCGAGCATCGGCTTGATGTCGCACGAGCTGGCGCCGGATGGGCCCAGCGTGTCCTGATGCATGAACGCGCCCATTACCGCCGCGTGAGCGACCGCTACTTGGTACTCGCTGGTGGTACCACCGCCCAACCCGGAAAGAGGATTACCGCTGTTGTTATTATTGGTGCTCGTGGAGTTGTTATTGTTCGAGCTCGAGGTTGTGCTGGCGGTTATACTATCGGGCGTAGCGTCCTTGGGTGGTGTCGGCGGGAAGGAGAAGAGATGGTGGCCGCCGCCACCGTGACTCGACAAACTTCCAGTGGTGGGCGGCAGCGAGGATCCCAGAGGACTCTGTGGCTTCTCGTCGTTCACAGAGCCGCCCGTAGTCGCCGTCGTCGTGGGAAATCCCCAGGGTGTCTTCGAGGTGTCCGCGCTGCTGCCGGACAACCACGGATGGAGAACCGAGCTGTGGAAGTGCGGCCGGCAAACTTGGCTCACTGGACCGCTCGACACGCCGCTGCTCGACATCCTTGCTGAAAAAGCAAACGGAACGTGGAACGTTAGACGAAATAACGTAATGCAAATGCGAATGCGAATAAATTGTATCGATATATATGTTTAACATCTGACAAAGTAAATAAATTCTTCTCACGAATTATATCCTGACGTCATTGGTGAAATGATTACACGTTATACGATACCGACAAATAGTATATTTGGCAACGCGATCTCTTTTTGTTCTTAAAATAAAAGCACGAAAATAGCATCGGAAATAAGCATCTTGTGTTTAGAGCGTTGATCGCTCCTGCTATGAAAAAGTTTCATTGCCATTGCGAGCTGCCATAAATATTTTTAATGATGAAGAGCTCGAACAGATGTCTTGCGATCGCTCGAGAATCGCTTTATCTGAAAATGGTAGCCACGTGGAGTATAGATGCTGTCGTAGTAATGACCGTTTTGCCGTCATGGGAAGGAAGAACCTGATTCGTACGTGCTCGGAATGATCAGATTTTATGCCGATCGTAAAGGCTACCTAATTGCAACAGACGTCTTAATTAAGTGCGAGGTACACTCGCTTGGTGCGGGGTATTATAGCCCTTCTTCCTCTTATAGACGAACGAACGACGTGTATCACTCTTTGATCGAGTTTGAAACCACTCGCGACTCGCTTTGTACACACGATCAAGTGCTGAACTTGTGCGCGGGTTACCCACGTATAATTAATTCTTTACTCATTAGCAATCTTAATTTCGTTATATGGCACCAGGAGCGTGTCTGCCACGCTGACGAGAGATCGTGTTATGCGTACGCACTGGCTAGACGAGCCGCGCTCGCCCGTTTTATCATGCTTATCGTCAAGAAAGCCCGCTATGTAAATGTCGGACCAAGAAATGGTGCTGCTCGCCTGACGCTAATTGCGCTCCGATTTCGAGTTAGACCGCGTGTCGCATGTGGAAGTCGCGCGAGCGCAATGACTTACGATATCGCCGGTAACTTTTTTTTTATTCCCGATAATGGCTAGCTTTGTGTCTTGGACTCGCATTTTCCGTTTCTCGATACACGGATCGTTAAAGGAATGTAAAATCGCCTCAAAACGTCTCTAAAGCGTTTCACGATGCTGGAAATCAGTCCGAGAAATGTAGTCAATAAAATTGCAGCTTTTCCATAAAATTGGTTAGCTACACATTTCTCGGATCGATTTCTCTAGCATGGAGATTCGTGGGCAAGGCTTAATGTTTTGGACTAAAACTAATTTTTAAAATTGAGATATCACTAATGAAACTCCCGTGCGCTGATACGAGTACAAGGCTGTAAACACATTTCTTTAATGTGAAGTTAATTAACAGCCAAAAAACCTGGCGTGGCATGGTTACGATGTCTAAAATTAAAGTTATATTTGTAGGACAAAAATGAATGGGCAATTACGGCCATCCTGCGACGACGGTCACCTCTATCATTAATGACGGTACAGAGAACTCATAACGCATCAAATTAATTAGCGTCGGTTATTATCTTACGACAACAACAACGACGACGACGACTAATTAACCGATCCCCATCTTTCGCCGTCAGCCAGGAAAGTGCAGCGTTCTTAATATCCGTGCAAATTTGCGGATGCACATTGTTGCCAGCGAATACCAGAACGTGCATGCAATGCATGCAAACCTGCTTACTTGGCCCAAGTGGCCGATCGATATATCGAGTGGTTCTTGCTAACAACGCCCGCTCCACCACCTTCACGACATACGCTGATAACAGGATGATGTTTTGCCAAACCACGCTTCGTCTTGTCTCCCTCCCCGAATCTTCTTTATCTCCCTCGAATTAGGAACATTAATTTTAAGTGTCTCGAGAATCTTGCACTTCGCGCAAATGTCGGGAAAGAATTTTCAAAATCGCGTCTCCGCCGCGAATGTATTCGCAACGAGCGCGGTACTTAAATTCCACGATTTTTAGCAAATTGGGTATTCATATTCTTAACGTACTTAAGATACAAATTCGACGGAACTTGCTGGCGTATCGCACGTTTGACAAATGGCGACGGCGTCTGCGAAAAGACGCTGTCTAAATTTAGAAAAGCGCGAAACACAATACGAATTACGAATACAGCGAGCGGCGAGATGAGCAGCTGCGGCTCTGTAATTAATCGGAGCAACGATGGCCTGTCTGTAATTGGATCCGCTGCATCGCAGCGCAGCCGCAATGGAAAGTAAACAAGCTCTACGTGTAGCTACGCTTTCGAATCCTCGACTATTTCATTACACCTTGATATTCATCCCACTAACTTATGCAATATCTGTACGTAACTTTTTTTAACAACAACGCGCTAATGCAATTTTATTTTCTCCAATTATTCAAAACGTATAACATTATCACAGGTTACAACAATAGCTTTGGACAAAATATTACTGATGGGATGACCGTCGAAGGCAGTCAGTTTCATGTCAGAATCACTCTTATCGTAACGACGAGCAAGATGGGAATCATAGATAAAGGCGGAATGGTAGCGGCGAGAAATGCGCAGACAGAGAAGAACACTTCGCACTCTCAACGCAATAAAAACTTCCATGCTGAGCGATATTTATCGCTCTTTCTAATCCTCCTCTTTCTCAAACCCTCGTCGCGACTCCGTTTTTACAGGATTTCACGGAACTTTTTGCCGGCAATTCTCCCCCGCGACATGAAGCGACTCTTCTTCGTTTCCGTTACCTTCACCCACGTCGTCTTTGTCCCATCCTGACATAACTCTCGCGCGGCTATCTCGACAATATTTCTGTCACTCTTGCAATTTTATCTGCGGCCGCCAATCGGGGTTGTGGAACGCGTGCCCGCAATATGGCGGACAAGCAGTCAGCTGTTCGGGTGTTCTCTTCACCTCGCGCATTCCCGACATTCTAGCGAATATCGAAGGGTCTGTTTCAGCCCTGGGATCTAACGCTCAAGGACAATGGGTATGATTGCATCGTTATCGCTGTCGAACGTCCAACTTGTTTAATAAAGTTATTAAGAATCATCACGTTATACGTTGGTATCGTTTAAATCTCTCAAAAATACAAATATGGAAAAGGAACGTAGCCACATTAGAGAAATCACCGATTCAAGCAACGTGTGTTGTAAATCACGTTAGCTATAAGCGGCAGCTATTTTCAACGGATATGATTTGTTCACTTCACAAGAGCCGTGTCGCTGGATCATCCAGAATAACATTTCCATTCACTCTTACGGCTACATTTTTATGAACCCAGTTTTCACACGCGCAATAACCACTCCATAACTCTACGATGATCACGCTGTTCAGCGCTAGTCGGAAACTTGGCAGCGTGTCGCAATAATGTAACGTCATCTTGTCGAAATAGAAAAAAAAAGGAGGACAAGCCGTTATTATTGTTCTATATCTGGAAGTTTTTTCGAGAGTTCACTTCCAAAGTGCTTGTTGGGAAACGGGCTCCGTCCAATAATGTCGCCGCTCTCTTTCTCAATCACGAATTCGTCTTTGTACTATTAAGGCAAAATTGCTCGTCGAAATTGCTCGTCGGGCCAAAAAATACCAGACCCGAAAGGAGATCCACGATGCCCACGTACGTCGAATACAGTTTGCCGTAACGACATTATGCTAACGATATTGATTTTTTCCGCAATCTATTTTACTCGTCATATCAAATTTCAACTCTCACAATTAGAAGAGAAAGAGAAATCACAAATCACTTTCGGGATAGGGTAAATCCGCTTAGAAGCTACATTTTCCACTCTACCGTTAGCCGCATCGCATCAAATTCCAGATACCACTTCGCTTCTCGCGATATTATCCGATCGGCTGATTCCTAGATAATAACTGGAGGATTTTGCACGGTATCACGCTGTTCGGCGTATCATGAATATTCATGAAAAATCTATGGATATACTGTTATATCGCGCGAACGAGATCGACACGACTACAGATAATGTATTCGGTCATTCGACCATATATACGTTTGTATTTTTTTTTCTCACCGATACAGGACGCCGTAATGTACATCCGATCGTCGTAAAATTGCTGGCGATATTTGTAAATTTTTTATCCACAAAAAGAACGCAACAGGCCACGCAAATTTGTATCGCTCGGATTTTTAATGAGATCGCTCCGAGCGATCGTTTCGGCTTGGACTCTTAACTTCAGCGCGCTTTAAATTCGCTCGTCACGGAACAAGCGATACGCGCGATAACGTCAGAGACGGGTCCATGCCTAAGAGGCGATCAAGATCGGTTCGATTAATCGCTTACTCGATCGCAGATGATTCAGGAGCGTTTACGCCCACGCGTTCGACAAGTACGCGTGTCGCGAACCCGTGTTATTTATCGAGAATAGACGTATCCATAATAAATTAATATGATAATCGATACCGCTCTCCGAGCTAATGACAAACCGGAAATAAATCGGATTCATGGCGCACCTGCGGGACATTGTTAAGCATGCAATTTTTTCGTTTCATTTTTTCTTTCCGCTTTTTGCGCTGTGAAAAACTGTCGCACGGAAACTACTATTACGTAATCAATACGCAATTCAATCGCGCCGATTTACATTTATATTACTCCAGTTGTGAAACAAAACGAGTGAGAATCAAAGATCAAAGGCATTTTCCGACGAGTGAAACGACGAAATTCAACAAAGAAAACAACGCGATGACACGTTTTTGGAGTTGTGAATATACCCTGATCGTATTCCCCGATTTCTTTGTCCTCCTTCTTTTTTTTCTGCAGTTTGATTTATGTAATTTAATTTAATTTATATCTCACTGCGATTAAGATAAAAGATATCACTAATAATCTGATAATATTAAAGCGGAACTTTACTTTTTGCACCAAGTATGATAATAATGTCGAAATATAGAATATTATGCAATTGTTTACTCTGTTAACTAATATCTTTCCATTATCGAAAATATATATGTAGATATCCGATGAGCAAATCGGTCATTGAAATTCTCGTCGAATTATTTTTAAAGTATTAAAAATGATTACATAATAACATTCAAACAACTTTTTCCGCCTGTTTTTTCCACTATAGCGCGTACTTATCTTCACTAGTTATTTTTATCTACAAAATAGCATGATTATTCCCCAAATAAGTAAAGTAAAATAGGCGTAGATAAAGTGACATAGTCCGCTTATCATTATTGTATCATTGTCCATTGCACTTCTTTCCATAAGCTTTAGCGAAATATATTCCGAGCTGAGGGGAATATTCCATTCCAGGATTATTTAAAAAAAAAAAAAAAAAACTGCCGTGAAACTTCTACTCGCCAGATAACGAATAATTTGCAAATGCCCGTAGCCGCGCTCGTATACGATGGCGTAGAACTTCGTCCTCGCAAATATCTATGTTTATCTCGCGAATGGACACGGCGCGATCTCTCTCTCTCTCTCTCTCTCGTATCGCACACAAAAGCGAGTACTCCAAATAATTAACCACGCCCGAAAGAGCGTGCGCGCGGACGTTCACACTTCGCTTTTGTGCGAGACAGGGGACAAAGAAAGAGAAAGAGGCGATCTCTCAAAGAGTCAAAAGGATTCAAAGCGCCGGCAGGTTCATCTGAAAGGACGACTCGCCGTATCGTATCAGGAAGCCTGCTTTATTTCCCGGCCATTTGCCTTCGACGTCATGCCCCGTCCCGGATCCGCCGTCGGGTTCAAAAGAGGCACGAAATCGAGATGCAACTGAGAACGCGATCAAGGATCCGCGTTGATCTTATTAATGAAGAAATATCCCGGAGCGCGCGATTCTGCTGAAAATTACCGGGCGCACATCTCGAGCGTTTTATCCAGACAAGGAAGGTAATTTCTGCTTCGAGAGACAGAACGCCTGCTTCATTACCATGAGACAGTAATTAATTATTTGTTCAGAGAATTATACGACTTATTTTCGCAACGCGAATCTCCAAATTATGAAGCGGCAGTTGATTATCATCCCACGAAAATGGGAAAGTTTCTTTCCGGAAAATATATTTCGTAGTCACGTGGATTTCTCAAGGCATCGATCGAATAGTGTTTTAATTTGTCATCGCAAATAAATAGGAAACATAAAAAAAGGATAAAGATAAGGATCGAGTTAGATCGTAAATTTTTTCTTATTTTTTCCTAAGTGCAAAACGTCCAATCAAGCAAAGCCAATTAATATCGTTAATAAGAAGTGATATACTTATAACATCGCCTCGGTTGAAAAACATCCGCCGCTGGCCGCGCATAAACGCGTTATTTTTTGCGTGGCAGCCTCGTTAACCGGCGTTCGGTTATCGCTCGTACGCGATAAGCATTGTTATCGCGAACGTCGACAAGGACGAGGAGCCGCTCCGCTGAATTTCATTTTCCGTCGAAAGAGAGAGAGATCCTCCGATGGAAACCCGCTCGTTATTATTCTCGCGGTTAGCGAGAGGGCCAATTATCGCTCGTAACAACGACAGCGAGACGCACGCGATCTCTGCGGAATAACTGGTTAACGATTCTCGCGCGAATGAAACTTTCGTTACGAGAGATTCATGAATCGCAGAGTTTCGCGAGGACCAGTTAAGCCCCGGGATGCCCCAAAAGTATCCCACGGATAAGGAACCGCCCTCCGTTGCAGCGGGAGCTCGCGCGCGCGCGCGCGCCTTATAATATAATTCCGATACATGCACGAAATTCCCGTAGAAAATAACGTCTCATTTTACGTCTGGCGCCCCCCAGCAGCTTTCGCGTAATAACATGCAATTTCACCCCGTATCCCTCCGTCCCATCGAACCTTTCTGTCTCTCTCTCTCTCTTTTCCTTCTCTTTCGATCAGGTAAGTGTACTCAGGCGAGAAATATACAGCCTAAGAGAATGTAAGTGGAAATTTATTCCACGAGATTGAATTCATCCGTTTCACGAAGAATTCGTTGTTGATGTCGAAGACCGGCCGCGAGTTCTCGTTGTCATTTTTATCAGAAGCAAGATACAATTTTTCCGAATACCGTTTCTCGCTTATTATGCACAGCGTTATGATTATTTGGAGACGGGATATCGTTTAGACGAGACGAGACTTCGCGGCGTTGGTAGAGAATCGGTTCTAAAATCTACCCTACATTCCCGAAGCGCGGAGGCAATGGAGGCGGACAGTATACGTCGTCCGGGTTGCGGAGCTACCGCGGAGAGCGGAGGAATCACACTATGTCTGTGTCGGAGGTGAGAGGAGACTACGGAGGGAACGAAATGCGGGGAGGAAGAAGATTGATCGCGGTGAAGCTGCATCTGCTACGATGAACTAGAGAAAGAGAGAGAGACCGAGGAAGGAAAAGAGGAGGAAAGAGATAGTGACAGAGAGCGACGGAGAGGCCCTTCGGGAGAGGCTCCGCCTTCAGCTGGCGTGTGCATTTGCGCAAGATGGCGCCGGTCGGTCGGTGTGTGCCGCGGTTGCACACATTTTGCACACCGGAGCAACGCGCGCGAACGACACCGTCGGCCGGCCACGTTCGCCGTGCCGCTCCGGCCCGACCGAACAACATCGGATCCTCTTCTTCGTCGTCGTCATCGTCGACGATGACGAGAATACGGGGTCGCGGCGGAGAAGGGAGAGAAGCATGGCGAGGAAGGGACGAGATCAAACTTACAAAAGAGATAGAGAAAGAGAGAGAGAGAGAGCCTCCCGCGTGGCCCCGCAATTACGTATGCACCTCTCTCAGACCCCGCGGGCTTCGCGGTTGGCTGCGCTTCCTTCCTGTCTGTGCCGCAACCACTGTGTATTATGCATCCCGCTCTACGTGCGCGTCCGCCTATCTTGTTTATTTATTTTTTTCCTCTTTTAGCATCACTTCTCGCTGTCCCATCTTTCCCTCCCTCCCTCCCCCCCCCGCTCTCTTCTACGTCTATTTCTTTCTCGCCGATTGTGGCTGCGGAGGGAAACATTCCGGCGTCAAGTGTGCGTGAAAGCGTCTCACGAATACAGTGACTTAGTTTTATTTAGCGCTTCCAAGGATCCTGACTACGCAATTCTATTGCATATATTTTATGTGCACACGTGTATAATTTTACTTGCTGATATTGTCGGTAGGTTTTATTTACAAAAGGGGTAGACTCACAGTTTTTCACATGTAACTGTGAGTTACGTCATTACTTTCGAAATTAAGTCGCCGTAACGTCGTCGTGGTGATTAAGACCGTGAATAGACGGACGTTTATTAGCTGTCGACACTTTTCCATCCTCCCCATCAGCGGCTGTCAAAACTCGTGACGCGCTCGGATTTTCCGACGCGCGTATGTCGAGCGACGAAAATCAAAAGCAGACCGGCCGTTCAAACGGCCGACTTCTGTCGGCGGGAAGAGAAATCGCCGACGGATGCTCCGAGGCACAAGAGCGGCCAGAAGTCGCAAGAAATTCCGCGCTTTTTCCGCGTCGTCTCGACGTACAATCGGACAGCAGATTTGATTCTGATTAGGGGCGCAGTTTTTTGGAGGCCACGAGCTAACAGAGGACCGAGTATGATCCATGCATGTCGGCACGAATCAGGGATATCGCCTTCCAGGGCCTCAAGATCTGGCCCGGCTGTATCGTGTTTCTTCCTCGGTCCCTCGCGCACTTTTTAGCCTTTTGCCTTCCCTCTCGTTTCTCTCGTCTGTGCGTCCGTCATTTGTCCTCCGTTTTCTCTCTCTTTCCACTGATATTCTCTCTTTCTCCTTCCTTTCTCTTGTTTTGATTTTCCTCAACGCGTCGAAGAGACACGAATGAAACGTTCATCTCGTCCTCCTTCGTCTTCTCTTCTTCTTTTTCTTCCTCGTCTTCCTCTCTCCTCGTTCTTACGTCCTCTATCTTACACCTACATTTCTTTACCTGCGCTATGCTTTTTCATGCTTGGCTAACGGCGAGGAACCGAAGGAGAGCTATCGGGATTACGTACATCTAGAGTGTACACACTATCGACCTAGCACGCCTCTCCTCGAAACGATTCTCTTCTTCTCTTTGCGTGACGCCGCGAAATCTTTTCTCGCGTGGAATTTCTTAAAAGCATAGAGTTTAGCAAAAATATATAGATAGAAACGATTTGTTTATCATTGACTACACTATATTCCAAGAAATAAATAGAAAATTTCGCTTTACGCATCGACAGTATTTTACTCAAAGTAAAACTGACGACATGTGGCTCGGGACGCGAATCCTATGTGCTAAGTCAAAGGAACAGAAATTGAAACTTAAAATAGTTGAAGTCATTCTTCGAAAGGAGAGCTACGTTAGAACTTTTTATTCCCGACAGTCATCGCAGTTCGTTAAACAATTATCACATAAAATAAATGCCAAGTAAAATTGTTGCAAAAAAGCATGTTCTCCGAAAGTTGCTGATATAAGCTCTCTAAGCTCTCTCTCTCTCTCTCTCTCTCTCTCTCGAGGTCGCGTTCGCGACTTCCTCTCACCGTAGACTTCACCTATTCCCTTTTCCATATTTAATTACATTTTTTATCTTCTCCCCTGTATGTAACTGTCAAGCGTCGCTTCTTACGTTGTCCTCCAGGATGACTTCCTCCTTACGGACAGCTAATCACACGTTTCCTGCGTTTACGTTTCTCCTTTATTTATACCGTCGCCGGTACCACGCTAATCGTACTTGCTTCTCTGCTTTCTCGCTGAAGAGAGTCTCGTCATTCGCGTTAGAGGAGGGTGGCAAGGGTTGTGGCTTGCGAAATGGGAAGTCATTTGCCTGGCGAGAAACAGGAGGATGCACAGGCCACGAGCGGAGTTAAGTGTACGGGGCACGAAAAAAGACGGCACGTGGGTACACAACACGCACTTGCGTGCTCGAAAGTGCACGTTCAAGAGCATCTCGAGGGGCTGCCTTGTCGCCTGCATTCGGGGCTCAAGATGGATTAGCGCTGCGCTAAGAAACTGTCCCAATGGCATGTTACGGTTGTCACTCTCCCGCGTGTACCTCCCAGTGGTACAATGTCACGCGCCTATCAGCCGCGGTAGAAATTTAATTATCGAGGCGGGTATCTAGCCGGGTGGAGGGAGGGGGCGGGGAGAAGCGAAATGGTGATGCATCAGGGGAGACATTCGATGGCGCTGATAACCTCGGAGACGCCTCGTTAATTAAATATAGAAATTCTAATTAATGAGTAGTGCCCGCAGAGAGGTGACTGTTCGACGGTCGTTGACCTAACGGCGACGTGAAACACGCGAGAAGCAATCAGCAGCGGTGCTTTTATCACATAGATTCGCTAAAGGGTTCGCTTCAATTCCTTTACAGGTATACCGTATCGTTTCTTTTTTTTCGTAATACTTAACATTCGAAGGCAAAGAAGCGCGAGGTTTTTCGCGACAAGCTATATTGCTATAGAGAGCTTCTACCGTGCACGCATCGGAATCACCGAGGCGGATTTCAATCGATAACGCTACAAAGTGGCTCGAAGATTATACGTATTATCTTCTTAATAGCAGTACAGTATCCGCCGCTATAAAAAAAAGGTAAGACCCTTTCTCGAGGGGTCGTCGCTTCTTTTAATTTCGACCTCGTTGAGTCTTCAAAGGAAATGTCGGCGACATCACCAGTCGGTCCTCGACCGCGATGACAGTTTCTCAGGGAGGAAAAACAGAGAGAAAAACGACAAGAGCCAAAAGAGCGAAAGAAAAAAGAGAAAGAGAGAGAGACAGGAGGAAAGTGTAAGCGATTAAAGGAAGGAACGAACGGCACTGTGTACTTACTGTGGGCGTAGTGGGCCGCAGCTGCGGGGTGATGCGTCGGCCCGGCATGAGGGTAGTAACCCCTGTAATCGTTGCCGACCACTCCGGCCACTCCGGCACCCCCCGAAGGCGGCTCCAACGATCTAGGCGTCTCGTACCACGTCCTAGTGCTCGACTCGCTGCTCATGTCCATCGTGTCCAACGAGATCTTGGTGCGATCGCTTGCCAAAGAACGAGCAGGTGAAGCGGGAAGGGGAGACGTGAGAAGGGGGAAGAGAGAGAGGGATGGAGAGCGGAATACAGAGAGAGAACGGGCGGCAGGTCGGGAAGGAAGATTAGGAATACTGCCAAAAGCGCCTCTCTTCCTTTTCCGTCGTCCTCGCGACGCCCAGTGGGATCATAGGTAATCTTGGTCTGATTTGCTGAGCGAAAGAAACTTCTTCCTGGCCTCCGTCCTGAAACACATCGAATGGCATGGGTTAGTTCGATTGTTCCTCGCTTAGCCGTCGATCTCGATTGATTATTCTTTGTTTCTCATTATAATTCTTCTATCACGCGGCGGAAAAAATGTCCCGGATAATCGGTGAGAATATATTTAAGATCCTCATTGTGAAAGGTATATTCAAGAACACCTATATATTTTAAGAACACATGCGAAATTATTCTAGACACCCTTTAGGAATAAAGTATGACAATCAGAAGCGTGTTTGACATTTCGATTTAAAATATACAACTACCGTAGCACCGAGTATTGTCCGTAAGAGACGTGCAAACGTGGAATGAGAAGTTGAAGTGCCTAGAACGCGATCCGCACGGTGAGGAAATTGCAACTTTATTAGCAATAAATAATTCCGCGATTTGCACGACCTCGTCAGGCGGCTAGACACGTGCGCGCTCGGTGCGCGTGTTAATTAATTATGTCATTCGCAGAAGCAAGTGACACGACGCGCGACCAGATTGACTTAATAAGACACTGTCAAATTCGTAAATTATTACTATATTAATTAATAAAATAAATAGCCCGATTTCGCCGCGAGGAGAACGTTAGGCGGTATCTCGGACACATTATTTCCAATAAAGCCGTCGCTCGGCGACTTTCTCGGATTCTGGGCGCGATTCACGAATGTGAGTACGGGATAATGAACAACTTTGTAACGTGCACGACGACAAGCTACGCCCGTCCGTTCGCACCGGTTTACGTGCGTCCTTACTGGCTTTCCGATATCGCCCTTGTCGCGTAAAAGGAAGAACGGCGTGTCATGAAGCAGGGCGGACAACGCACGCAGTAAATTAATACCGAAACACAAGACGCTTCAATGATTCTTTCATCGCGCACAAGCTGCATAATGCGCCGCCTGTTTTGAGAAACGTTTTTCCTTCTCTCTCTCACTTTTTCCCTCTCTTCTTTTTCTATCGCGAACCGGATGCAAAACACGCGAGATGATTCGCGAACGATCGAAACGAAGCGCCATTCTTGCTCGATAACTGATGTTTTTATTTCACTGTAAATTCACTTTCGCTCATGATACCTAAACGGAGGATGCCTGAATAGATTAAAAGTTTTGAAATCTTGAGTAACATCCTCATTACTTTGATTTAGTAGAACGTGAATATTTTTAGACATCAAAACTGATGTATAGATAGATTTTCCAGTTTCTCCGAATTCCCTGGTTATCCGAAAATCTCCGATTTTCAGATTTATTTATTGGGTGTTACGTTCGAAACTTTCAAAACGTTCGAAGCACTGAATTCTTGCTTATGTAAGAAAGAAGTTTCAATAGAAATCCTTCATAGATTCGAAAAGAGGAGGAAATGCACGGAAAACTCACCCCGATCGTCGAATTAGCGTAACTAGCGTTGAATTCCGATAATCGATCAGCGTGATCTACGGTATAATTAGGTCCTGATCAGTGCTTTAGTGCGAACATACTGAGTAATCAACGATTGACGATCAAGTACTCGAAATGATTTATCAATCAGCTTATGGGCGATCAAGGTCATCGATGACGTAACCGGGACAGGTCGGTTTAATCGCCCAATTCGGATAGTGGAGCGCGAGAGGAAAGGGAACGGCGAGAAGAGCGACGGCCCGCGCGAGGAGAGGCGAAAAGAAGGGCGACAGGATTCTTATCGAGACACGTTTTCGGAAATAATAGATAACTATCTCTAGCGGATCGTCCAGTTGCGCCCGGTGAATTTTTATTGTCGCGAGAACTAAAAACGCCGCGTGCACGTTCGCGACTGCGGCGAAAAAAATCCTTCCCGAGAAACCGGTTACGCCGGTCAACAGGTTTCATTTTCAGTCGAAGCTGCAAAATAGTGAATCTTTCAACGCGCAAAAAGAATGACGCGGCGGTGGTGGTTGCCGCGACAAATTCGGGCGTTTCTTTTCTTTTCAATTTTTTTTTGTTTTTGGCTTGGCGCTAAAAATCACTGTCGCCCGGAGCAAATAAAGCACTCGAAAACAATGCATGATAAGATATACACGAAAAAGCGTACGTCGATAAGATTGATACCGTGCGCGGAATGTGACACGCATATCCGATTAATTTTGATTGCCGAGCTATCGAGATTCTTCGTTATTGTTAATGTATTATGTGATACACGGATGTACGTATATTCTGCAAATATATCTCGCGCATTAGATAATATTATCAGCTGTGCTAATAATGATTACAACGTGTGACACGAGCATTAACGCAACCCTATATTCCTAATTAGCCGAGATACTCTTCTTATGAATATATTCAATATCATTTAATATCAATAGATCAATAGAATATCATTAATATCACAAGAGAGTAATACAGTAATCGAGCAGTTCATTAATTAAGCGCACCGCAAAAGTATTGACGTTCCAAATTGTCGCCCGGTTTAGACGGTTATCGCCAAAAACGTCGGAAAGATAATCACGGACTCGATCGATCATAGATATAACTGAATTTGAACAGATCAATCAAACCGTATCGCTCGACACGATCGCAAGACGAAGCGATTACTTTTCGCAGATATCTCACGATCGGAATATTTTTTTGGCAATAATATAAATCACGCGAGTCGCGCATTTAATTTTTGTCACAGCTTGTCCATATAGCGATCGTTTAAATCATTATGTTTGAATATTTATCACTGAGAATATATGGATATTCTCAGTTTCAAATAATTACTAACACGCGAATAATTACTAACTCGTTCAGTTGAAAAAAAAGACTTGCTAATGAAGAAACTCGTTTCTTCCTATTGATTTCTTATTTTCTACTTCTCCCCCCCCCCTCTTTTGCCCAACAGATAAAATTTAGCAGTTCTTTTCCACTCGTTATTACCACTGGAAATTAGAACGCGAAGAAAATTGTCTAATCTAGTTAAGACGCATTTCGATATATAATCGAAATCAGAAACTCTTGACCGATAAGTATTTTCGATCACACGCACAGATCGTGAGTCTCTCATCGATTTGATACTTGATAACGATTAAAAACCCCGGGCTAGATAACCGACACGAAAATATCGTAGACTTTAACCGCGAGAGATTACGACACTCGACGTACGTGAAAACTAAGAATAGGCTTGAAAAAAATACCTGGATTCTCCGCGACGACAAGACGACAGGCGGTTACTTTCCTAGATCAGCGTCGTTATATGTATATTATCGTGAATATTACATACGGCGACCGTGGCGAGAAACAGGTTCGAGGCAAATTGGAGCACGTCCGTTGAACCGCCGAAGAAATAATTATAGCTGATAAGCGATATACTATTCATGTACATTAAATTTGCCGATTGCGATAAAGATGATCTCATCGATCGTAATAGTCGAGTAACATAACGAGTTTTCACTGGTGCAAATGGACTTTCCTCGCGATATCACGATTTATCGTACACGTCTCAATTGTAACGCGTAATAATTAAACGTATGAAAAATTAACCTTCCCTCCATCGATTAAAAAAAAATCGCGCGTTTTTTCTATCTGGCTATCTCTGGCGCGCTGTAAATCACAGTCGGCTATTTTTCGCATAGCTAACAGAAACGAGAAGCAGGCGTTTTAGAATTTCGCTCGTGCGACTAGATTTGACTTCGCTTCTAACCAATTGTACTTTCATTAAGCCGGCTGCGATCCAGTAAATCTTATCTGCCTACTCCGAGTTACATCACTGTGTCCACTCTCGACGAAACTCCATCGGCGTGAACTCCTCGATCACGTATCACATCGCTAATCTTATCGAAATTCGTTAATCTCCTCAAAAAGCGTGCGCGGCATCGCCAACGTCGTGGCAGCGTTGGTACTCGAAAATACACACACACACACGCACACACACTCACGTACACGCAATGTCGAAATTAACGGAGATTTCGAAGAATTGGAACTGACGCTTGGTAATGACGCTATTTCGTAATGTGAGGGGAATGGAATAACGAACAGAAATCCGTCGATTTTCAACGTGTCGGTATATTTCAACGTCCTCGGAATGGAGCGATTAACCTGGCCTTGCGGCTTCAAGATCAAGAAGCAAATGAATTTTACATTTGAACACGTCGTATCTTACTGTATCTTTACTGCTTCCAAGATGCAAAACAGCACTTCCAGGTCGTTCCAGTTTCAAATCCAGTTTCAAATTATTGAACTATTTCAGCGTAGAAAAAAAGGCGGTTCTCAACAACGGTTCTCAACCACCGCTTGAAAATTTCACAAAACCCTCAATGCTAACGAACGCTCAAACACGTATAATCTTGCTGCATCAAAATAATGCCACTGCACCAGGAATGCAACGCGTCTCATGATCCTTCGAGACGCTTCAGCACTTCACTTCAGCACGTTTGAAACACGTCTGATATACATACCGATCGGATTCACCACGTAGCGTGGTTCGTGATAACTCGATAGGAGTCCCAAAATGGATACTGTTTCGCGCTGTCAAAACGTCGGGACGTGAAGAATAGAGTCACCGGTCCGTGACACACACTGTCACGGACATGGAAATAAGAAGAGAGAGACGTCGTCGACGCGTCGCTTTGGCAAAAGTAAATTCGGAAAGCGGATCTCGAGTTGGCCGGTCTCTCCATCCCGTTCCCGACGGATCGAAACAATCGAGAACGCAGGAGATTCTGACCGTCGAAAGACACGATACTGCCTTTGGTTCCAAAAAAGGAAAAAAAACCTTGAATTTTGAAACTCGATAAAGCATTAGCGTTAGTTTACGGAACAAGCGAATAGCACTCAGGGCAAAAATTGGATTTGGAGAATGTTTTCTTGGGCGAAAGGGTTCGTGGGTAGACAAAATCGAGGATAATTTCGAGATGCAGGCACAAATTTTGTGTGTCGACTTCCTCGCTTCTCAGAAAGAATGAAACGACCACAAACAATCAATTTTCAATGTGACACGCAAAAAATGAGCGGCGGTGACGATCGAGTGGCGCGATGTGGAAGTCTTACTATGAAGATTCCTTCATGGCAAAATTGGGAAAGGATTCAAATGAATTGGAAATATGTATAAATACGTTAATGTATCGCAATTTCTCTCATGTGTTATGTTTAATAAACGAATACCCAAGATAGAATGGGAAGAGTTAATGTTACCATTGCTGCCACCAGAGAATTAATATTATCGTCCGCGCATTTTTTAATTCTCGAGTTAGAAACAGTAGTCAAATTATACTAGTTAAACTTCATGTCTCTATTTCTCTTATACCGTCAGTTACATCCGCAAATCGCCAATTATACGATTCGCCATCTGATGCTTTTTTCTCTTCCGATGTGTCTTATAGAAAAGATATATTTCTGTGAGATAGCAGAGAAGAAGAAAAATGGAAGCCACGTAAAAATGCGAACAATATCGGAGATCTATTATCGCTATTATATGAGCATTAAATGTTTTATAAAAAATACAAATTATTCATAGTTAGAAATTTGATAATAATTTCGACGAAAGAAAATATAATTCTGTGTTTTGTATCAACTGTCTTGTATACAATTACTTTTATACATCTATAACGGAATATTTAAGGTATAATAAAAATCCATATTTTAAGCTATCTATTTTTAATAATTAGAAAACGATTTAAATGCCATGTAATTTAATTTTGGAAAAGTGACAATCAAATTGCTTAAAACCAGGAATTACAAAAGAGAGAAAACTTAATTGACAGAGAAACACTGAGTAAGTATGATAATCATATCTTATGATTAATAATATCTAAAATGAAATCAATTGCATAATAAATTCTCGTCATGCTACAAATATTATCACCAATGCTACAATATTAGTTGCAATCGGAATTTTTCTTACGAAAGAATTGCTATAATGATGGGAAATTTTGCAGAAATAGGAGTAGCGCGTTTCTTCTTATTATACCTAATGAAGTTTTGGATTAACAAGTTTGGATCAACTAATTATCACGAGATATCATTTGTTGAAAGAAGACTGCTTTTCTTATTTGCATGATGAAACAATGCTATTTCGACGCAGATCGAGAGAGAAGGAGGAAACTAAAAAAATAATTTGCTTGAAATGAAAAATGTCACAAGTATCACATCAGTTCGTATCATACTAAACGACTTGCTATTAATTGTTATTCGCTCATTCGTTATTCGACATCAAATTGTTTAAATTGTAAGCACTTTTGCAATAACTCAACGCTATTGTGAATGTATAAAACATATTTTACGTATCTAGAGATAGTAAAATACTCGTGTTCAACGGCAATAGCGATAAATATTTTGAGGGAAAAAAATCATCGATAGGGAATCTTCGATTTTATCTAATTTCAAACTCTGCTACCTGCAAATGTGATCATTTATCTCAACCATAATGTGAACTGTAGACACACTTTAAGACTTTACACACTGGGTCTTCACTGGTTCATTATTTAAGTCATTAACACAATTCCCGAAAATGTTTGTTTTTTTTTTTTAAGTTCCCACAGATTTATGGTGATGATCACTGCAGGTAACAAGAGTGTTAATTCTCCATTGTCTCAAACACAGGTCTAACAAGATCGAGAAACCGCAAACTTTATCTTTTAAATTTAACAATCATTAGGCGTGTCAGTCGTTTCAATAAGGAAACTATAAATGGCGCTTACGACCTCAAGGTTGAGGAGGAAAATCGCCAGAGGACATTAATTTGACAGTTCGCTGAACGCAAAATATACGTGTTACGACAGGGTGTCGAAAAAGGGTCCACTAGCAGGCCACATGTACTATTATTCTAGTTTACTGACCGTCTACCTGCCCCGTCGGAATTCGTCTATCTGTTCAGTTTTCTCTTAAACCATCGAACCACACACTCAATTTGGTTCGTCTCGTTTTCGGAATAAGGAATTATGTAATTATCCAGAAAAAGATGTAATTTGTGAATTGAAGAGACACAGAAAGGCTCGAGCGATAATAGCGATGATAAATAAATCGATTTAATCGCATTTCTGGAAAGATTGATATCGCGGAAAATACTTAAGAAGGATTGCTTACCGCTTAAATATCTCCTACCATATTCGCGTACATTAGACGACCAGGAGAATTTTCAGCGTGCCAAGAGCAGATCTCTCTATTATATTTTTATCACGGGTGATTCTCTTGTTTTTATTATAGTAATGGATTTTAAAGGCACTAACCTTGATTTAAATTCCTGTATTATCGAGATTTAAGCCGTGTTGTTTTTCTCTCTACTGTGCCTAACAAAATATCCGTGGGATGAATAAACACACAACGTGATCGATCGCGCAAAAATATTAACTCGATGACTCGATGACAAATAGTGAAGGAACGATTTCTAATCAATATAATACAGAATATAAAACACTGATAGAAATCGCGATGCTTTACATATAAGCGACGTGAGCTTGATTTTATCTCGCCAACCTAATTACACATGATTAATATTTTTAAAGTGTGGAAGCAAAAGTGCAACTTAACTACATAATGCGAAAATTGATTTCCTTTTCGCGGCACATTAAATGAATGATTAAAATGAAATTTCGCACTGCTCGATGACAATGTAACGAATTTCGTGAATTTCAAGGCAGGTTGAGTGAGACTCAACCTCCAGTAAGTCTAACTTACGTTTGTGACGGATGGCGGTAAGGCTTTGTGCCAAAGATTGGAAAAGCAACTCCGCGGGGTGGGTTCGATAAAGGTCAAGCCAGCAGCAATCGCGAGGTATTTGCGCTGCGCTATGCTGTGCCCCCCCGTCGTGAAACAATCAACGCGGATAATCAACTACGATCGTCGATACTGTCTGCTCTTACCTTATCTCCCGGCGGCAATCCCCGGACGAGATAACAGAACGACTAGTTGTTCCGCGGATGTAGACGCGGCGGAGGAGGGGATATCGTTATCACTAAGTTAGCACCAACACACTGCACCGTACATCACACACACAGCACATTGTAGCGTTCGTGGAGTTTTGCTCGACGGGCGGATGAGTGACTGAGTGAGCGTGTGAGGGAGTGGGTGGAGGGAGAGAGGGGGGGCGCAAGCAGATTGATCGGATTGTGATCGAACTTCGTTGAATTCTTCTGCTTCCCTTTTCTATCCGCAGAACGTTGCCTGAACAGAAGAACCTGATCTGAAGGCTCGTTGACGTTCCCTCACGTTGCGAGGTAGACCTGTGGCGCGCGAACTCGTTGTACCCGTCGTACTCTGCTTTCCGCCACAAAATTCGCTCCTAGTCCATTCTCCTCTTTGTCTTCTCGTCACGTTCGTCTTATCGAGCAGATGAGGCTGTGTAGTCTTTTTCGGGATTTCCCCTTTTTTTTCAAAAAAACGCACGCACGCGCGCGCGAACTCAACTCGATGCGACTATCGTGGCACCCGGCGCGAAACTAAACGCATGAAAACACTGCGCTGTCGGAGCCCCCACGTTCCTGCGCGTTCGGCATTGTTCGTTATTGTTCGGCGCCGTTCGGCCAGTCATAGCACCGCCCCCCAGCCGGAGTCCAGCCTACCAGAGGGGCGTAACTGCTCTCTCCCTCCCTCTACTCCGACGTAGAAGTACACTCTGCTCACCCGTACGACCGCGGCCGTCCGCGCTCCTCCGCGACGATGTTATTGCCGCCGCTGTCAACGCCGTTGACGAGAATATGCGAGAGAACGATGAAAGGACAAGTGTCTCGATGTCTCTCTTCGCTTTCATAAAATTAGTTAGCGTAGTGTAACGGTAATGATGGATACGAATCCGTATATAGCAAGGTAGATGAAGACGCGAGGCGACGGTCGATGATGTTATTGAAATTTTTAGGCTGTTGCCATCCGTGGGACGGATTTCTATTGGCCAACTGAATATTCATGAGGGAAGGCGGTACTCGCTTAGCTTAGGCGTAATTTCTTTCGAGCATCGAGCCTACTTCGGTCATTTATCTTGTCCGTACCGGTTTACGAAGAAGTAAATCGGGTGCCTACGTGAATGTTTCTTGAACGTGCCTTTACTCGAGAAAAAAATGCAAATGGATGAGTCATATAACTTGCACTGACTACTGAAGTCAGTTCATAAATAAGAAATACACACGCACACATACGCGGATAAGTGATTTGCTTGCTTTTACTACGGAAATAATTTACGAGTCGGAAAATAGCTGGTCCTACCCTAGCAACAGTATCGAGGCGAAATGTTCAGAATGCGATTCGGAATATCCACAGCGGAACGCCCGCGCGCGAGTGGAAAATTCAATGTTCCCAGGCGGATTTAATGCAGTCCTCACCGATTGGCAGATACCGCGGCTCAACAGTGCCAAATCGTTCCATCAGGACGCACATGCACGATACATTTCTATAGTCTTTGAATATATTGCAGCGAGCGCGAGTGATGCTATTTACGTCGGCAATTTATCAATACGCCGGCCAATCGAAAATCTAACGTATCATCGTAGTGCAATGACGAATGAAATTATTGCAGATAATTTTTAATCTTCCTCGCAATGAGAACTTTTTGACTAGTTGATACAAATTCAAATTCCATAGGGTGGCTTGATATAAATATTTTTAAATTTCATCATCATCAGCTAACGTCGTGTTCGACGTGTGCTGATAAAGTAGTATTATCCTCTAATTGTTCAATTGCTCTTTTAATTGTATTGCGCCATCTTCCTCGATCTTGTGATAAACTATTGGCGATTTCTATATTAGAGTTTAATACTTTTGTTATGACATCGGTCCATCTAGTGGGCGATCTCCTCGATTTTTAAATTTAAGGTTTGCTTAAAAATCTTATCTTTAATGATTAAGCAAAAATTCAAAACTTTCCTTTGGCGTGAATATTAATATAAAAATTGAAATTTGTTTAAAAATTAAAAATTAATCACAATTTTTAAATAATAGTACGGAGGAGAAACGTGTTAAATAATAATTTAAAAATTTAAAAGGACAACGCTATATTTAATAACAAAAGAGTCAATATGACGAAACGAGCAAATATAAAATGTCTCCAAAAATTTATTACAATGTTATTCAAATGTTATAAACAACGTGAACATTTCGATCTCATGGGATCTTTCTCACAACAAAGATTGACATAAGATGAAAATTAAAATAAAAAATGCCAACGTTTGTGTTTCGTATAAAGAAGAAATTAAATTGAAAAAAAGATTAATAGTGAAATGAAACGCACGAACGATTAGTATATAAGGCTTTAGCAAAAATAATATATGTATATTACTCAAGTACAAAAAAATAATTAATTCAGCAGCCTTGATCGGCTCTTGTTTACACTTTTCGACGGAAAGGAAATCGAGTGAATCGCGTAAAACGCGGTTATCTAGATCTCGCGGCACGAGCCGGCGAGATGCTGAATAATTCCGTCGGATTGGCGCGAGGTGGCTGGGAATCCCGTGTGGTTCCTGTGATGAAAGAGAGACGCGCGCCTTCTCCACGCGATCGACCGATCCGAATTTAGATCGGATCGAGAAAAACGAAAGCCCGAACGCACGAGCCACGTGCCCCACGTGCGAAGATTTACCCGCTAGATACATATACATTCGCGTATACGCACAACACACACACAAATGTCTCGCTCGTGTGCATTGCATGTACGACACGTAACTCGCGCGCGCGAACGAACAAGCGGGCCGTCGATCTTGATGCCGGCGGCCTATCTAGATGAGATACCGCGATTAAGATACACACGCCCTCCGAAATCCGAAGTCTGAAATCCGAGCGAGATGCGACGACGACGATGATGACGACAATCTACCGTGTTACAGGTTGCCCCAGGTCGTGCGATCCGATAGCGCAACGAGACTTTCTGGCCTGCCCCGTTGTTCTCGCATCGCTTCTACGCTAATTGTAGTCGGATACCGGCAATCTTCTTGTTTACATCGCATGCTCGACATTAGATGCGTTTTGTGTGGCTTCAAGCTTTTCCGAGATGACAGATATATAATCGTTGTGATATGCGATCGTATAATACGTGTTCGAAAACTCGAAATTCTCCTTGCGACCCCCTGCTGTAAGATTCTAAATTTATTGATTGTGTTCTTATCTTATGTTAGATTAAACGATTGAATTTTTTGATGGAGTAAGTTTGTGTTCAA
This sequence comes from Crematogaster levior, assembly GCA_901521435.1. Taxonomy (NCBI): domain Eukaryota; kingdom Metazoa; phylum Arthropoda; class Insecta; order Hymenoptera; family Formicidae; genus Crematogaster; species Crematogaster levior. The sequence continues at coordinate 408,537 of CABEGB010000269.1, read as the reverse complement.
TTTCAAATTAATTTGCAGTTGAACACAAACTTACTCCATCAAAAAATTTACATACTTGGAAATTGGGTAAGGTATGTAACTGATGAAGAACACTTGTTATTATTATTAGAACTGATTCATAATAAAATTCTTATATAAGATAAAAAAAATAGTGTCAGACAAATTTAAATCTAAAGTGAACATAATCCTTCGAATCCGATCTTTCAAACAAAAACAAGCCGGGAAATATGTTTTGAAGCGCTCTTGGCAACACACCTAACTTTTCGCAAGAACGTAATCGTGAGGCAAGAGTCATGTAGATTCTTGGTGATTGCTAACCAACGAATCTAATCAATCTGCCATCGAGGAGACTGTTGCATAATCGACGCATTGAAAGCGTCTTCGTGCATTTTCTTCCTCTGTGTCTGTCAAATTAAAAAAATCTTGAAGATCACGCGATAGTGTCCGTCTGGACGACGTTCGTCCAAGAGAACAAGGGAGACAGAGACAAACGCGTTCGATTAAGCGGAAGCGAAATATTGCAATCAACATTTTCTGATGGCAGATAAAAGCGTGCGCGCGAGCGAGCTGTATACGAAACGCTTGCAATTTTTCGCGAGGATTCCTCTGTTACGCTACGATCGGGACTTGGCGACTTCTTTCGTGTATGTGCTCACGTACATACGTACGTGTACGTGCGCGATGATACTGCGGGATGGGGAGGGAAGAGAGAAGCCACATCACCGTCGGCAACGGGGTAGGAGAAGCCACGGTGTGGGGTGGCGGCGTTGCCGGGTTGCCGGGTGGCTGGAGTACCCGGCGGTGTGTACAACCGAACAATCTGTAGAAGCTTGTCCAGGACGAGAGAAGTCCGTAGATCAGCCAATCAGATAGGCATACCCCCTCTCGTCCATTGTCACAAAATGGCGGCCCTAAATCAGCCTGACTCCGCCTATTGCGCTCCCCACCTGGAGCGCCTCTAGCGGCGCGACATGAAAAACTCCGCCTATCGATTCATTTTTACCGCTCTTGTTTCTCCGTCTCCCTTTCTCTCTCTCCTCCACGCGCTCCTTCCAGAGTTCCGCAAGTCCCTCTTTTTCTATCTTTTGCTGCCGTCTCGCCCTCTCGCTTCCTCACCTTCCACCTCTCTTTAACAACTGATCTCTGTCCCATCGCGCACTATACGCAGAGCTACCGTGTCCATTCGCGTGTCTCCTCGTTACTGATCTCGTTCACTTCTTCTTTGACATCGCCGTTATTTCTATCTTTTGTCCCTCCCCCTTTCGTCCTGCCAATTGTCGGCTTATCGCGTTCCATCTTTGATAATGTTTCAAACAAAGAATAATTTGATTAAGAATAATTATATAAAAAGTAATAGGGAGAGGATTGTCCCTAAAATCCTTTCCTATTTAAATTTTATTTATTGTTATTTTGTTAAAGAACTTAAGAATAGAATAATATTACTATTCTATACGTAGAACAATAATGTAAAAAATTATAAATGCATTGTCATATATACGGTTTATTGAAAAATAGGATAAGATTTGGCTAGAAAGATAGATAGATTGGAAAAAAATGATTATTATTACAATATACTAATATATATTGTTTTTATAAGTATAAAAGTTTTTATGAATCGTATTATATGACATATTTTAACATGACAATACAAATATCGTCCATATACATATATATCCATATAAACAATTCTTATATTTAAATCTAAGAAATTTAAAAAACTAATATAAATATAATCTTTTTTAATAAAATAAATAATTGGATAATATATTTGAAAATTTCTATATTTCTTTTGTTGTGTTATATACATAATAAAAAGCTTTAAAAAAAACACACATTTTATCATATTTGAAGAACATGACATAATGGATAACGAACAGAATAGAAAAATTTAGACGTAGGTAATAGTTGGTATGAGTTTCGTAATTAATGATAATAAGAATAAAATTACATAAAATAATGAAATTTTAAATTTCTTTTCAAATTCGAAAAAAACCATTTGGTCACATATTAATTTATATATATTTGTCTTTCTCTGAGCGTCGTATAGTAATTAACTTTTAATTAATTCACATTTACAGATAAAAGTAAAAAAAATCATAAATCATAAAATCGTGAAATATCATAAAGTAAAGATATCATAAGAATAAAAAATTAAATTCTTTTAAATTTAATTAATTTTTTTTTACTTTTGGAAAAAAAATTACTTCTTATTTTTAGCAAATTAATATAAATTATTGACGCTATTTTTGAAGTTATCTTATTTACACATTTAATCTTATGTTTTAACAAATTTGTATTATTGTATATTATATTTCGTTTTAAATTCCATTCCTTAATTAATTTGAAATTAAAATAAGAATAAGTAATAATAGTAAAAGTTTAAAAAAACAATTGAAGTGGAACGATAAAACCTCAATCATCCTCCGATTCAAATTTTCCACTGATAAGTTTCGAGAATTTCTCCCGGCGATCTATCCCTATCCAGTGTCGTCTCAATGCACGATCGGTCGATGTTTTACACAGATATTTTTCTGCCCTGATTTTTATTCGGAATTGGACTGGGGAGGACGTCGGAAAATAGTCATAAATTACATAACTACGTGAGTTTTTGAACGGTCGCGATATCAGTGCCTCGGATACTCGGCGCCGATTTATTACTCTCCGCTGAAAATACGTGCGACGAGTACGGCCGGAAAGAAGGAAACCTCTTTTGTTTTCTCCAGTCCTTTCGCGTTGCGGAAACGTCTTTCGGAAACGTCGATACTTTCATGGTGATACTGCTGTGGAGAGAGAAACGATAGATATCAATAAACTCTACAATATAGTTGCCAAGTAGCAAGCGAATGGAAGTTGAAATAATTTCGATGGAAATTATTTTATTCAAGAAATTGTTATGTTTGCAGATTAGTTAACATATTTTCATGATACTTCGTGATCGTTATGTATAATCACGCGCGCGCAAGTTCTATATATATTTTTCTAGATAAAGCGAATAAAAGCATTTTTATATAAAAACCTACACGAAGCTTTAATATTAACGAATTAATACATTAAAATAATTAAATTAATATTATATATATTAATAATAAAATAATAAATTAATATTATATATACAATGGCTGCATGTGGCTAAATATTTTTCGTGTCCTCCTTCATGCAGAAAATCACAATCCCTCCTTCATTGACCGGCGGAACCGACGATAAGAGACTTCGGATAAAAGACTCACGTTTAGAAAAGTAAGTGAACACGTTTGTGTAAGTGTGGAAGGAGGGTAGGAAGCGGCGAAAATAGAGAGAGTAGCGAAGAGGGGGAAAAAAGCACACCAAAGGAGACTGGAGCAGCAGTTCTCCAGGGTCTCCTTTCAGATAATGCGGGCTGTCGTTTTCTTTTTTTTTTCGACAACGCTGGCCGTCCTCCCAAAAGTCAAATTCGCGCCGATAATAACTTTTTCTTCGGATTTCTTTTCTTTTGTTGCCGCGGTTTGTCGTCCACTTTGGAAGCGTAGACGCGTTCTCGGTAAAATTTTGCTTTCGAAACTTGCGAATAATGAATTAAGCTGTCAGATTATTCAGAGATTCCGCGCGCAAACTTAAAGATAGCATGTATTACAGATTCTAATTTTGTTTTGTTTTTTTTTAAATTTTTGCCTTGTCCGTGAATGTCGATTTAGAGAATTGCTCCATGATTATGTCTTTTGAAACTCTGACATTAATATACGGAAAGGAAAATTTTGACTTTACTTTCAGTTTCTTCAAAATTTGTCTTCTTAATCTTAAATACGTACTAAATAGATGGTGTCAAGAAAAAAATGCTAGCTTTGACATTACAAATTTGTACTTAATGACGCGGAAGTAGATTAGCACTTTAAACATCACTTATGAAGTACTACAGTAGAGTGTGCTAATGACTGTTGTTAACGACTCAACATTATCCGATAACAGCAAAATTCCACAGGTTTTTAACTGTTTGTTTATTAGTGGTGTCATAAAAAATACATTTTACGAGACTAATTTTTAAGCTCTCCTTTTGCCAGTGTGTCGCATAGGCATGTTAAATATAAATTTTATTTCCACGAAAATTTACATTACAAAGATTCGCCTTTGAATCTCCTCACTCAACACTATAATAAAAATGCTGTTTTATTTCGTTCTAAAACTTTTCCTTTTAAAACTAAAAGAAATGTGATATAGAATAATTTGTCTCTGATCGTCTCAGATATCATCGTAAATCGTTATAAATGCGTTCTCTAAATCTGTTGTAAAACTTTTCTAGAGTTGTGTAATTTTCATAGATATCACGCTTGGGTAAACAATTGAACATGAGAGAAATGTAGAACGAGACAGGCATCTAGACAGGCATCTAGACAGGCATCTAGCTCTGTAAGAGATGTAATGCGGTAATCTGTGACAGATTACCGTATAGTGACACATGAAAGAGCAAAAAACTCTTCGAGACAGCAATAGAATATATTCACTTTATATTTTCACTCAGTGAAAATTACGAAGTGAAAGAGACAGCATAATTAATGAGCAGCCTTCTTAATTGCGTTTCGTATTTTTGTTAAATGCATCCATTAGTTCAAGGCTAATGCCATCGTTACGATGATTATCAGTTTGGAGAAGCAAACAGGTTAATATGTCCGACGAATCACTAACGGCCGAGAAACTATGACAAGTATGTAGATATAACACGTCATTTTGCTAACTACGTTTCCCTGATGACGTTGATTTAATTAGATTTAGTTGAATAGTTGTAGAGGCAGTGTCGTCACATTAACCGCGTATTTTTCTGCAACTATCACGGGCTTGACGACAGGGTTTTCCGCATGGATGACGTTGAGTATATCTATCACGACTAAGGGATGAATAGACATAAATTTTACGAGAATTTCGTGATTCGAGAGCAGTTAATTAAAGAAGCCAAAATCGGGTCGCTCACCCTCCTCTCCGTCAGCCTGAAGTTCCTTACGACCTCGCTCGGCGGCGAGGGAACTTTCCTACTTCTTTAGAAGTTCCTGGCAGATTTACCGTCTCCTAATAAATCGCCGGGGCGATTAGAATTAATGCCAGATTAATTCCAACGGCCTTGATAAATTCTTATCTCGTGACCGCTCTTTCCTCCGGGCTAAGAATGTAGACTTTATTCGGGAGAAACTCGATTTCGCGTGGAATTACTAATTTTTTTTGCGAATAAGTTCTTTTTCTCACTCTCTCACATTCTTTGCTATATGTATACAACAAAACAAAAAATTTATATGGTCGTAAATGTATGTTGTAAAAATAAATAAAATGACCTCTAAAAATGACGGGCCACAACAGAGTTTTCGTGTTGAGATAATTTATTACAAATAAAATCCTATTTTACTTTACGTTTTTCGGTCTATAATTAAACCATCTTCATTGCACGAAAATCCAAATACATGACAGTGATCGATAATCACAAAGCGCAAAATTCACTTTATGTGCATGAATTTACTTTATATATCGCTATAAGCGCAATTGTTGTAATCTCCGTAATAGTAATTTAAACTGCAATAATAAAAAAACTTCGCTAACACTTACGAGAAACGTCGAAAACCAAAAATAAATTTGAACAAGTACAGTGCATACGTTGTAAAAATAAATAATATACAATATAACTCTGTTAATGATTGCAAAAAGTATACTCGGAGGGAAGACAAAAAACTAATTAGAAGTTGCATCGAAATCACAAAATATCCCATTAGCATCCCAGAATTAATTAGATTATGAGAACTATTAATATTCCTTCATGTGACGGTAATCGATATCTAATCGATATCTGAGGTCACTACATATATATTTATCTTTCAGAGGTGTACCTGTAATAAAAGATAATGTGGACGATATGGTGTTTGTTTTCTATTCTATTTCTATCGGTCTATCGCAACGATTGTGTCAAACAGCGATAACGTACGGTGCTCGATGGTCGGCTCGATAATCGACGATAAAGAAATACCGGTCGCATATCGTCAACCGACGTGTATTTTCGTGCCGTAAAAATCGAATTCTTGCAGAGTCACAGAGCCACTTAAGCACGCTCGCTTCCCATATTGATGGTCCAGTTCGTCGAGAGGCGACGGTAGGTGGGTTTTTTTTTCTAGTCGCTTTGTTTTAATTACGCACAGACGCGTGTCAAGAACGTGTTGTGAACGCGTCGGACGGGCCGTGGCGCGAGGCCCATCCGGAAAACGGATGGTTTAAGAGAGACAGTAAAAAAAGAAGGGGGGAGATGAGGGGGGAAGGCACCTGGCATCTCTGTGATTACGTTAATGCACCGACACGACGATGCGCTTTCTACAGCCGAAAGTTTAGCACGCTTTGCATCTCTCTCGCTCTCCCGATCTCAATTATTTTTTGTTTTTTTTCCTGAGTGGAATCTCGTTCGAGAATAATTTATTTTTTCTCAACAGACTAGGGTGATACGCCCGAAGCGAAAATATCCGGATTATCATTACTTTGTATATGTATGTACTCCGCCGAAGAGCTCGTAAGAATTAATGAGTTACTTTTTTGCCTGTGTAACGAAGAGCGTTGTCTGCCGTAATTTGTTGTACATCATGATTCGTTTTCCCGAATTCTCTAAATTCCGGCGATGCGAATATGAAGTAAAATATTCAAAGCGATAGGATAAATCACGCCAAATAGTTTATACAAATTTAATGTTAATCATATTTTTTATACAATGCGCTCCATGATTCTGCCTTTTCGTACTTTCGATGCAAATGGGATAATTTTAGTTCGCTCTGCGGGAATCTTCCACAAACGTGTAGTGAAAATATTTACATTGTTAACGGATCATCTCACGTACGGTCACCACTTTAACTTATCAGGATCATCTCGCGCGACAATGGAACAGTTTCACCGGTGCGCGCGTGTATATATATATTGAAGAACACGGGGGCGAAGGGCAGTGGAAGAGCAGTGTCGCCCTGACAGGTTTCGGGCGTGGATCAACGATCCGCGAAGTCTCGACAATGCGTCCCTTGCACTTATCCAGTGTGTCACGGCGCGGCGAGAGAGACGAAAGGAGCTCACTCACGCTCTTCTCGCATCTCTCGAAGAGACCAAAACATAAACCACGCGCAGCATCCAGTACAATATGTTCTACTACCTACCCCGCCCTTCCGTCCCACTGCTCTCGATCCACCACCACCACTGCTTACAGCGTTCTCTTGGAAGAGACACAAAGCCAGGCAGGAGTTATCTTGATGAACCCTAAGTACTACAAGACCTATTTGGAAGAGAGATAGATCCTAGTGGGGGTGAGGGAGGTGGACGGTGGGACACGATGAAGAAAAGAAAGAAGAAAAGAAGAAGAAAAAGCGAGAGAGAAAGAGAGATCTATCCACGTTGGAAAAGAGATCTTTCACGGTTGTCGATGCCACCGTGATAAGAAACGGCACATTCTCCGTTGCTACTCTTACTACTACCATTGCTTCGTCGCTGCTGCGCTCCTTCTCGTCGCTTCGACCACTGATCGGTGACAAACCACTTCGCGAAATGCCTTTCGCTCGACATCAATGACAGGGATTGCGTAGCGCTAGGCCCGAGAAACATTGTCCAACCTATGTTCGATCGCTGCGAACTCATCGTCCTAAATGGACGCTAAATAGATGATGACGAAGCATATCTTCGAGAACGCACCATACATTCTATGCGATTCGGATATTTTGCTTTTAATCGTATGCGTATAGATAATATGGGAAGGTTAATCGAAAAAAGGACTTGCAGGCACGTGAGATTATGAATTAGTGGACGACAGTCCTTTTTCTTCTTTCGTTAGAAAAGATAATAGTTTACATACATCAACAACTTTGAGTCAGAACAGGAGTTTGAAGTCTTGAGATATGAAGTTTGAGGTCAAAGAACTACCTCTGGATAATGATATTGTGGTTCAGAAATCGTGACGCCAACACTAGCGTCACCGAGAGGCCTAACGCCGGTGTTTACAATGGTCACTTTAAAAAGGGACCGAATAGAATAGAATCTTGACATAAGAATAGAATCTTGTAGCTAAGAAAGATTACATTAGTTTGCCTGTAAATTGGCGTTGAAATTATACGTTGTTATTCGTCGATTTGTCATTTATGAATTAATTAATAAATTGTAGAGATTAAATACGAACAATTTTCCTGCATTTATAATTAACTTCAAATGAGCTACACACTAATGCGCTAAATTGCATACATTTTATAATTTTGTTTCATCAAATTATCAACATCGTCTGAAATAATAATTAATATTCGATTGAATATATTTTAGAAATGGAAATATTATTACTTAAACATTAAATCGATTATGTTGCAATTTGAATGATATCTACATACATGTATAAACAGCAAACTTTAACTTTTATACACAAATTATTTTTCTCTCTCTTTTTTAACAATTAAAATAATTTTAAAAGTATTTGCTTCATAAAAGAATTATTAAACGTAATTTTTATTTAAAGAATATTTATGTTTCACTGAAAAATACACTTGTGTAGATTAATGTATGTAGGTATTATCATATATATATATATATAGAGCCTCAAATTTTTATCTGAAAAGAAAAATGCGTGATTTGGATAAATTGCAATTTTTATTTTAATCGCCTTTCTCTGTCAATTTCTTTAAGAAATACAACTGCATTTATAACCCATAAAACTTTTTGTAACATGTTCAAATTATGTACAACATAGCATTTCAATATGAAAACGACCGATGTAGCAACAAAGACAACAAAAAAATTGTCGCAAAAAAGTCCACGTCGACGCTTTAACGCATGAAAGACTTGAAAAATGTTCTATAATAGTGTGGAGACGTCACGCGTTAAGTCTTGAGATCCGATACGGTGGATATTTTTAAATCCCAACGAACGTATGCCTCTCAGTCTAATCTCTTAGCCTAGTCTCTAGTTGCCGCTCTATTTTACGGATGAGTCTGGGTGACGGCGTCACGAATTCTCAGAAGGTAAAATTGTGTCATTTAGCGAAACGAGTCTCAATCATAAATCTTCAATCACACAATCGGACGAAAAGATAATAACTGTTCCGCGATACGTCCTTGTCTGCAATGTCGTAAAAAAAGACTCGTTTGTAAATGATTAAACTAAATGATTATTTTATCCTCTCCTGAACTCGGAACGATTTTGCGCGCGTTGTGTATTTATTTCCAAATAAAATTAGGTTGCTGCCAATTATTATTCATCAATGCTAAATAACTTGAGAATACTTTAATTATTCGTTATTATCTCAACGCGCGAATATCTTGTGTTCCTCGTCTTTCTCGGAGTTAGAACTCTGTGTTCGAACGCGTGTATCTAGGAACACGATCTACGTCTACGCTCGCTGTTTGTTGAACGCGACAACCGCCCATTGTTACGAAGGATTACAATAGTTGCAAACAGAGAGAGGAGAGAGTGAGAGAGAGAGAGAGAGAGAGAGAGAGAGGGAGAGAGAGAGAGGACAGGGAGGGGGCCGAGCACAATTGCGCAATTACCGTTTGTAAATTAAATGGGGTATGTGTGTAAACAGGCAGCGGACAAAGCGTTGCCATATGATAGTTGATGCGAAAGTAGATTTTCGGTAGCATTTTTTTTTTAAGGAACGCGCGGTGCGTTGCGTCATCGATTATCTGTTTCGTCGTCGGATAGTCGAATTTCCCCCTCCCCTCTGTTGTATCCGAAGGAGATGGCCTAAACGGCCACTTATCTCGTTGCTGGTCCCGGTCGCAGATAAGAGCCACTACATCGTGGTTTTACATCGTGTCGGGGCGTGTCGAGGATACATCCGGCCTGGTTCTTTCCTCGTTTGTTCAAAATTGAAGTTTATCGATGCGCACGTTGCCTTATCTTCGGCTTGAGGCGTGGTCACTCGTTCACTCGCTCACTCACCCTCTTTCGCTCTTTCTCTTTGCTCTCTCGCTGCTGCTTTCTTTCATTTTTTGCAAATAACGAGAGAAAATCGATTTATTTAATCGATACTTATTCTATTGTTTTATTTTATTCGCATTTCATATGTTATTAAACATAAATGTAAGAGGATTTAAATGATCCTTAGTTGTAAGAATAATTGAACAGAAAATAATAAAGAATGCAAATAATTATTGTTTTTTCCGAAATTGTTTCCTTATCTCCGTATATCTCGATTTTTTCAAATATATTTTATTATCTGTTTGATGCGCAGATTAATTATTATTCACTCTTAATTGGATTTTGAAAATTTTAGTTATTATCTGGAGAGAAATCAACAGTAAAATATATTAAACATATTATTATTATTATCACTAAAACACAAATGTTTGAATTTATACTAAATTCTCAACACTTTTATGACACTACATTTAAAGATTTATAGATATTTCGAAACATAAAAAGGAAGATTGTCGTAAAGACTAGACGCTGTATCTTCGTAATATTTAAATATGTGTGCAAGAGTTGCTACTATTTATTATAGTAGTGTGACATCTTTCTAACGTATCACATCATTGCGTTAAAATTCAGTGCTAAAAATATTGCGAGAAATTTCAGCCGAACCAGTGACAGGGACCAGGCGCCTCATCTATTTTGTTATTAGCATTAAGCTTTAGTTAACAGTGAACCTCTTACCTTAATTCCCGGGTACAGAAACCCTCCTGTCATTTGCTTTGCCCGATTTGATGTGCTCTAGTTCGACCCTAAGACCTAATTTCAAAAGTTTCACAGGTGAGGTGTACCCGGCTTAAGGGTACAGGTAACCAAAACAATCTCGCTTTCCTTTACACTCTTCTGTGTTTTTGGAATTCAGGAAAATGTCGCAATGTCTTACGTATCCCATTGTTCGTTTCGTGTACGAATTTTCTAAAAGAGGAAAGTGAAGGGGGCGCCAGGCACCCGCCTGTGAGGCACTCCTAGAAGACGAGATATACTCCCGCATACCCTTGGCGCGAATGCGGTTTTATGGCCGCCCGTGCCTGATTTATGGGACAGTACCAACCCCCGTAGAATATAAAAAGCATCTCGTGCATATAAGCTTCCTTTTCTTAGTCCCTCATCACCGAACTCCTTTCTTGCACTACTGAGGGGTTGACGAAGAGGATTGGAATTTTCAGACATATCTTTTCGGTCAGGTCGTTCGGTCAGGTGTTTTTATAGTTCTTTTCTCTTTTTCAATAGAAATATTGATTGTGATTATTTTTAAATATGTATATACATGACAGTGTAAAATTTAAAGGAACATTAGTTACCTTCTTCGAGAATAATGTGTAAAGTAATAAAATAAAACTCTTGATCAAATATAAATAATTGTTATATAATATGCATATATAAAATAATAGTCTTTATACATTTATTATATACCTTTATTATACATATAAGATTATTATATAAGATTGTTAAAATCTAATATATAATCATTATATGTTATACATCATTATATTATAAATCCATTATATTTTTATATAATATTATTAAAATTTATCTATAGAAACTTGGAGCAATTTTGTAATTAATAATTTCACAAAGAATTTAATTTTTGCCTATTTGCAAAACACAAGTCATTAGTGTTTTGTAGCCTTTTTACATTTTATTAAAAATTTTTATTGTCATTATTGATTTGTCGAAGATCTTCCAAACTCTAGACTATTTATAACTATCCGGTAGTGCATTCCGTTCTAACAACTCGGATACCCGAGAAACTCCCCGGAAGTCTACCCTAATTTCTATCATTACGGCTCAATATTTCTCGTTCGTTCACGCTGAAAAATCAGACCGGTTTAAGCTTCTAATTACATACTCGTCCGAAATGTTTTCCGCGTTATAATAATTCCGATGGATTGCATCCTAACTATCAGGCGACTATTAATAATGTGATTAAGTCACTCATTTTTAGTAAACTATTATTGGAAAGTATATTAATTATTTTAATATTATTTAATATATTATTAAAATATATTTAATGGTGAAACTTTCGAGATTTCGCTTATCATAATAAAGAGATAAATACTTCATGTAATCGATGTGATATTCTAATCTCTTATGTCTGTTCATAACATATTTATATATATAATTTATATATTTTGTTTATATTTTTGTTTACATTTTAATGTATTCTATTTGACGGTAGTTATCTGAAGTTTTTTTCTTAATTTATTTTATGAGAAATGATTGTTCAACAGAGCGGGCGAGAAGAGAAAATCTACTACTCTAGGTAGAGTAGCATATGTAACAATGACAACCATATATTAGACAGTCGTAAAGTAGAAGCTGGACAAGGAGCTCGTGTTCGATAACGAGGTAGGCGTGACTCGTTTCCCGTTGCTTGGAGCCGAAAAGTCGAAGTTCACGAAAATCGTCTACCTCGAAAGGGATTTGTGTCCTTCCTCATCCTGCTATTTTCCCTCCTTCCGTGGCCTAACGTTTTGCGGAATCACGATGCCCATGAGCGTAGGAAGAAATCGCTGTTTTCGGCTTTCTACTCACACTTGTTTCAACTTGTTTCACTTCTGTCTATTCATTGAAAGAGCATTTTTCTGACGAATTAGATCATAAAGGTCAAATGCTGAAGAGGGACAAGGGGAAATATTTTAGTTTGCGTTTGTTACGAGTGAATTTATTGGAGATGTGCGAATCTCAAACATTTTTTATATCGAATCGAATTTTATTTCCTCTTCTTGGTAGTAGAATGCACTCATTGATACATCTATTATAATGACAATATATCCGTATTTGAACCATTAAGATTCAAAATTTTTGAATAGTTCAGATTTGAGTCAGAAATTCAAATTCAAACTGAATCTTATCCAATTCGATTCGAGTTCGCACATCTTTAGAATTTACACGCGGTATTCTATATTTTTAACGATTCTTAACTTTTCGTAATCGACGCAAAGAAAACACAAAAGGTGTAGAGAACAATGAACATCTTAAATTTCGAACTCGAGTTTACCCGCGAGATCAGCTTCCTGACCCTAAAATGTCGAGTACATTAATTTCCCGCAAACAAAACAAAGTTGGCTAATGCTCTATTGATCATTCGTGCGCGTGGCTTTTGCGTAAACGACACAGGCAGTGCACTCGTCGATTGTTTAAGAAGTGGCCCGCATTAGATGCTTTAGCCCTCTCGGTCGTATATATAGATGTCGATAGGGCAGATCTTAGTCCTTCTTAAGGTACCGCCACTCGAGGGCAACGAGGGTGAAAAAGGTAACTCGAGTTTCACAGCACGTCGTCGAGTAGCGCCTTTTCACCGCGGACCTGCGAACAACTTTCGAACTTTTCTCATTGTCAGGTCACGAAACGCGATGACGTTTCTATCCAAGAGAGTTCACTTATTATCAGAACACGGATAGGTTAGAGTCACCGAGATAGGTATTTCAACTGATTAAGCGTCGCGCAACCCAGATAGAACCAACTTTGTCAAAAGTTTCTTGAAATCTAATTTCTATAAATTAAAGATTTCTTGTAAAATATATTTCTATCTGCATAACTTTGATAAGCTCAAACGAAGATCAATAAATGTATGATTATGTAACAATCTAACTTAAAAAAAATTAAGTATCGTAGAATATGTTTCTCTTCCACGTAGACAAGACGCTTTCAAATGATTTATTAACAAGACAAACATGTATTCTATGCCGTTAAATTTCTCTATTTTTTTCTCGGACGTATATTGATATCTTGAAAGTCAGTGGCTAATTATCAAAACTACGTGTGCAAAACCCTTTCTCTCGCAACAAGTGTTTGACACTTATTGCAAATCTCGCGTGACTTAATTAGAGGTCTTGCTCGATGCGTTTTTTTTGTTGAGGATAAGAATTTGTCGACGCAGATAAACGAGTTCGCTCACGGAGACTCCGGGGTGCTGATGTAAAACCGGTGGCGGTGAAGCCGTTAAAACGAAGCGTTCATTACGACACACCGATAAGATCCACTCCGTGCGATGGACGTGAATTTCGAAATCCGTGACGTGGACTCGCAGGATGGATCTCGCAGGAATCCACGCTGGTGAAAATTAATTGGCGAACGGCGTATTTATGCGTGCATTATGCAACACGGAGGATAAGACTTTCGTGGAGCCCGAGCGGCTAATTGAAACGCCACTGCGCGCGAGATAAGCCCCATTGCGACGGAGAGTTATGAGACAATATTATGAGGCGCCGTACGTCAAGCCCAAAATTAATTTCGGCCATCGCTTTGCACCGGACCACAGATAGTGGTGAGTGCCACTCTCTACGTCATTACGACGAAGCGTTGTATCGTCCGCCTCGTCGGACGCCTATGTCTCTTTCTCGATGTTATCCGTCGTTATTGAATTCAATACTCGCTCGCTCGCTCTCGTGACACATCGGCGACATAATTTTCGATGAGCCGAATTGATAATGGAAGGCCAGGAGACATAACGATATATTCGCGTGAAATATTATCTTTAAGATGCGCGCGTCTATTTTCACTTGATTCTCAAGGTTCTCATCACGAGTAAAATTATCGCGATGAATTTTTCATTGACCGTATCTTTTAAATTAAACTTCTACACACTTCAGAGATCAAATATTACATATTTAAACCCTATGCGTTTGTTATACCGTCTCGTTTCATTCTTTAAAGAAGGGGGAAAGAAGTGAAGAAATTGCAAGCTATTGGCTTAAACACACCCTAAATATCTCCTAATAGAGATAAGGAAGATCACACGCGTCCTGTGTCTAGGAACATTCACGGCATATATAGAAAAGCCGTTAGTGGCGTCGTTAATGCAACGTACGGGGCACGCCGCATTAAGCGGCATTTCCGAGCGCCGGCGTGTCGCTCGTTAGGCTGATTTGTCGCTTTATTAGATCTTAGCTTGCGCCAGGTTTGGCGACATTATGCGGCCGCGCGGCATCGGTCGGGCCGGATTTGCAATTTGCGTAAATTAGACGATTGCACATTGACCTCCTCTCCCCGTATTCCCCTCTCCACCGACATTCTCGCTCTCTTATCCTGTCTTCGTTTCTCCTCTGCCTTGGCCGAACTCCGCACTCGCGGTAGCGTAGCTCTAATGGCACGTGTAATCGCCCGATAATTTGCACCGCGCACTTTGACTTGGCGTTAATTGACCTCCCGCCGTGCTAATTAACGAGATGCCGGAATTTATGATGCGGGAATTCTTGTTACTCGAAATATCGGCGTGGCTGCCTGAATCAACGTAGATTAGATCTGCCGTCGTGGCAAAAGTCTTACTTGTCGACACTTTTCAGGAAAGTTCGTTATTGCTCCTAAGAGTTCCTACATAAGTTTTAATAGTTTGCGATGTCTTGCCGGTTTCCTCGAATTAAGTAAAATCTTATGATTTTTAAATTTCGCTCATAATCGAAAAAAACTAAAGATGTTCGAAAATCTTCGGGCATTTTCACGCTTCAGAGAAAGCATTCGACATTCCGTAGACACTTTTCCTCATTTCTTCGTTAGAAAGAACCAACGCGATCGGTCACGAAAGCGCCGGATGTATTTTACAACGGATGTCACGTTCACCTGTATCCGCGCGCGATCAACGATAAATTCAGCGGGTGACGGCGCAATGGGCCGAAAAGCACGCAGCCGGTGCGCAACCATTGCGTAGTTAGCAGCGCGATATCGCACGATTACGGCGCGGTTAAGAGTCGGGGAGCCGCGCGATCAGCCTTCCCGTGGCGCGCATTAAAGATCGATTTCACCCCGTCGCGGCGGGGAGGACCACCCGCCGGGGCCAATTGGCCGAATCAAATGTCCGTCGCCCATCTGTTGGGCAAGTGCAGAGACGAGACCCTGCCACTGTCTACGTAAACATAGCTATTGCACTGTGATATCGTCGCCCCATCGCGGGCGAACCCGACATTGCGTGGTGTTGACATCACAATTATTTCGTTAGATCTCCCGAGGGAACGCCCCGATACGAGTGCGCGACCATCTGTTAGGCGGGCCATCTCGTGGATAATATACAAGCGACGCGTTAAAATTAACGACTAAAAGGTATACAAATGCAGTGGAGGAAGAATGGTCCAAGTGAAAGGCCAGAGGATGAGCTCTATTTTTGCAATGGTGTCACAATTTTTTTCGGGAAACTATCACAGAGTGCCTCAAGCACAGAGACGGAGTTCACGGCGTGTGAAATAAAGGCTTCGAGTTACATTGTACCGTTGCGCGAATATCTATATCGCGAAGGCGTGGATACGAAAAAGTCGATACACCGTTGGAAGGAGGAGAAATGGAACAGGGATGGGAAGTTTGTGCGAGATAAAGTGTAGAGCGTGCGAGACAAAATTCATCCCCCTCGCGCGCTCCGGAATAGAGGCAGGCGAGCGTTGGGAGAGGTTTCAGGAGGACATTGGGACGAGGGGAGGAGGGAAGCGAGCGAACGCTGGCAGAAGAGGCATAAATCAGACGGGCACCCGAAGGTACCGCGGAATACAAAACAGAAGAAGGATCGCGCCCGTGCTGGCGACGCTAGAAAGAGGATCTCAGAGCGGCCGACTATTTTCCAATAATTTACCCCCGGGATGGCGGGTGGTGGAGAACGGAGGGGTCCGTCGGGTGGCGGTTTTCCGGCAGCAGCATAGGAGGAGGAGGAGGCGGAGGGTGTAACGGCTAGGGGGGCAACGGCGGTTGGGTGCCTACTGCTGCTAGAGAGCGGGCGGCGAGCGCACACGACTGACACTATCGCGGCCATAAATACTGGGGAGCAGCCTCTGACGTCACCCACCGGGGGCCCGATATTATACTTTATCTCGAAACTAATTCCCCGCGAGCAGATTTATTGCAAGAAAGGGGTGAAAAAATACATCTTCTCGGGCCACCCGCTCGTCCCTCTGTCCCCCTCGGCCTGCCACCCTATTCACTTGACTTATCGTGCTAATGCAAAGATACTTAATGCTGAGGTAAAGAAGTTCGCGAGAGACAACATCGGTTTCGTCTTCTAAGATCCGACTGATTTGGCGATTTCACCCTGCTTTTTGCATTTTTTTTTTTACTTAATAAACAATTAGTCGTGATTTAACTGCAAGAACTGTTAATTAATTACTGCTAATTAATGTTTACATTACCCTCTTTTCTGCTTCCTAAAGAAAGTTAGTAATTTACATGTAATAAGTTCGCTGATGTTTTCAGCGATCGCGTCCTTCTCGGACGTGACCTCATTTCACGAATGTTTAATGTTAATTTTTAAATTAATTTTTTTGAACTTTAAATTTCCTGAGAGAGATTGGTAATGGACTATTTTTCTCATTGCCCAAATATATGCGCAAAACGGAGTGTATACCGTGTAAAATGCGCGTATGGCAACAATATATATCAGAGATATCGGTGTTATCTCTAAAAGATATATTGTACAGTAACTCGCTATACTTTGGCATACAGGTATGCACGCGAAAACGGACATTTTTACGAGAAACTCGCGCACAGCGCACGAACGCAGATCTAGGCGATACTGTTCCGAAACCACAAGAGCGTCGTCCTTCTCGCGCGAAACGTTTCATTGGCGTTTTCACGTGAAATTATTTTCGTGCTCGCTCGCGCTCGCCGAATCACCTTTAATCGTTTCGCATCTTTACGACGGGTCGATGATTATCGGCGCAGCCGCAGGCGTAATTAAAGAAAGGCGGACGCGGTGGCCCGGGACGGTGGACTTTTTTAACCATGAAGAGAGATCGACCGGCATGATATCCCTTATCTCGTTGCGTTTCCTCGCGTAACAGGTAAACTCCGTGTCCAATGAAACGGTTTAATAACTGCGGGACCGCCAATAGAAAACGCCGGGTGAGATCCGCGAAGCGGGACAGGTCCAGAAATATGAAAAACCTCTGGAAAAGCCCCGATGTGCATCTACATGTGTAAGTGGTGGCGGCGATGCGCGCGCGAAACTACGTACGTGAACGTACGAGAGGTCACTCGTATTCCGCACAACCACACATACGGGCCGCATCTTCACATACGTCGGAGAAAGCCCGCGAGGCGAGTTGCGTTTTACATTTTTATTCAGCTCTCTCTCTCTCTCTCTCTCTCTCTCTCTCTCTCTCTTTTTTCCCCTGCGGTTACCATCCCCGTGTTTGGTAGCGCGCGCGAGCTGGTGAACGAACGAGCACACAATCAGCCACCCCTGCTCCTGCGCCCGTCCTCTTCCTTTTTTTTCCCCCTGTGCCTCCGTCGGCTTGCCGCCACCCTTGCTGGAGACGGTATTTCACATTCAAAACGTTCCCCGCGCATCGCGGTCTCCTACCCGATTCACAGACCCCTTGCTTCTCGGCCAATCCCCGCGCATCGCGACTCCTGGAAGGAATATAAAACATGGATCGTACGCGGAACTGCATACGCCATGTATGTGTGTTGGGCACGCGCGTGCGCGCGCGCGTTGGCTTTAATTTAAAAAATAATTAAACCGCAAAATTAAACGAACCCACCCCTGTCTATATTTTTGTTTCTCCTCGGGCTTTTCGTGCGCACGTAGGATAGGAAGGGTATCAAGTTGAGAGAAGCCGACTTTCTTCCGTTCTTTTTTTCTGATTCCATTTCTCCTCTGTCCCTCTCTCTCTCGCTCTTTCTCCATCTCTTTTCGCTTTCTTGTATAACTTTCTCGATTTTTTTTGCGTAAAGCTCACAGAGCAAATGGTGGTCCAGACTCGCGTGCCAAGTATTGCGTACGTGACTATGCTTACTCGGGAAGTGGTAATTGGAAACACAAAGAGAATAGACACGGATAACCGATGTCTCCATTAAATGTGTGCCGATTACGGTCTGTACGCTCGACTACGCTCCCTTCCGTGCTTCGTTCTCGAGGATGAAGGATCTCTCAGGGTGTGAGGGAACACTCGATCAACGGTAAACCATGGAATTCTCGATAAGCATTGTCTCTGGGAACGTATATCATACTCGCGACGCAAATTTCAATTTTAATTTTCACATTCGTTCGAAAAAATATATCGATATATTTATCAAATGTGTCTGCGATGTATCGTTAATATATAGCACATTTCTAAATTATTACAATTATTGTATTGAAAATTCATGTTTTACAAAATATACTGTATTCCACGAGTTTTCTTCTAGTTCATATTTTCTTTGTGACTGACGAAAAACTTGGTTGCCGATTCCTCCGCTTAAAGGTCATTGACCTACATAAAGATGTTATCCGTATTGTATGGAGGATCTTGTTAGAATTTTACGACCTTTCACGATAAATCTAGACATTTTTAGGTCGTACCTCACATAGAGTAGGTTAGATATATTGTTTTAGGTATATTAGCCTAGCAGAAATAATAAACATAAGGGATCGTTTATAATATTCATATATTATTTCTTAAAAAATTTTATTCAAGAATCTTTTATAACTTTGTGTCAATGAGATACTTTCATTATAGCGAATCTTCACTATATCTTTCATTATAGCGAATCTGTTTTCAATCAGCAAAAGATAGATATTTATATCGAAGAATGGATTTTAGTTTTGTTGTGTAATAAAGATCCACGTATACGCGCGCGTGTGTGTGTGTGTGTATATATATATAAGCAAAATATTTTTTCCTCTTGTAATAAAATATATATCTGTGATGATACATATGTATAGAAAAGACATATAGAAAAGAGATAAGAAAAATTGTAAAATACTTCTATGGCGCCATACGATATTATTATCTCGTGTAAGATCACAAAACCTTTGGAGGGTCAACGCGATTTCTGTCGCATCGCTGCAAAACCGGAGAATGTCTCTAAACTAGAACGACACATTGTCTCAGGTATTGTCGACGTCGAGTAGGCGACTATATTTTCCAGCACCCGAAACCAAAAGATTCCTTTAAGCCTACATCCATCGACTAGTCCGGAATGTAAAGCCCTCCAGGGTTTCCAGGTGGGACTACCCGCTGCGACAGAGCGACCTTAATCCTTCGTTGAACAAAAAGAATTGCACCAATATAATGAGAGACTCGTAATTCGAGACTATTGTTGCTGACAATGCCCAACCGCGTTAAGCTCTGTAAACAGTGATGCCTTCGACAACCCACTTGAATTTTCTTTCAATTTCCCGATAGCCAATGTAAATTACACCATGTATATCAAGTAACTGGGCTTGAGCTTTTAGTTCACGAAAAGATTCTCTCCGCGGTCTTCACAATTTTTACGAGCAAAGAACATTCCGTATCGACATACTGCACGTTACATCGCGTGTGTATATGCTGTACGTTACTTAATGTAATTATTATTCAATATATGTATCAGCAAAATTATATCGGCTTCTTGAAGAAACCAGTAATTTACGGCGTACTCGGAATTTACGAGCGTTTCTGATGGAAACAGGTCGTCGCTTAATTAACGTAATCATACAATTATGTTGACTTCAATTATGTTTACCTTGTAATATTTTTTAATAACGGATCGCGACGACGGAGCTTCTTGCAAAAGCGAGGTGCTTCTCGTGTTTGGAAACAAGTCGCATTATTTATCTACAACTTTCGGCGGATGTTGCTCTCGACTTTTCGCTTCATATCAGTAGGAGACAGAAAATCATCGCGTCATTATCGAATCTAAATTCGAGCAGACGCGACATCGATAAGTCCAGCGAGACATCAGCTGTTAAACGCTCAGGTGTCTCGCATGCACCTGCACGGCAGGTATCACTGCGATCGTCAACGTACGCGCGTCTACACTCGATATTGTCACCTGCAAGAACCGACGTCGAGAGTTGTTTAATGTAACGAGCAATATGTCGATACCAGTACAACAATTTCACAAGTTTTCGAGCGTTTACGCAAATGGGTAAGAGATATCAATTTTAACACTCTTTTATCGAACAAGAATGGTAACACACAAGAAGGCGCATTTGTTTCAATCTATATTCGATAATTCTTTCTGACCCGACACGATTCTCATCAAATGTAAATATAACGGTGGCTCGAGGATCACAGTATATTTTTGTATCGATATAAAATGTTGGAAAGATTGGAAAAGAGAACTTAATTCGCATTCGGCGCGCGCACGGTCACGCTTTCCTGACGAGGAGAAGAATATGCGCGCATCGTTGAGACGTCAATAAATGTGCGAGCTGCGCGAGACGTGATAAGATGGAAGAAAACGAGAAGACGGAGTGCATCGAGGGTGCATCTGCGGTACGAATCTGCTGGTTTACGAACCGTGCGCGTCTATATAATTATTCTCGATGCAGGATACACATATCTTTATAAGGAAGGGTTCACGTATATATACCGCGCGCTGGTATCCGCTATGGTATCTTTATAGCTTATTGCAACGCTTTAGGCAATTTCGTGATCAACGTGAGGAACGGGGAAGAGAGGAAAGCCATGATCCCCCGTCTGCTCAAAGCGTTTCGCTGTTCCATCAGATTTCGTTCGAGGTACATAATTGTTTAACATTACAGCGTATATGAAAATATGAGATTAAAGATTTAAAGTTTTAAAGGCGCTAAACTAAGCAATTTTAGTTGAGGATGGGAGAAACATATCATCACAAGATGTAATATGTTAAATTAACGAGTCAAGTGTTGAAGATTTAAGAGAGGTCAGTTAATTGTTAGAGGCCTGGTAAAAGTATCATGATAGTAACAATGAAGAAATCAAATAAACTGTAATTTTTTACCTTAATCCAAGAAATAGGCTTTGTAGGAAAGACTTTATCAAGAAGAAAAAGCCTGTAAAAACGAAAATAAACAAAAAAATTAAGGAAAATCACTCAGATTATCCTCTCGATACAATGTATCGTCGATCAAGGAATCGAAGAAGAATCATTCGCGGAACGCGACACGCAGACTCCCGGTCCATGTATGTCTCTGGTTCACCTTACGGAGATAAAAGGGGACAGGAACTCAGATGAAGAGATAAACAGATTGAGCGCGGGAAGCAGCAAGAAGGAGGGAGGGGAGAGAGAGTGAAAGAGAAAGAGTATACTGGTTCGAGGGACCAACAATGCCCTCATTCAGAGGCTTCGTATACACGGGCGCATTATTGAATTCAGTCGCCTTTAAACAGACAGAGATAGAGAAAGGAGGGAAAGAGAGACGAGAAAGGGAGAGAGAGGGAGAAAGGGTTACGGGGTGAGATGCGAGAGGAACAGGCTGAATGCTATCTATATTATCCGAGCATAGTCGCTCACGCTGTTTGGCGTAGATCGAGATTATCTTCCGCAGTATCTGAAGCCGCAGCCGCGCGCCGCCGAAAAGCAAAGTGCTTGCTCCGGGCGAAAGGAAGAAAGGGTAAGCGGAGAGGGTGTACGAGATTGCCGCGAGATACGTTTGTGCTGGTACACGTCTAGCCTCCAAATCTAATGTGACGTCTGTGTCACGTACCTCCTTCCATGTCGCTCCATGTCACGCGCATAAACGGAGTATGTCTCTCTCATCCTCTCTGTCTTTTGCTCGCCACAAAGAACGCGCCCCTATATACACGCATCGCCGGCGATATCTATGTTCCTGCCTTTCGACGAACAATATGGAAATTCGCGTGCGTGTTATTTCAAAATTAAGAATTATTAGAATTCGAAAATTTCTCGGAATGGATGAAATGAGTTAATTTATTACAAATATTAAATTTTATAATACACTGGCCCACAAAATTGATGCATAGGTAATTTCTGCTAAATTTTTGCCTAAATTCGAATGACCATAATTTCGTCAAAAAAGGTAATATTCAACTCTCTTTTCTTCTTTTCTTTTTTTTCCATTTTGAAGCTTAAAGTCTCTACTTTGAAACGTTATCAGCAGAATTAGAATTGATTTCGACTCTCTTTCGTTATTCTCCTAAATGTAAAGGCGTGTAACGACTTTAAAAAATTGGTGAATTTAATGCACTGTACGGGTCTAGTGAGAAAGGGTCGAAATCAATTCTAATTCTGCTGATGACGTTTCAAAGTAGAGACTTTAAGCTTCAAAATGAAAAAAGGAAGAGTTAAATATGATCTTTTTTTATGGAATTACGGTCATTTGAATTTAGGCAAAAATTTGATTAAAATTACCTATGCGTCGATTTTGTGGGCCAGTGTAAGTAAAATAATATTTCGAGAAACGTGTGTCTCATGAGTTTATAATCCCTCTTTCACTTTAATTAATAGTAGATTAGTCGGGCGATGGTCAATTTATGAGTAACGTGGATAAGTTAATTAAGTATTTAAGTGTAATTAGTATTTTTAACCTAAATTTTTAATTTTCAAAAAACTGAAAGAAACCACGATCGGAAATTGATATTTGATTATTTAAACGAATCTTATTCTAGATTAGGGAGCTCCACATGTAAATTACATTAACCAGTAATTATCATCGTAAAACAATCGTCACTTTAATGAATGTGGCAATTATTGCCTATAATTTATAAAAAATCCACCAGTCTACTTTAGAAATCATTTTAATGTACAATATAATGTAACAACATATTACATTATATTACATATTTATAATAATTGATAATATAAGTAACTAATTATTTATATCATAAATAGATAACGAATAATTATATTAAAATGAAAAAAAATATGAGTGCAAGATCGAAATAAAATGTAGAGCCTAGAATTATTCATAAAATCGAAATAATTTTACTGTTTCCATAAAATATAAGAATTTTTATATATTTAATGTAAACAAAAGCTAATTAGTCTATCGAATTGTTAAAAAAAATGTTTTCTTTCTGACACACTTTACTTTAAATTATGATCAATAAAACTAAGCTTCTCTTTCTACTTTGAACAACTATCACTCTTTTATCACGCATTTATTAATAATTAACGTTTTAAGGATTTTTATAACGTGTAATTGATAAGAATTAATATCTCACAAAATTTAATTTATCACGAGCCACTATTTATGTTTCTGTTTTTTTTCGCATTAAGATCTTTCTTCACAATCTTTGATATTTTGCCAAATTTTGTCTGCTCTGCCATTAGCTCCTCGGTAAGAGACAAACTTTTTTCATTTATATCGTGTAATGTTCTGACAATTGGCGCATTTCCATCGAAATCATCGTATTCGGTATCAATATTGGTGTCTGGTTGAATGAGAGGTCTTTGGGTCGATTTGTGACGCCTTCGATGAGAGTGATGTAATTTTTTCGGCAGCTCTTCGGACAGTGATTTCTGTGACGATACAGCAGGAGATTCAACTACCTGTTCCGCAAATACAAGCGAACTGTTATCGCCTTCGTCGCTAAGATTAGAAATGGTCGATTGTGTTTGCAAACTCAAGTTTTTCCACTTAGTACGTCCCTTTATTGCTATCTTGATACGAGCTTCATTGGAAGGAACAATAATATCTTTGAGGAACGATTTTTCTGTAAACCTATCGGTTTTCTTCTTCTTCTTTCCCGTACGATTCATGGTTAATTCTTCTATTGAGTGATTTATGTCTTGCACTCGAAACTGCTCGAGTTTCGACTTTCGTCCATCGGTATCATGGAGATACGGAGGAGCGTCGATAACAATGCGAGTTTTGTCCTTGTAAATATTAGGTTGGCCACTGATATGATTTAAGTATTTTTCTTCAGATGACGAAATAGTTTCGAGCATGTTATCGATGGCAGCATTCAGCGACTCTTTGTTTTCCTGGAAAGTATGTGATGTTTCTGTTTCGAAACGAGCGACCGGTTTGAGAAATTGTGATTTAGCATCCAGAAATTCTCCGAACATCCTCATGCTCGATGTCTCTTCGTAAACGATATCGGTGTTTAGATCGACGCTTTCTTCTCCTGGACCGTCCAATCTCACCGCTGGTATCAATGACGTAATTTGCTGCTTCACGTCATCAGGCACTTCAGAAACGTTGACGAGATGTTCAAACAGTGCCTTCAAGTACGAGCCCCTCGTCGCGTAGACCATGTGATCGAAACCCACGGCGTGTACCAGATTGTCGTACTTACGCTCGAAGAACATCGCCACCTTCACCGCATCAGCCTCGTTTATCTTCGTGTAGTCGATAGCCCGCATCACGCCGTACATATCCACGTCCACGTTGGAATCGCGTGCGTATTTCTTCAATTCGATCGGCTGCGCACCAGGACCGACGGTTATTATTATTTTATCTCTAAAGTACTCCAGAGCCTCCTGTTGCACGGAATCCTGCTGCACGCTCTTCAACTCCTGGCCCATGTCCATGATAGCTTGCAAAAGTCGACCCTTGGTCACGTACTCGAACGGGTCTTTTGGTAATTTCAGTTTACGCAGTAAATTAGGAATGGAGAAGAACTTGATGATACCGTGAATGATTCTCTCGTCTTTTGTCTTCGGTAACGCGAAGAGAAGCGACTGCATGTTGATATCGTCCATCGTTCTCGATATTACACGCTCGATCTTAATCTCATTGTGCAGAGTACGATTCAGATGGTCTGATGCCGCGCGGCACTCGAGTGAAAACTCGGTTGGCCGATTGATCGTGTTAGCCAACATTATATCGTTGACCGCGAACAGCCTGTCTTTGTAAGTGGGATATTTTGCAGAAAAATTCTGTCCGAGGATGTGCGTGAGTCCCCGCAACTCTAAATACTTCCGTAGACTGTCTATTTTGCTCGCGTGGTATCTGTAGTTGCGCATCTGCTTCAGCACGTACTCCACTTCTTCCACGTGAATGTCACTCACGAGATTCGGCTTAAAAGTCTTGATGTTCTGTCGTATCGCGTCGTCGATATCTCCGCTTTCGGCTAGTTCCAGCATTCGCAGGAGCAGCTGTTTCGGCGTGTCTTCCGATAGCAATGACCTTTCCATCGGCGCCTGTATATCTTGACATCGCATCAGAAGCCTGAGATCATCGTATTTGACATCACCCGGAATTTCACCGATGGCTTGATTGATCTCGTAAGGCAATGTCATTTCAGAAAAATCTTCATTCGGCTGCACGTGCCACACTTTAAACGAAGTCATGAGATAATCATGTAGAAACACCTCCATGTCGCTGATCAACGATTTGCTTTTGATTAACTCCGGTCTACGAATGAATTCTCTCATCATCACGCGCAGCATGGAGAATACAGATCCATAAGGAAAGCGATAACCGTCTTTGATGGGTGCGATTATGTTTTCCGCGTGACCCAGCGTGTACAATCTTAGTGACACCAGTTGCTGAGTTGACGTGCTGTGATTTAACCCTCGAGACAAATGAGTGAAGATCTGCTCCTTTTCAAATCTGTGTACATTATCTTTGCAAGCTTTAAACGCGTTCTTCATGGGTCCGTCTACCACATCGCGCAGAAATAGTACAGAGAAGCGCATAAGTTTCGCCCATTCACTATGACTGGTAACTGATGATGTTTGGCGGTCAAAGTGAAAACTCGGTGGCAGTATCTGGATCAGCTTCTCAGACTTCAACACGAAATCCCGGTAGTCTGAACACGGCGCGGAGGCCACGACCGCCGAGTTAGTTAGCGTTGTTATGCTCTTCTGCGGTACGTCTACTTGTTCCGGTAAAGACCTCGAGTTCGTCTCTAGAGAATCGATGGCGGAGAATATCTCGTCAGTTTGCAGTTCCTTAACGTTTCGCAGAGCAGTCAATAGGTCGAGGATACGTTGCTTGAAGGTACGCGATGTTCGATACAGGTCGAGATTCCAGGGAAGAAGCGGCGCGACGTCCGTCTTTGATAGAAATCGCAGCAAGGGTTTTATCGAGGTGAAATGAGCGCACGGTATCGCTCGTATCAAAACTTCCACGTGATCCCGGGTAACGTCAATGTCGGGTGATGTTTTCAGCAATGTCTCAGCGTTAGCCAACGCCTGCATCGTACTCATGTCCGTGGGATTGGCCAGCTTGCAGTAGTGCAGGATCTTCTTGAGCTTCATCTTCCGCGACTCTATGCTGCTAAGATTGAAATAAATGGGCAAGTATGGCATCAAGGTGTCCAGTTTACAATTCTTCGTAAGTAGCTTCACGTAGAAGACGTTTAACGGCAATGGCAACAACAGCTTCTCGATTTCCGTGTCGTTCACCACAGGCACATCCGGCATCTCGCTGACGATTCTTTTGGCGAAATTGATCAAATATAGCGAAGATTGAAACCCTTTGCTTTTCGATAACTCATCCAAGATTGCTAACACCCGTAGTTTCATCGTCTTGTATTCGGACAGCTGGAAATTCAAGGGTAAAGACGAAACGACTTTCTTAGTCGTCATCTGAGTCCTGAGTTGATCGATTTGCTTGTACCGCTGGAACGGAATCTCCTTTATGATAGATCTTATTTCGGCGTTATCGACTATCGGATCACGCGGTATTACATTGGAGTTCATTTTCGACAATTCGTTTATGAGCGCGTCAAGGGCTATTTTCAGCTTGTCATTCTTCATAGAGCCAAGAGTGACGCTCAATAACAATAAAACATCGTGCAACGCCGCGTTAACGGTAGACACTTGTTTTATATTGAAATTTCCGGGTAACAACTTGATCAACGTGGAAGGTTTTAAATATTTTTTAATAAGCCCCACGTAAGGTATTCCCTCGACGGGAAATATGTTCAGGAGTGGCACGAGGTCGTTCTTCGTGATATCTGGAACGTCCGGATAAATCTCCACTTCCTGGACAAGTCTCTCCAATTCCGAATGAACGTTCGTATTTAATCTTAACAGCTGTCGTAGCAAATGTAGCACTTTTGTCTTGAATGTCGGCTGATTGGCGAGGGTAAATGATTCCGGCAGTAAAGTCACTAATTTTTCAGGCTTCAAAAATTCACGTACTTTCGGCAGGGACATATTTAACAGATTGACAAACTCGAGATCCGTGCTGGACAATCGCTTGTAAATGCGAGTTCTGCGAAACGATCGCCTTCCCGGGGAGGTGTGCTCGCGCAGAGTTTGTCTCACGAACATCATGGTTTTGTGAAGGTTCACCTTTCGTTTCAAGCTGGATACCTGCAGCAAATTATCCAGCACAGCGACAAAGGCATCGATCGACGTTCTGTAGCTAGTGTACTTGAAGTCCGGCGGTAGATATTTGATCATATTATTGTGATTCAGGAATATCTTGAGAGGCACCAAATCGTACTTGAGCTTGAGACTCGCCAATGTACTTTGCATGTTTTTAACGTCTTGCTCGGTGATGAAGTTGTAACGTTTCTCAAGATAGCGCCGCAACTTATTCGCCGACTCGTAGACACTCTCATTCTCAATCTCGTTGTTGTCCATCAGCGACAGCACATGAAGTAATTTCTTGGCCGGAGTGGAAAACGTCTTCCAATCTGTGTCCTTATACTTGACATATTTGAGGATTTCTCCGGTCTGCAAGAAGATCTTGATGGGTATAAAGTCTTTCTTGTGCGGTATCAAGCTTAGCATCCTTTCCCAATCTCCCTCAGTCAAATCTGCCTTCGAGGGCTTGCTGGAACCTACTGTCAATTTCAGAACGCGCTTGAACGATTGCAAGTGCTTTTGCATGTTATAATCGACAAACGCTGGTCCCTCAAGTAATAAATAGTCAACGATATTTCTAAGTATCTCGATATTGTCATTGGACGTATCGAGGAATTCCTCCGGATTCAAATAGCTCAGTATCTCGGGATTTAAGATAGAATCGAGATAATCCACATTGATTTGCTGAACGTGTCCAAGTTCTAATAACAATGGCCTGAGTTGAAAACCGGTGACAATTGGGTAATTCAAATGTTCGACATTAGACAGTAGTTCGTTCAACTCATTCGCCACGGAATGATTACTATTGACTTCCGACAAATTCGCCATTTTGGACAATAAAGTAATTAACGGAGTTTTTGATTGAACGATCTCATTATCGTTCGTTAAACGGGATAACGTATCGGCGTTAAACAAATGCTCAATGGGTTTGAACAGTTGCCTGTCGCGATGCGGAATGGTATTCACTATGTCTTCGAGGTCCGAAGGCAGAGTACCCGTGGCTTCTCCTTCGTCAGGCTGAATATTTCTCAGCGTCATGAGCGCATCGGAAAATTGCTTGTCGTTCCGTTGCCTCTGGAGGATGTGCAGTAGCGTGTGATAACGCTTCTTCGAATCGGCAACTGCGAAGACGGTGTGTTCGAACTTTTCATTGGTGTCCTTCCTATGCAAGAACAATCTAATTGGAGCGAGCTCGTTGACATAAGGGATTCCCACATGGTCGAGTACAGTCAATAAGTCCACATCCACTCCGAAGCTCAACACGTCCTCTCTAACGGCGCTCAACAATTTTGAAACGTCATTGTTCTTCTTGATCACAGGATGCGACAGCAAACGATGTAATAATTCCAGCAGCGATATTTTAACCGATCTGCCAGAAGGAACGGTGGCTTTCATTTTATTCAATCCGTCAGCAGTTAGAAGTTTCCTAACAGGATCGTAAACGGCAGCCTTCATGGCAGCAACGGTACTTCTCAGCGATTCGATATTCGCCGTCCATCCTTTCAAGTTTACCTCGAGTTTGGAAATAGCTCTCATTAAAGAAGGGTTATTGGCGACGTCGACTCGTTGTTTCGCGTAGTGCAGAATCGCTAGTAGAAGTTCGTCTTTTTCTAACGAATCGGAGTTTCTAATTTCTTCTGGTAAAATGCTGCATGCCCAATCCGGTGTCAGTAGTTTTCTCAGTGGTTCGATAACGGGATCCATGGGCAAAGACGATACAGCTTCACCAATTTGCTCTCTACTAGCGCGCGACATCTCGTCCAGACTCTCGTTATACGTAATTTCTTCGAGAATCATCGATGCAGCCCTCGTCAGGTTCTCTGTCTCATCCTTGGTGATGATCTGTTGGAGATAACTTTCCAGCCAAGCTTGCCGTTCATCGAATGAAATCGTTAGATTCCGCAACTTGCTTATTTTTAGCAGGAGTGGCTGGTAAATGGTGTTACTCGGATCTCGTAACGATTGAATCAAGTAAGCGAAAATTGACGTTTGGCGATCGTTCACACTCACACCGTCCAAGGAACTCAACGCTGCTCTGACACGTCTCAGCAGCAATTTCTCAGCACGTATTACGCGAGACTCCGTCAAGCTCTTCAGAAGCATGATCAGAGCACTGCGCGCGGTAGCTCCTTCTAAAGTCGCAAGGCTCAATTTTGGCACGAGCGTCATCAGATTTGCTTTCTTCAACAACAGAATCACGGGTTTCACGTACGTGTTGCTTGGTAGATACTCCAGCATTGCTTCCAATGTCTCTCTTTTCAGGATCTCGGTGTTGGTCAGAATTTCTTTTTCCAGAATATCTTCCGCCCGCTTTACGAGATCGGCTAGATTCGCGTCCGATGAGACATAATTGACGGGATAGTTCAAGGTTCTGGCGAGAACGTTTTCCGGCGTTCCGCTGATGGAGATGTTCCAGTCATCGACGTTTGTAAACGCGTATGACTTGAGAATTTCGTCCTGCAGCGTTTTATTACTAGACAACAGTTCTTGAACCAAGTAAACAAAATCTGAGCGATCGAAAGTACTTTTAACTGGCAACGGTGGCCCGTTGATATTATTGACAGCGAAGCTCAACGCCTCGGAAAGCTTCGGCTGCGTGGTTTTCAAGCCCACGGTCTGTAATATAAACAAGAGTCTTTCCATCGGTGTGTGCACATCAGCCAGACTGAAAGTCGATGATAAATATCCGAATAATTTCTCTTCTCTAAAGAGTATCTTTAGCGGCAGATATCGTGGGTCGCTATCGATGTACGGCAGATAATTTAGTAACAGTTGCAGATCTTCTGAGGTATACAGATTGATCAGTAACGGTTCCTCAAGGTAATTGTGAGCGTTTTGGAGAGCTCTGGCTAAAGGCTCGTCGGATTTCATGGGAGGAAGTGTCAGTGCTCTTTTCAGCACGGCTAACAATAAGTTCCTCGGTGTTTCGTGTTCAAACTTGTTGAACCCGTAACTGAGACTGTTGAGAATGTTCGGCTTGGACATAAAATTCAGCATGGGAGCGAACTCCTCACTTTTGTAAACATTTGGAATACGTATCAATAGAGAAAAGAAATCGATCTCCACGTCTGTCGAATCGTCTCTCTGAAAGATGATGCCAGAATCGTAGAGCGGTCCTCGTCTAGAGGTTAGACCGTTGATACGACCTTTGTAAATGAAATTATCGATAACTTTCGCTTGGAGCTTGTTCACCGGGACGTTTCTCAAATGAATCAGCGAGGTCAAGATCAATTCCCAAGGATTATCATTCATTCGTCTATTTCCGAAGGAATAGGTCCATGGTAGGTCCTCTGATAAATGAGGACGTAACATTGTCATCGCGTCGCTAATATTCTGCTGCAGGCACGGCGTATCGAAGGAATCTAAATAGTTAATCACCTCGTAGAAGCTAACTGGCGCCGTGTAGTCATAATTGGCCACGTTCGCCAGTTTCTGCATGACGAAAGGAATCAGCAAGGACAAGGGTTTCTTCAAATGCCGTAATTTTCTACTGAGACGCAACAACAGCTGTAAAAGAGCGTGATCGCCTGTTTCGTAGAAAGCAATATCGAGATTTTGAAGATGTGAATCATCGAGATGATCAAGGAGATATTTAGCTGCGGCAGCGACGTTAACGGGATAAAAATCGTACGGTACTATCAAAAGGTTCTTTAAGTTAATCTTCCAGTCGAGAGTCAGCGGATAAGATTCCACGTTGAAATTCTGAAGCAACAATGAGGTCGCCTCCCTAATTGTCTCGGACGACAGTTCGTCTGCTTCCAGTCTTTCGAGGACAGTTTTCAGAAAATTTGTCGCATTCTCCAGATTCGGCCCCATATATCGTAACAGAGCATCTTCCGAGCCTGATCGCTCCTTCAATCGTTGCGCGATAAATCTAATGGCGTTGGGGACTTCCGGATCCGTCAGATCAAATACCGGGTAATTTAATAGTATCATGGATACTGTATGCAAATTGAGAATCTCGTCGTCATTACGAGCCGTTTCTAACAGAAAGTCAATGTCTTTCGTCAAGGACGGAACCAGCGCGCCAATCCTTTGCTTATCGCGCGAGATCGATTCGATCACTTCTTGGTCTATGTTGAGCAACATATCGGGAAGCGACGCCTGCTCCAGGTCGACGTCGGGAAAAGCGTTTATGCAGAGCGACGCGTATTCGGAAACGAAGCGATTGTCAACCCTTTCCAGTATTTGCAGAAGCTTGTACAGTTGTAGATTCGGTAACTTGTTTCTTAGAGCTGGCAGAACGGGAAGAAATTCGTAGACCGCGACTCGATGATTTCGTACAGCATCGTGAATCTGCTCCAAAGGTATTCTCACGTTGTCGTTGAGACAAAGTAGAAGTACGCGGCCTAACGTCGTCACCAGATTGTCACGCAAAACTGCAGCAGTCTCCAAACGTGATAAAATGTCCTGCGGCGTGAGAGCCAGATCCTCGGCGCTTTGTAAAGTCTGACTGGGTACCATCGATCTTCGCGCGCTACGCTCCGAACAATGTTGATCATAATGCTTCTTTCCGTACCAGCTCTATCAAGCAGAAAGGTAGATGCAAAGAAAAGAACAAATGTTATTTTTATCCTCTTTTTTTACCTTCTCTTCTTGCTGTAATTTAGTGTATGCAAAAATATGTACGTGATAAAACTTATTCGAGGTATTATTTACACTTACCGACACTTGTCGTTCAGCAACAGATTCTACGAATTGATAGATCGATATCGATATTATTATGGCGAATACTATAGCCCAGTTTATCCGAAATGGGATTCGGAAATTTATAGCGTTATATCGACGTTCGAGTGACACGGTTCTTTTATTTTCTGCAATGCAGCTTTCAAAATAATCGAAAACTGCATATCTCCTATTAGCCATCTAGAGAAATAATTTAAGTTTATATTTTAATCGTAGATCTCAAGCTATCTGAATTTTTATTCGTGAAAATTTGATTCAGCAAAAAGTAAACATATTTCTTTTTCTATATGCGATATACAGAATTTAAATGTTTTTTTTTTCAATTTTATGCTACGTTGTCCTAATTCTCTTATCATTGATCGTGTATAAAAATCTATCTATATTTTCAGTGTGATGCTGCTATTCTCTCGAATTTTTATGTCTGCGCTTTATATCACAACACAATGCGCTCGCTATGACAGCATAAAATTAAAATACATGTTGATAAGAAATTAATAATTTCACACCGAACTAAGATGTATTATTTCTATATCGTAAAACGAATTATTGTCCAACCTATGTTCTGTTAATTGTTTCAAACTGTAATGTATATGTTTAAATTTTAAGTTTACTAAAAAAATTAAAACTAATATTAAATAAGGATATTAAACTGCGTACACGCGTGCGAACATAAATTGAAAAAATAAAAAAATAATAATAAAAAAGAGTAAACTTAAAATAAATATCTGTAAAAGTACAAATATGATATATTATTTATGTTTTTATTAAAAATATGCTACATATAGATATTAATAATTCTTTAAACAATTAATTCATAAATAAATACACGAATACATTATAAAGCTAAAAATAAGTCCATACTTAAAAACTTTAATTTACTCTCTTTTTATAGATAATAATTTTTTATTTAGCAAAAATCATCAATAATCATTAACCCTATTTGACATGAAGTAGCATGATTAAAATTGATCAAGTAACAACAATGTGATCAAGTAAGATCTTTGTGTTATGATAATGAAGAAATTAGTAATCATCAAAAGCTATGCAAAGAAAAAGCACAAGTATAATTGATAATAACTCGTATCTTTTTCACAAATTTATTGTATCAAAAAGCTTGTATCAAAAAGCCAAAGACTATTCGATTTGAATCTATAAGTATTAATATAAATCCAATTTAAACTTTAGTTACATCACCATTTTCTACTATGAGTTTTCTTCTACGTTAGAGACTTACTGTGTAACGAATACGAGGCACGTATTCCTCAATAGAACAGTTTCTCTTTGCGAGCGATTTAACTTGGAGCTTGCTTGCTTTTCGTGATTAACGACAATGAATTCGTCGAAGATGACAATGTCGAGGAGACGGACCTGTCTGCCGATTGGTGCCAATGCTGTGACCGATTAAATCGATAGCATGTGTTCGCGATAGCGAATTACTAATCGATTTCGAAGCCTTCTCCGACACAGTGCGAATCATGTTCACATTCATTCTCATTGCTGTATGGTCGAGCAATCGGTAAGGCAATACATCCACACGTATATATCGTATATATGTCACGAGGCAATAATGCGAGACGTATCAAAAGTAAATGGCGTGAAGTAATTTTCTATGAAATTGTTTCTCTCTCTATATATATCCTTTCGCGCGTGATAAATCTAGCGATTTTTAATCGTCAGAATTATTCGCACCTTGTCCGGTCTTCGCAGTTATTACATTAACAAACATATATAAAGTAAGTTTAATAAATTTGATGAAACATTTATAAAAATTTGTAATTAATATAGGAAAACTTCTTTGCGAAATCTGTTTTTTTATATAGCATTTTATTTATTATATTAACATTGCAACTATTTATGCATACTATCGATACGTAATTAATAACATAATTGACTTATGTTTGTAAAAAGAAAACGTTGATGGACTTTCTATTTTTTTCGGATACGTCTCGACGCACTGACGCTGTGAAACGACCGCTAAAATTTGCGTGTAAATTTGAATTTTTATGTATGAACATTATTACAATTTTATTTAAAGTTATAACAAAGGAATACTATTATATCACCACTTTGTTACAATGTCATATTTGTATTTTTTAATATACACTTTGTAACTCTATTTCTTTGACCATTTTTCTTATATAAGTTTCTAATCAGCAATTTTTTTTTCTGTTTTTAATTTAAAACAGAATTATTTCGCATTAAT
The DNA here is from genome assembly GCA_901521435.1 of Crematogaster levior. Taxonomy (NCBI): domain Eukaryota; kingdom Metazoa; phylum Arthropoda; class Insecta; order Hymenoptera; family Formicidae; genus Crematogaster; species Crematogaster levior. The sequence continues at coordinate 373,844 of CABEGB010000269.1, read as the reverse complement.
GTATCATTTATATTATTAGTAGTTTTTATTATTACGTTTATTTTCTTTTTATATTGTATATTTTTTAAAATTTTATGTAGGTATATATTTCTGTATACATATATATAAATAGAGCTAACAAACTTTTAAACTAGCAAACTCGTTTTGCTGAGAATTAATTACGGCACATCACAAAGGAAAGAAATAATTTAAACATTACTATTTGTGAATAGATGAAACTTCGCTAAACGTCTCCTTTTACCGGGTACTTCACGGTGGTATCCGTATATATAATCTACGCTTCGTTTATCAAAGCTTTCGACAATAATAAAAGCGTTGCATCGTATTTTCCGAGAACATTCGTTTCTTGTGACGAAAGGAAGTATCTTTCTCTGCCCCGTACGTGTGCTCGTCCACGCGTGCATAACGAGGCTATCCTAAGAAATCTGAAAAAAATGCTCCAAGAAAAAGAGAAAGAGCAAAGAAGATGCCTTAAGAGTCGCTCGGCTCCTCAACGCGCAATTGGCATCGACCGAGGCGGAAAGAATCGCTGACAGGACCACGATGAATTATCGTGTCTTGGTACGTGGTAATTAATTATCGTGCTTAACTCTCTCCTCTCACGGTCGTCATCGTTGTAGGTCTGTTCGAACGCACGCCCGAAATCACATAGATTATCGACCGTTCACCGTTCACTGACACGAGATTAAACAATTTGAATTCACCGAGCGACAAATTAAATGAACGATCGACCGAATAAAAAATGACGATTATCGCAAAATATTTCATCGTTATCTCGCGAGCGTTAAAGAGGAGATTATGGAAGTCATTAAAAATTTAATAACGGCCCTTGGAGAAATCGCAAGAGTTGGATGTATCTCGCGTAGATGACGCGAATCTGATAAACGGTTTCACCCGTTGGACGTTTCCCAAAAATATATTTTTTCATACTTCGGCCTCACAATCACCGTGCAATCTCGAATTAACGCGGGCTATAAATCGACATTATTTCTCACAGAGAATACATTTCGATACACCGATCGGAAAAAAAGAGTGCTGATCGAGATTAATCCTGTTCGTTCGCGTTCGACGACAATCGAGTTTTTATAAGCGGCTGCATAATGCCGATAGCTTATCGCGCTCACATCAGAACGGTGTTCGTCTACATATATTTTATAAACTGCTGCGCGATAGAAAGGAGACATTATTTTCAAAATGCATCGTTCGAATATCTCATTTTTTAAACTGTAATCAAGTGATTGTTTAATATTCGGAAAATTATATAATTTTTCTAATATTCTAAGGGAGAAGCACAAAATGTAACCAAATAATTTTTTATTACCAGCAAAGAAACTTAATCAAAAATATATAAAATATATAAAAAATTTTGAAAAAAATATCAAAGACGTATTTCTATTTTTAAAGATACATTTTACAAGTACGATGTCTAAAGTACAACTTTGATTATTTTAATAATGTTATCCTTTTTTTAAAATATCACAGAGCTATTTCTACCTTTAGTCAATCTTATAACATACAATCTTATAAAAAATGTCCCAACGTGATACGAGGAGAATGTCGGAGCGTGTGTGCAATCTTGCCAACAAGCAGCATCCCATCAAGCGACATTAGATTGCAACAATCCGCGGTGCCATCACAATGGCGACAATATGCACCCCATTTTTGTCGAGCGCGTCGACAAGCCTCGTCGGCAAATTTTCCACGTAATAAGGACATCTCGGCGCGGCGATCTAGTCGTGGGCCGAGAGGCACTCGCGCAATCTCGACATCTAAATTCGCGTCGGACGATGTTTGACCGGAAGACTTCTTCGCGCGCTCCCGCTCCTAAGATGGACAGGGATACATTTCTGTAGGGCAGGAGTACACGCTCGTAGACACGTATTTATGTAGGCGCAGAAAAGAACGAGAGAGGCGAACGGTCCGATGCAGATGAGATAGTATCGCACGCCCAGTAATCGTCAGATCTCAGGAGCGGTACAATACCGGCCGTTCTCTACTGTTCGGGAACACTCAACGTCGCGCGACAATGGCACCGAATGGGCGACAGCTGCTTAACGCTCGCCCTCGCGCCCATACGATTCTCTCTGTCGTTCGCTATCGGAGTTTTTAACTACGGATTTTTCGATACGCAAAAAATGAAATGGAGGAGCCGGAGAATGCGAAACTCGCATCCGTTGCGCGAGGAAGACATACTGTAAATAAAACGATCTTCGGAAAGAACGCAATCTTACTTTTTCTTCTTGATGAAACTAGAAGACTCCAGATTTATTTAATTGCTCACTCAATTTTTCCTTTGTGAGAGAAGTATCCTTTGGAACGAAAAGGGATAATATGCAAAAAGTGCAACTCTAACAAACAAACTTATCCAACTGGATTTAAACTGTTGGATTTAAACGTGTAATTTTATCGATAAACACGATTCTGGAAGAAGTGAGTTTTGTTTCGGGCGTGGAGTGGAATACAAGTTTCGGAAGTATAACACATGTTTGCTGAAAACGCGAGTGCAGAGGAATGCCGAATAACATTGCAGCTAGCGGTATAAAACCGAAGTGACGGCGAGTGCGAGAGGAGCGAGAAGCGAGAGAAATTCTCATTTCTCTCTCTCTTTTTCTCATCCCCTTCCCTAAAAACTGAAAATCCGCAGATCGGTGATCGGCGATAACCGAAAATACAGCTGCAGTTTGCGGTCACCCGATGCACGGTGGCCGTAGATGGTCGATCGCGATTACCAAAACGGAGAACGGGCCTCGAGTAGAAACGAGATGGAGACCGGGAGGGTGACAGAGAGTATGTATGAGAATGAGAGAGAGAAGGGGGGTGGGAGGGAGGGAGGGGAAAAGAAGAGTCCGTAGAAAACGTATTTTGACTGGAACAGCCGTAATTTGGCGAGCATTGTGCGCTACCATTGTCGAGCGGCGTGCCGAGAAGAGGAAGACTCGCGACGACATGCGGTTTTCATGAGAACATTCTATACGTCTCTATATAATGCGAAGGAAATAAAACGCGACAAGCGTTTTCCCTACGAGGCTCGTCTCGGGCCCTCGAAAAATTTGTTTGCGTTTATTGGTACCGTGGAGTGTCAGAGTGCCCGAAGGGAGACTCCATCAACACGGGCTATTGTGGTCAACCGATCGTAGTCACATCCGAGACGTTTGCGCGTGATAAATTACACACAGCGCAGCTTGTGTTCCAATGCAACTTCAACGAATATCCCTTCGAATTTGTAGAATATCTCTAGATCATACATATCGATCAATATTACAGAAACAAGACGTGTAATTATATAAAAGAAAGTACCACAAAATTAGGTAACTGTAATTTATGTAACTGTTTAAAATAAGAGATAGGTATCTTAAGATTAAAAAAAGAGAAAACATTTTAATTTTTTATAAGGTCGACAGAAATTCCGAGAAATGATTGAACCAAAGAGGAAATGACCTAAACACCTTTTAGATACGAAAACGAATAACTTTTGTGACACTTTGCATCAGAATCTATGGTGTAACTAATATATTATATTCATTCCAAGATATAGACCCATATCCTAGGGGACTCGCTGAAGGGGAGAGTGAGGGGAGAGAAGAGGATAGCGGGTAGATGTCTGTAGGAGGTCCTGTGATGTCCTGGGGGTTCTAAAACCCACAAGCAACAGGATATCAATCTCGGCACCATTGAATTTGGTTTTGCTTGGACTCACGTGCACACGTCACTCCCTTTGCTATATTCTAATATCTGTATTTGGTTGTAGAAATAAGTTCTGAGAGAAATGTAATGAAGTCTGAGAAAATTTTTTACAAATGACTCTACTTTTAAAAATTTTAGATCTACAACTATCTATATGTTATCTATAAATTCGGTTCTATAATTTTACAAATCCAAGTTTTATGAATGTGATGTAAAAGTAATAAAAATGCCTTTAATCGATTCCTTCGATTTTCACATATATTGCAATTTTGCACATATAATATTTCTTTGTAAGAAATTTTTTATTATTTTTTCTAAACGTATGTTTTCCACGACTATCCAATTATGAATTTTTGGTTGAAATGATCAGCCAACGAGTCGCGTTGAGTTAGTTAAGTCATTCGTTAGAATCATGAGGATGTTCTTCGATGTCGCTGGTAGAACATCGGTGTCAGTGATAAACGAGCGGTACCGTCGCGACCGAACCCTTGTCACATAAGGCTAGCTTCCTAAATGCGAACATGACCTGCTTGATTTTGGGAACGGAATTTTTTAATAGGGTGCAATCAGCTCCGACAAAGATCATTTATAAAAAAAAATAATCACAATCGTATCTTCAACCAAGATAATTAGTATCAAAGATCGTTGATCTTATTGGGAAGAGTATAGCTTGAATTATTTTCACTTTCTCTATTTTCCAAATTTTTTAAATAATACGCTCTAAAAATCCCATTTTCTCGATATGTATTGTTTACGGAAAATATAATTTTTTTTATTTATTTATATTATAGCAGAGAGAGAGAGAGGGGGGGGAGAGGATAAATGAAGAAATGTAGTAATAGAAAAATAGACACTGACAGCCTCAAGAATTTTCCTTGATGACACAAGAAAAGGGTGTGGCAGATAGTAGTCAAATAAGCATTTCGAAGAGCATAGAATTGACGATGGATCCGGTTCGAAAGAGGTACCGGAGTTAAGTATGGGTGTTCCCCTGGGGATAACAGGATGTCTTTTGATTGCTCTCTTGTCCGCGAGATTACTGCGACGAGTCGACGTATTTCGGATTTCGTGGCACATATTTGCATTTCTAATATCTCCGACGGTAGCACTGGTCGAGATTTAAATATTGTTACGATTGCGAAGAATAATCTGATGCGTCGGTGTTGAGCGCGGGGTGCTGCGTAATCTTGGAATACGAATCGAGGAGAGTTCCGAGAAATTATCTCACAGCGAATGACAATCCCGGCGAATGAGAACATTAACGAAACCGCGGACGTGAGAGGAAAAACTGAAGTTCATTTCAATCAGTCACTTTTCTTTGTAGTTTCTTAAAGTTTACAGAATTTCTGGAGTGGAACGTCATACTTTTTTCTGATCTCTTTTGCGTATTAGTTTTCAATTCACCAAGAAACTTGTTAAATCTTCATAATCAAGGAATAATTTTTAAATTTCTACACACTAATCTCGACTTTCTAGAAAACTGATGATATATTGAAATATAAACTTTATTGAAAATAATAGGGTTGAATGGAGCATAATTCCACGTATACATTTGACGAGAATGTGAGAAGAGACGACTGTGAAAAACGACGCACTTTGTCCTTCTATTCCTGTTTGAAAAATCAGGATGCAAGTAGGGGAAGGATGGGGGAAAGAAGAATTTAGAGGGAGGTGACGAGGAGGGTTGGTCTACGATGCGAGGCGAGAGCCACCCGTCTCCCACATCTATGCAGATACGCCGTGCTGATATGTTTCATCTCCCGGTCTAGCCCCCACAGATAGAGCCGATATTATTCAGCTAGCTTCCTCACTAATTCCATTCATTCACCGGGAATGGAGGGAAGCTGAGGTTTCAGGCTCTCAACGAAGCGTCGCAAACGCTCGCACTATCGTTAGAATTCTCGTAAACGAAATGCTTCGCCGAATTCCTAATGTTGGAACGTTAACGAACTCTAAACGGAATAATTTTTCTTTATTACTTTCCATAAAATAAATCTATAAAAAATTTAGTAGTTTACACTTCGACAGATATTTTCAATTTTAGAAATATCTGAATGCAGAAACTGAATGAATTTTTAATAAATTTTCATTAATGAGAGAAAGAAAAAAGTTCAAAGCTATTCTAATTTATAAATCACTATCACTATCATAAAAAGAAAATTTCTCTTGACAATTATTCTTGATACATCTTTTTTCTTAATCTATCAATAATATCCTAGCGCTGTGTACTTTATACATTTATCTATTATATCGACGCGAACAACAGAGTGTGGAAATGACCATATGTACCAATCCGAGATGTTTCAATTGCAAATCCGTCTTTCACTTGATGGTGTCTATATTCCTCTCATAGGAGCATATTTGAACAAATCCCGTCGATTGGGATCTGCGCTTTCGTAAGAGACTGGCAGATGCGCAGCGCGAATTACACGGTGGATTGTAACGACAGAATCGCCGCGGGGTATCCGCATTACGTTCTGACCACGTAACCCTCGTTAAAGGGCTTCTTAATGGGGGACGGAACGGCCACCCCCGTATTGCTCGCCGATAGTTTACCAGAGACTATTAACTAACCAAGCACAACCTGCTACTGCAAGCTAATATAATCTCGGCTAGTATAATCTCGATATCGAAAACGTACACTGCGATTACGCCCGGCAAGATCGTCCACTAAAAAGGGGTTACCGAACACTATCGATATGCTTTTTATGACGCTTGATTGCAAGCAGTTCACGATAACTGCATTGTTGGTGATTTACGAGATTACATAATGAATAAAAAGTCATACAGCACATTAAAGAATCTATGTAAATGTATACTAATATCTCTAAGTTTGGCGAAAACTAACTGTTCTTTAATATACATTTTTATACATTTCTTCAACAACTTTGTTTTGCATCTTTGGCTCGTTTAAATTTTTCATTGCATAAATTCGGGTGCTTTTCTTGAATTTCTTCACGTCTTATCAGAGTTAAGGACTAGTACTAGGTCGGAATATAATACAGAGTTAGGGAAATTTGCTTCATACTGAAGAAATTCTGTTTAACTTTTAACTTTCCCTCTTCTAATGCTTTTCGTTAACCAATTGGCTCTAGTCCAGTAGCTTTTATAAGTCCGGGAGCTCTTCGAGAATGAACTAACACGATGTAACGGTAATTGGTCGATCATGGAGTGCCGTTGAAACAATGCTGCGCTCTAATAATAGGGGACGATCGGATAACTATGCCGCGTCATCATCTTCATCTTCTTCTGTGGTTATCGTGGTTACAAAGGTGAGGCAAGAAGGTCACGCGTTAATGCATTCAGATTCTGTGAATGGGCGTTTATCGAATAAAGTGCTGGGCGTCCACCTTTGGCGGTCTCTCGAAATTCTTGGCATTCGTATCCTCTCTTTCGGCCCTTCATTTACTTAATTTAAAACACAATTCGCCAGTAATAATTAAGCCACAAATATCAGAAGATATTCTACGATTTAAAAATTAATATCTATAACATTTTATAAATATTTCATGTAAAATATCTGTTGCATTTCCATATATCTACATTATACTAGTAACTCTTTTTCGGAGATCGTAAATTATATTATTCACATTACCTTATAACAATTAATAATACAATTAATAATATATAAAAAAGCTACTCTGTATCATAGCTCTAACACTACGCCTTTTATTGCTTTCAAATTTTTTGTTTACCTAAATCAATTGTAAAATAAAATAATTTTCAATTAACGTATGTTGTGCGAGAAAATTGCTTGATAATCCAAGTTAGAACGGCGTATTTAATTGGCAGACTTATCGAGCAGCGGTGTACCTAAGGTCGAAGTAAATCTAAAACATATTCGACGGTTAAACGAAGCGGAAGGTATATGTTTAGTCGATTTAGCCTCATCCCTGGGAGGGGTTGTGGAGAGGCACGCGTACAACCCCTCGCAGTTCGTCGCGCGCGAATATCATCCCTTCCGGTCGTCTGCGTCGAGCGCAACCCCTACTTTTAGTCACACCAAATGCTACCAGTTATTTATACGCACGTCTTTCAACTCTGAACTCTCTCTGAAACTGCCTAGTCGTCAATACTCAGTACCGTAACGTGGAATCTTATCAGAATCATTCTCAAAGTGAAATAAATGTACGTTAAAATCCCTATTTAACACAACATTCTTTCCGATACGCATTATTAACTGCTAATTTTCTTTTCTTCACAATCACTTTTAATACTTTCGACCTTGTTTTAAATGTATATTAGCTATCATATTATTACATAAAATAATATAATAAAATAAAATTTTATACACGTGCAATTTCGATAACATGATGAAAATAATTTCGAGTTAAACACAAGAGAATTGTTCAGCTTTTGGAGAAATTTGATTTCATGCTAAAACTTTTGCAGAATTTGCTCTAATGTGGAAAAGCTTTGGAAATTCTCAGAAGATACGGCAGTCGACCTTCACGACTTCCAATCGCGCATAAACACAGCCCTGAGTTCGACGTTCCTCCCCCAAAAATCAGTAAGAATACTGCTTCGTCGAGATAAGAGTTATCTGTTGGCTCCGATACGATATAGCCCTCGGGTAGTACGCGCACGTATGTATCCACACGCGTGTGTACACTGTGCGTGACTGTGAGGGACACTTTTACCCTCTTTTCAGGAATGACGCGCGGACACACACACATGCACACATATCTCGTTGGAGGTCATCGGGGTGGTTTTTCTTCGACGAGGGTGTTATGAGCCATTGTTGGTCATGATGCATCGCCTCGTAAATATTGTATCAGGACGGAAAGTAGCTCGCGCGGCGGTTAGACGATAAACTTTCTTCCGTTTTCGTTGTAGATCTTACCGATATTTCGAGCTCTTCTAAAGGAAGTCGGCAACGAAAAAAGATGGCATCATCTGTGCGAAATGATCTTAATGCGAGCATTAATCTGCGAGGTGATACACGATTTTCTCGTTGATATTTTAATAGAATCATTAAGAAGATTTAAAGTAGATCTGGAAATATGAAAAACTCGGTTTCTAATTTATTGTATTATATACAAATCAATCTGTGTATTATTATGTTAGATTGTAATGAAACCTTGAAACATTGAATGATTTGTAATCTCAGATAGATTAGATATGTAATCTTAGAAGATAATCTCAACTTATAATAAATAATGACAAAGAGCATTGTTTATCTTTAAAACTATTGTTATTTACACGAATCCTCGAAGGTTCGAGGATTCGTGTAAATAACAAATTCACTCAGGGAACGTTAAAAATATTGCAAAAGAAAAAAAATTAATTAATATATATATATAAAAATAAATAATATAATAAACTTTAATAAATAATATTTCTTTATTATTATATTGCTTTTTTTATGTGGTAATTATTTTATTAAAATTGTTTGCAATAATACTGTTGTCTTGTTCAAGTACTTTAAAAATAAATTAATTACTATTAATTAATTAATTATTATATTTTATATAAAAAATCAAAATTTTTAAACATATTTTTTAGTTTAGCGACATAATTACATTTGAAAAAATTGTATTCAGATTTTGTTACATAATTCTAAAAATGTAATCGCAGTACTGTTACTATTATATTACATTAATAATTGTACAATCTTTATTCTTCGAAGGATATCACTCTAGATTAAACTTTAGAGAGATATGTAATACACTTAATTTAAGTAATTTATTTTATTTAAGAGAAAATTGTGAGAGATTGATGTGCTACAATTTTATTTTATTGTTAAACAATTAAAGGAGAATTATTAACATATTAATCTAATCATTCCTTATCGTAATCCAATTTAATCACAATAGCAGATAAAAATTATTAACATACTAATCTAATCATTCGTTAATCGAACCTCTCATGATCATACATGTATTTTATTCGTGCGATAGTTTCTTTTTAGGAATTTAATATATTTCTTGGTACGATGTATTCCCATTTTCTTGGATCGTAAAGTGAATACACTCTAATGCTCGCGGCTCAATAAGTATAAAGATGCTCTACAACGGTTTGTCCTGTACGGAGAGTAGCCGGCGTAATCTTTGTCGATGCTATCTACCCGCGTCCGAACTATAATTATATCGAATCCCCGAGCCACCGCGTATATTATTATTAATATACTTGTAGCGACCGCTATGTGCTTCATGTGTGCGCGTTACGTGTACTACAGTACCCGAGCAGCGTTTTGTGCGTTGTGTGCACGCACATGTACGCAACAACGGACAATGGATGCCCGAGGACGGGGGTGGAGCTCGAAGAACGGACAGAAAGAGAAGCCTTATTTGCATACGGAACCACCCTATATAATGTGGAACGGTTATTTCGCTATCCATAAGGTGTTCGCTGTATCAGAAATTTTTCTAAGTCTATCTCATCGTTGTACAACGGCAGTACAGTTAAATAAATTATCGGAAAAGAACGAAACACTCGCCCAATAGATTCTAACGTTCGGGGGTATATTGGTAATGTTAATAATTTTATCAATCGCAAACTTTCTAGTCATGAGATATGTTTGAGATTATATTGGTGAACGGGTAGATTGCTAAAAATATAAAAAGATCTTTGCTGCTTGGATAAAATTATTTTGCTATTAATAAAATAATCTGGAAAACTTATCTGTCGGAGATTTATCATATAATACGTTAGTCTCAACCGCTTGCGAAAATAGGAAAGTAAATCCGAGAAGCCAGCCGAAAGGAGAGATCAGCGAAGCTTTCTCTCGTGATTTGGAAGGTTGAAGTCAGGAAGAAGATAGCCGCAAGTGCAGAGTGACAGTTTCATTTTCGGGTTCTCCTCGTCTACAACTTCGTCTATGTTGGCAAAAGGATCTCGCCGTCGCTTGGGATAAAAGCGTACCGAAAGGGACGAGAGCGGACGTCGTCGCGACGCGGTGCAACGCGATTGAACCGCGCGCGACTTTTATTTTCGTTCCCGCAGACGTTTTCGATTGCCTTCCAATGGAATTTTCGCAGTCGTAAGAACGCTTCGGATCATCGCGCGACTCGACCTTCTCTCGATCCATAGATCCCTTCGATCACGCGGAGAGAAGACACATTTTCCAATATCCCGAAATACGTGTCAGAGAAGAAATTGATGCTGTCGAGCAAATCTGCGGATTTAATATCTGATGTATATACGACGATGTATATAGCGATCATGTTGTAAGTCGCGCTGTAAGTCACAGAATTCCATTACTGACAGCTGACAAAGTTATCGCTCTCCGTTGCGTGCCAACAATGACACTGCAATTTAAATTGTATATTTGGCAAAAATATTGTTTCGCAAGAAACCGTCAACAAAATATATAATGACGAGCAATGCACAAAGGTTATAACGATGAAAAATTATACAAGTTGTTTTCTTCCTCAGGAGAATCCCGTACTTTCACTTTATACGCGCACGGATTAGAGATCACAAATAATATTTTTTATCGGTTTAACTTGTCGAGCCAGATATATGGAAATATGATTTTTTTCGTGTTTGAGGAGTGCGAACAAATGGAAGGATAAAGAACTTTGTCGGCGGATGCATTTACGCTGTTTTCCGAGAAATCTCAGTCCCCGACAAAAACGCTAGTCGGTATATTTGAGGGGTCGTCCCGAGATTCGATCCGCGCCCACCTTCCTCCATCTCGACGAACGTTTTGACATTTTTTCGACATATTTTGATGCATCATTCTTCTTTGCGGATTTCGAATTCTCGATGGGCGCCCGTGTGAGGCTTCTTTTTTCCTTTCTACCTTCGCTTTATACCGCGTTTACTAAAGATGACAGGTATGGACCAACATCAACCACTAGAATCGTAAGTACTGACGCGTGATGGCGACCTGTTTCTTCAAAACAGATATAGCTATTTCGATTAAATCTCGATCATTGGTAATAATTCAATTGCTTATAAATCACATATCCTAAAAAGAAACCCTAAAAAAGTTTGTTTTTCACATTCCAAGGACACATTACAAATTTTTCTACAATTGATCCATTCGCGGTAAAAGAAATCTACGGGCACTTATGACTGAACAATCTACCGTTCGTCATTTTAATTGGAATCTTATTTATTGAACATAGCCAGGCTCACATCGATGGCTATCAAAAGAGTGAGCAACTGGCATGAATACGTGACGCGCCGTCTCAGAAAGGAGATGTGAATCAACGACGAGGAGAGAAGTCACAGTGAGAGGACCACCGCGATCTCGTTTATTGCCTTGACAAGGATTCCCCTCGCTCTCGCTAGCTTGAAACTCGAAACAAAAAGCGGAGCCGGGCCGTTAATAGCGATCGATCGTGCGGCTCGAATGGATGCAAGAGGAATCTGATGTCCGCCGTTCCACCTCTTCCCCTCGTTCTCTCATCTGGAGGCATTTTCACGGACAACGTGTCAGGAATCACTTAGAGCCTCAGGTGGTTAACAATGACACACGTTCGTTCCTGCGCAAGTTTCCTCGGAGATCCCTCTTGCGCGCAGCTGTGTGCGTGCGTACGGCCACGTGTGTCTGTTTTACATACACACGAGATGCTTACTCGGGCTTACGCGCATTCAAGCCTATCATTCGCCCATAGACATTGACGGCGAATGGTGAGCCACAATGCGGAGACTAATCGAGTCCCGCGTCGAATATACGTATACGCGAGCGAGCGATCCGGTGTGTGCACGCATATCGATTAGTATCGATATATATACCCGGTCCGGGGTCTCCAGTCCACCAGCCGAGAAGGGACCGACCCCATTGTCTGCTTGACGAACATTGTGCTCCTGCGGCCTGCCTTCGAAACGACCGGCATCTCCTCTCGCTCACCTCTCTCATTTTACTCATTCGCTTGTGTTTCTGTCATTTTCTCTTTTCGAACCGACCGGTCCAAGGAGAATAGTGGGGAGAAGGGGAACGGTGACATGGAGAATTTCGGGGCTAGCTAATCTCGTGACTAAGTGGCTGCTGCGAGTTTCACTCGTTACGCAACCGGTATGATTTGACAAGTTATTCAGTCGTACGACGGGAATTATTCCATTCCTCTCATTCATTGTGGCCCGAATTTTTGAACAGAGCTGGCGATCGCAAATCGACTTTTAGTTAATCACACTAGTTTTGTTGACAGAAACAAAGTTTCAATATCATAATCGAACGTGCCTCTGAAAATTATAGACAAAAACCAAGAGAAAAACATAAAACCGCACAAAATCAAGTTATTAATGTATTAATATACGAGGAGAAAAATCTATAGAGAAACAATATATCGTTTTAAAATTAATTCCTGGTTATTAATTGCACTATGAATTTTTTGCTGGCAATTTTTGTCGATCATATTAATCAAGAAATTGTTCTAAAATTCTAAAACTATTAGGAAATATATGTTGGATGGTCCAAATAATTGCTGCTATCATTAACCCATACAGCACAGAATATTCCAACAACATTGTAGCAATGTTGCACCTCCATCCTCACCGATATACAGGTTCGCGGAACCTCTGGAGGATTTCGCCTCAGATCGCGGTCGCGCGTGTCTGAAAATAAGAGGACCCAAGATAAGAGCTGACGGCGGTGCAAGCAAACCAGGGGATGAAAAGTTGAAACGAATGAATGGGGCGGAGTACAGAGCCAGCGTGACAACATTGGGTCACGCTTGTTTTGTACACGGATTCGTCACGACCAATATAATGGCTATTTGACGGCGTGCTCGAACTCGCTTTCCTATTGCATGCCGCCAATAAAATTATTCAAGGTACGACATTATGTGACGCGGTCGCATCCGATTTCGACGTCCGATATCCACGCGGCGCTCGAACTCGGACGTAAAAGGGAGTTGGCGAGTGTCGTATTGAACATGCGTCCTCTTGATTGTCGTGACGGCAGGCATATCACGGATTATTTCAATTATTTGTTAGTATCGGCTTCGAGACGCACCATCGACAACGACCACGACAACGATGGTGCATGGGAAGCATATAATATAATGTATAAGGGGATGAAGGCTCTCTCGCTCTCTTTCTCTTTCTCTCTGGATCGAGGAGGCGTGTGAACCGGCGCGTAAACATCGCTTCGTATCAATCGCATCGTATCTTCTCACCATAAAAACGTGACTTTATGACGCGGCGGCTACTGGCGATCTAGATCATCCGCGCGAGCAGGTGGCTCTTGCAAAAATATTTCGCATCGCTTACGCGCGAGAATCGTTAACACATGATGCGTTGATGCGACGACTTATCTTTCGCGAAAAAATCGCGGCGATAAATACGTCAAATGTTGCAATATCTCGTTGTTTTTACATCAGTCAATCAAGGTGCGGTTTCGTGAGGATAATTACCGCTTCGTGAATAATTAAATATAAACGCCGCGAGTATTTCTGTGCAAAAAAACCTTATCGCGCATCTGTGCAATTTTAAATTAATTGCGATGAGAATCGAGGAAGTCGACTGAGGCGGCGAGGTGATTAACATCTCGTGAAAATAATTAACCTTAATTAATTCGTTGATTATTACATGTCTGTCGCATAATGGCTTCTCACCGCTTAGGGAGTGTGACCTATCGACGGTACCGCTGCAATCTACTTACTTGGAAACAGAGCAGATGGAATTTTCTACTCTGACATTGCGCCTGATATCTAATGATGTTCACGTTCATCAAGAAATTTCAGATTACAAGATGTTGTCTTTGTAGTAAGAAGATTGTAATAATTAAGCTATGACCTGGGGCTTTTTATCACAATAAAGAACTTGACTTGATAATTAATAGTTAGGCCACATCATCAGCACAAAATCAGTAATGCACTATAGTAGTTCCACGAAATTCCGTTTCATATATATATTTTTTTGTAAGCATGCATATTTATTTACAATAACAAGTAAAATAAAACGTGTACAACAATTAAACTAGAGAAATGTCATTTTTCGAACTGGATCTTGGTAGCTTGATAATATTTTTGTGAATATTGTATATTTTTTTTATTTACATCGCAAAAGAGTTCGATGTACCAGACTTTCTCATTTTTCTAAAAATATTCGTTCATTCGACACTCTCGTCCATCCAAGTCTCGTGACGAGTTCTTAATATCACCGCATTGTGCTGGCCAGAAAGTCAAGTGCAGCATTTTCACAAAAGCGCGAGGTAACGAGTAAAGTCCGCGCGCGATATACAGACGCATTCACGATGTCGCCTCGGAAATAATGTCCCTTCCAACCCTACAGAGCGGGGCGGCGGCAGCGGGGAAGAGAGGGGAGGGAGATACACAATGCGCGACAATAGCGCAATCCATAGTTTAGGGGAACAATGAGTGCGAAGCGCGAAAGAATTACACGTTTATATCTGCCAGATTGTCCGTGGGGCCCCCGCTGTCAGGAGGAACGAAGGACTCTATCTGTTTCTTCCCTTACGAAGTACGTGTCGGGCATCGGAGGGATCGGTGCGTCCCTCCTGAATGCGTCCTGGTGCATCGTGAAGCCATGGGTGGGCCAACCTGCCCATGGGAACCTGTGGAGAAGTCCTCATCGAACACCCCCGTGGCTCTTACGAATCTTCCTCCTCTTCTTCATCATTCACTCTTTTTCCTCTCTCTCTCTCTCCCTCTCTCTCTTCGTCGTTTCACTTTTTTCTCTATTCTTACTAGGCATTTTCTCATCTTTTGCAATGGAAAGACTTCACGAGCGTTTTGATTGATTTCCACAGCTCTGTGGAAATCTCTCGAGTTGGATGGCTTGAAGAAAAATCATTATACGACGATGTCAACGACATCTAACAGTAAGGATACTTTGAAATTCATTATAAAAATGTAAATCTTGCGATAACAATTCTATAGAGTAAAGCCTTTAATTAAGTGTTTCAATTAAAATATGTAAATTTAATTTGCTATTATGAGCTCGAATTAATTTATTCGCAAAAATAACTTTTAACTGCTTTTAGTTAGCAATGCGCAACAATCTCATTGAATAAAATGAATTCAATTTACATCAATCAATTAGCTAGATTACAGTTGCGTTTCACAATCTGGTATGAGATTCGTTTTCGTGAATGACTAAATAAAATTGACTCGATAACATTTTCACACGGGTGAAGAGATGATCATCGTGCCAGAAGCCAAACTGACCAATTAATGACGGAGTCCCTTAATCCGGCTATTTAGTTCGCGAACGACTTTTCATCCCTCTGGCATAATTCGATCTGCGTTGTCGATTCTGGGGGTTTTACTCGGTCGAACGGCCTAAGTGAGGGTGTTACTGCGACCCCTCGAGAGAGCATTTTAACCCACGGCTGAAACATCGCCGTTCCCCATACTAAAGGCATCAGCCACTTATCTGACACGCGCATCGGATTGCGTTCCTTATCGCAACTCTGCACTACTTTCACTACGATCTCTCTCGCCCCTCGATGACTGCTAGAACGATGGAAAGTGAACGGAGCCCGCGCGTGTCGTAAAGGAAAAAAATATATGAATTACTCGGCTTATGACGCATTTTCAGTTTCAAGGACGTTACATTATATAAACTTTTTTTTTTGTAAAAATTTGATATAATTTGACGAGACCGATTATTAATAACTAAAAATTGTTGAAAGTAAAATTTAATTTACTTCCATGAAAGTAAGAGTTCCGAAAAATCCAAAGATTTATGGAAATCTTACAAATGTCAGTGTTGAAGAACACTTATACGACCAAATATAATATATTTCTGTATTCAAGAATTTCTTATTACCTTTTAAAGAAATTTATCCAGCTCAGAAAATGTATGTGATAAATGGATAGTTTTATAAAGACTCGACAGAAGCGTAAGCGATCCCGTATAGATTCGTCTCTAAACGCCATAATCCGTAACAGATTCTTTATAAAAGTAGGGTTACAAACACAGGCGCGCGCGCACCGTCGTATATTATATCACGATCGTAGCGTGTGTACGAGGCCCCTCCATGTGTCAACATCTTATTCTTATTCTTAAGGGGGTCCATAGAGAACCATGGGAAAAAGGTTTGGCGCGACACATTATACTCCGAGTCCATTATATCGGGGGAGTGCATTAAAATGTTGATAAATAGATTATAGCATGCATTGAAAAATTTTATAAAGAATTTATGCGATACTGTTTTGGGAAACAAGTGAAGTTTTTCATTTTGCTCCGAGATTTATATATCCTGTTGATAAATCGATTAAAAAAAAATAAGTCGTTAATCGTTATTAAAAACGGAAATGGAATCAGTCAAAATCGTAAGAAATTTCATAATAGATTTAATTTCACTTGGTGAAAGATTAATAAGTCAATAAATATATGACAAAATTTTAGACTTTTCCATTCGTTTTTTCTTGATATTTATTTTTTCACAAAATATTTTCTTAGTGATTCTCGGAAAATGAGTAAGCTGGGTCGACGAGAGAATCGTGTGTGGGTGTGCCTAACGATTTTAACCGACGTAATGGACGACGGATCAGGTGTGGGTCCAGTGAAAAACGAAAAATGAGTCGCACATAAGTCAGCTCGTGTCAATAGGGTGGCTATAAGTCACATGAGATGTTTATGGCTGGTCGCTTTGGGAATCGTTGGAAAATTATGCAAAATTTTCGTGGAAGGTACCTCACGAGCCGCTTTGATTAATGCGCCCAGAACAGTTTTTGTTTCGACATTTCGGCATACGAGAGTATACGAGAGTCCTAGCTGTATCTGAACTTAACGCATCTGTGAGTCTTCTCATAAAAAATGGACGTGCTGGACGCGAAAGAGCCTGTGCTATATCGGTTCGACCCGAAATACTCGTACGATGAATATCGAGCGCGTAATAATTCATTACTGCGCAGAGGCGAGAAAGTGCACGATAGTCGAAATCGAAGCGAACGCGTGTTAATGCATCCCGGTCACGGAAATGCAATTGATGATTTACTATTTTACAATTTAGCGATAGCGGCCGCCGCCGCGTTACACACTTCGATGATCGTTTCACATTTTCGCCTTCGAATTACCTTAGCCACGGATGTGAACGGGCAAACAAATTAAACAAATTGGTAAATTACAAAACAAAAAATTTAATAATATAACATGTACCGCGTTAAGCAGATAGAACTTATAATTAATTTTTTAATGAAACCAGTTCGCTTGCTTGTTCCATCTGCACTCTTCGCGGATGATTTAAACCTCGCTCTATACGTCTACTTAGAAAAACCAGTAGGCGCGAGATTTCTGAGAAGAGGCAGCGACCGACCTGTTCATGCAGTACTTGGAAGCGACCGACTGAATGATCAATGAAATAGACCGCGGGCATGTTGGTGGCTGCAGGACCCGATCTTCCAGAAGCCCACTCGCACTCGCGCGCGCATTAAGCATGCATACGACAATGTGTGCGCGCGCGAGAGGCTCGGTCTCACATCCAATCTCTCTCTCATAATTGATAGACTGAGACGCCGGCATAATACCGGATAATTTGTCCGCTCGCCCGAGCACAATCGGACTTATTGCCGTCGCGAACGGACGGGCCGCATCTGTAATCCTTTTCGTGCGCGGGTCTCGTCCGCCTGTGCTCGCTTGCTCACCCACACGCACGGATCTTTGGAAAAGAGAGTGTCCTGTTACGCGGCGATATTAATCCCGCCCATTAAAAACTGGACGAGTGAAAAATAGTCGCGCGAAACCGGCGTCGGAGAGATCGCTCGCGAGAGGACAGGCTACCTGTTTTGGGACCTGCGGACGGATGCGCGCTGCATCTTTCCCCCGTACTTCTTCTCCCCTAACGAGAAGATCAACCGGGATCTCTCGTTTCGCTCGCTTTTCGCCTCCCAACCTTCTCCGCCCCCTCTTCCCGAGCTTCGACATGATCGATCGACTTGCGAGTTATCGTGTGTAGCGACGTTGAATTTGATCGTAGCGATAAATCTTCGAATTGAAATAATTTAAAAATTTCTCATTGTGCGCAACGTCAAGTATTATTTAAAAAGTTGTGTACCTGAAATAGATACTGATCTGAAAAAAATTTTCTCTGGTTTTTTATGGAATCAATTCTAGTCAGGACTGCTTTGAAATTAAACAAAAAGTTTAATCTTTGAAGTTTAAAATAGTTACATTTTTTATTCCGTTTCCGAAGGGTGGTAGATTGTGGTAGATTGAAAGGTGGTAGATGGCAGCAACTTTTACATTTAAAATCCTGGTTACACCGGAAAAAGATGGGATATATAAAGCCGGAATGAGCCGTAGGAGTCTAAGTTTCTTCTAACCAGCAGTAGACACCTAACGCCGAGCGCGCATAATGTCCTCATTCGTCATAAGCACGCCTCTTTATAACGTAAGGTATACGTATAAGGTACGCTCAATTGTGCGTGTGCGTGTGTGTGTGCTTGCATACGCAGAATCCACCGGACCCGAGCATCGATGAGACCTTCGGAGCCACGGAGGCGCATTAGGGTGGTCTCCGACCTCGGGAGGGAAGACATCACGCTGTGAGAGAGAGCTATCTAATTGAAACGTTCTCTTTCATTTATTATTCGGTAAGCAGGAGATGTCATCTTGCCGCGAGGGCGAAGGCGCGGCTGGCCACTCTGAGGAAATCGGTTTCGAGGATGCGCACGAGAAAGTGCAACGTCCTTCTCAATACGCATCTTGTTGCATTCATCGAGAAATTCTCGCGCTCGATCACTATAAAAGCTGCGCGAACGATAATTACACCGTGAAGCTCGATAACGCGCGAGATTTTTACGAGTACGCGTAAAAAAACTATTTATCGTAAAAATATTATTTATATAAGAGAGATATTGTATAAGATATTATATAAGAGAGATAGATTTTTATAAATTTGAAATAAAGAAAGATACGCAACTGCAAGGATAAATTAGAAAATCGATTGCTATACCTATGTTATCATAATTAAACGAAATATGAAATTAGTTTCCATGCCAACGTTGAGTCCTTATAGACGTGCAGCACGAAACGAAACGCGGTATCATTGTTGAAGATACGGGATACCAGGACGCATGTCACACACGTATCATCATTATCTTTGCGAGTTTATCTTAACAATATATACGACAAAGGGATACATGTAGCAGCAAGTGAACCGGCAAGTATCACAATACATACATCTACTTGGTGTAAACGCGGGTATTCCGATGTAGATCTGGGAAATGTCGTATATCGTTTTACATTTGTCCATGCACGAAACGTTATTAATTGGTCGTCAATTAATATAGATAATATAGAATACATTATCATAAACACAAAAAAAGGGTGATTTGAAATAGACAAAATTTCAAAAGATAAAAAAACAGTAAAAAGGTTTTACCAAAGACAACATCAACACAAATCCGATTTCGTCCACCATTATACGTCCGCTATTAGACGTAGAGAAAATCTGGAGCTTCACCCGCAGAGATCCTCTGCCGAGGAGCAATCTAGCGATCTCTCGACAAGAGGCAAATTCAGTTAGCTGCGCAGCAATATACGCGCGGGACGGTGGCGATTCAATCTGTGCGCGATACGCGTGATGTCACATATGGTGTAGTTTGGTATCAACGTCACGAATTTTCCTGGCGGACGGGGCGAGCGTAAAAGAAGAAGCCAGGCACTTGCAGTTAACAGATAAGATCTGTTCATCCCCCGACGGAATCACGTAGGACGGCAGGGACACATCACGTGGCTTCAACGTCATTCCCATTGCATTCCCGCTTCGTCCTCGGCTGGACGAGAAAACCTCCCTTCCCTCATCCCCGGGACTTTTATACGGATCGTTTCGCTTTACTGCCTAGTTTGGTTATATGGCGTAAGGCCACGAGAGAGACTCGCTCCGATCTTTCTTTCACGAGCACTCTCACTCCATCGCGACATCTTCGCGTTCCTGACATGCATTTCGTTAACGCACCCTACTGGTTGACAGCTTTAAGACGATCAGTTCTAAATCCTTCAGAACGAAAGAATAGTGTACCGAAGACCTGCTCTCAAGAACCAGATTGCTATCTAGATTTCTTAATAGCGATTCGCCCGTTCTTACAGAAATGCGTATAAACTTCTTTAGGTCTTCTAGTATGTATTTAAAAAAAATGACTCGTGAATTTCGTAAGGAGGGTGAGATCTACAAATTCGATAGGAAAATCGCGCCGTGAATAATTCGTGAAAACCCGGTGTGCGTAAATCTACCAGATGAATATCTTAGAAAGAACAATGCGCGCATCTATTACGTCGCGACGTGTACTCGATTCGCGTGGAACAGGTAATTACAACGGACGATTTTTCATTTCATTCGTCTAAAATCCAGGAGGTATGAGCTCAGGTAACAGATATTGCGAGATTAACGACGATACCTGGACAGACGGACGTGGGCGGCCGTCATTCTGAGCCAGAGTTTCCAGTTTCACGGAAGCTTCTCGCGTTTTATTATTCCTCTTTCCGGTGAGAGAACGCGACGCGGACGGTCACCATAAAAATTCTAATTTCGCGAACAGTTTCCGTAACTGTGCTCGTATATCCGAGGACTCTTTATCTACCTTTATACATCGCGCATTCTTCTTCTGCGAACGAAATCATCGCGCTTCTCGACACGAGATCGTTCTTCGTTAACCCTCGTTACCAACCGCGATTCGTGGCGTTACGAAAATAATGGATCTTCGTATCTCCCGTAGTGTGGATATTCCAGTCCTGTGAAATCCCGCAGTTCCGCGCGCTCTTCCCCGCTCGAGGCCGGAAGAGAGTCGCGGCCGGAATACGGTCATATATCTAACGGACGCCCGCACAGAAAAAATATACGCGACGGCCTCGTTAATTTCCAGACAAAGGTCTAGTGGAGTTCGTTCAGTTCGGCTGGTCGTTTCGCACGTGCACCTGTACACACGGCACCGACTCCATTTACCGCACCCTGATTGCCTCAAATATTTATTTACTTCGTCCGCTCGCGGTGGCGCGATACGGTCGCACGCCTCTAATTATCGCGCGCGCGCAAACGTGCGATTCTATCCGCGCGCGTTTTACAGCGCGCGCTTTTAATCCGCCGACGTCCCTTTACATACTCGCGGTACACACGGTGTGCATACATATCTCCCGTACACAAAGACCGATGATGTTTACTACCGAAAAGGCGGTATCCCGCCCGTTACAAAGCTCGTGGCTCATCGTGCTCTCCTCCTCGCGCACGGCTCATCCGCCCGCCGAGAGACGTGACTGTAAAAATTCTAATTTCGCGTGTGCCACCGATAAGACGGCGAGCTCGTATATCTAGACGACTGCCTGCCTCGTCGGGTTTTACGAGGCGAGATCTAGGGGTTACACACTTTTAAACGAAGGATTTCCATAATTTATCAATCTCTCTCCGAGCTATAACAGCGTACTTCGTATACCTACTTCTTCCTTTCTTTCCTCTCCTTGACTCGCTTCGTGTCATCGAGTTATCGACAAGGTCAATTGTTGTTACAATTCCAGCAGCTTTATCACTATGTCATAGCTCGATAAAATATACAAATACAGTTCAAGACATTGTAGTAAAAATTGTCTGATAAGAAAAATGTGAAATTAAGAATGTGCCACGCTCAGCAATAAAAATAAACTTTAACGATCGTTCTTGAACTATTTCTTATCATTCCCTTATTTTTATATCCCTCTTCTTCTTGCGTGCTTTTATTGGACGTTTGATGTTTCATCAGATAATTTTTCGAAAGCTCAGTGATCCATTTGTTTAACAGTTTAAACAATACGCACATGTCTAACATATATGTGTAAGACGACAGGCGCGTAAATTGTCGCTCATAGTCGATAGCCGGCAGTATCTCACTCTTTTATTGTTTCGCTTCCTCGTCGCGCCGCAGCGAGGTCACCGTAAAAATTCTAATTCCGCCGGCCCTTTCTCGCGAGTGCCACCGGCAAGCGGTAGCTGCGGCGCGGCCGCAGTATATCTAGGGTGTTCCCTTATCGGGCTTTATGGTCTTATATATACGTTATACTTTATATTTTATAGCGTATACATCTCCCTCGCCGCCTGCCTCGTACTTCGCCTCCTACGCTACCACCAACTTCGTGCTCACGTTTCCTCTTCGCTGCACGACGCGGTTGCATGCAGAACGCGCGCGCCGCTCGTTTCTCCGAGAGAGCGCAGATATTATGCCGTTGGCGTACTCGCTCTGCTTCCGACCTGGCCTCGCCTCTTTCGACTCAAACACACTCGGCTCTCCGTTCCATGCCTTTTCTCCATTTTTCTCTCTGACCTTCCCTCCCCCGCCTAACTGCGATCACCTTCGTCCCTCCCTCCCTCTGCCGCTCGTCCCGCTTCCGTTCCCTTTCTTTCTCTTTCTCTCACTACCGCCCCTGCGCTTTCGTAGGAGAAACATTTTTCCGCAGCATTACTTTTATCGGCTGGTCGCCGTTCATACGTGCGCCGGGTCCGCGATACTATCCGCTAATTAATTGCAGCGAAAAAAAATATATAAAATAAGCCCGGACGTGTGTGCGCGCCGGTGAAAAAAATTCAAATCGCGGGGAGGAATCAGTTTTTAGGGACGTGCATGCGTGCGCCTGGACGATCGTCGACGAGCTTCGTGTCTAATGGCAGTTTCGGCCGGTGCACCGGCGAACGTGACAGAACCGCCGGTAATGACAGGTCGAGCCTCGTTTAGCGACAGCGAGCGAGCGCATAGCAAAGCGCTATTTTTTTATTGCGTGCAAGCGACGCGGTCGTAACTCGATGCCGCAAGTTTGCGATCCGGGCAAACTTGTTTCTCCGCTATACGAATCGATGTTTTCGTTCGTGCCGCAACCTCGCTTCTACACAAAGTTTCTTGCTTCTTCAATTTAAAATAATTGAATCGAAGATTATAAATCGTTAGGTTGAAACGTTAAGTTGATCTTTTTTCAGAGATTAAAATTTATAAGTTTCGGAAGAACTTTGATACATTTTAACAATTGAATTGATTTAACGATATAAGAATCTGTTTCTTTTTATTCCAAGTAGGATATCTGTGATAATCATAAGAATTTGTGTTCAAGCTTCACTGCTCAAAACTATCTTTTATAAGAGGGAATGTCGATTCTTTTTTTAAAAATTTAAAACTTATCGCGTCTATTCGTCGCGCAGAAAATATCGTGAGTGAGTTGCACACGAACAAAGTTATAGCAATGTGCTTCGTGCCTAACAGCTATTTCAACGTCGACCACGAACGTGACGGAACTTTCAATAACTACAATACTTGATCGAGTTTCAAAGCGACAGTCTTCATTGTCATTATTGCCGACAATATGATATCAAATTAATAATATAAATTAATGATATAAAATTATTATTCCGTCCTGACAAATGTTTGGTCAGGAATTATTATAATAAATGAAAATATTTCGCGAAAATCGATGCTTACAAGAGAAAACCGATTGACAACGGATAACATCTCAATGAAGCTCACGTTGAATAGCTTTCTCGCGGAAATGGATCGACGTAGACGAAGGTGAAATCGCGAACGATCGATGGAACGCGATACTAACGCGTAAGCTGCTCCGAATAACGATCATTCGAGTGTTGATTCAACGTAGATAACGAATATCTATTCGGTTGTCAAGCGCGTTTCTTAATTAAATCGCAACCGTTTGAGGATGATTAAAAGCAAAATCACGAACGAGTCCCTCCCCTTCTCCCTCCTTGAATCGTTATCAATATCGCATGCCTATTACGAGAGCAGCGCGCACGAGCAACAAGTCCTCGGTCTTTTACGTGCTGAACTTCACTTCTCGACTAGATAGATAACATTCAGAAGTCTCGTGATTATCGCTCTCTCGTTGCTGGCAGCCGTGCCTCCCAGCGACTGGTAATCGGTGCACCGGTGTCATCTCGATATCGCGTTATCGTATCAGATACGTACGTCCATAACCCGCAAGGTATTACGATTCACTTTGGTACAATGGATATTGTTGCCAGCTGACGTGTGACTGACAGCCGCGGCTTTTGTGAATGCGCCTCTCAGAACTCCGCTCTCGTTCGCTAGCCGGCGTTATCGAACGCGCGCGCGAAGGATATGGATTTCAGGATTGATTCAATGTGGATTTAACGAATACCACGGCGTTGGAGTTACGGCGAGGCGCGTGCTACGCGGCAAGCTTACAGAGAAATTCTCTGCACGGATTATGTCCTTATTTACGAGTCTCAGCCTTGTTACACCCTCGTCGGGCGACCCTCAAATATTGTTGAAAAATCTACGTTTTCCAATATTCGACGTTTGTTTATAGAACATGATCGCATAAATACCAATGTTGTTCTGGACGCAAAACGTAATCCAAATATTTCAGAAATTTCAAGGTATCAGCTTACGAGGAGCAAAAACGGTGGTCAAAATTGCAAAATGCAAAATTTGCAAAAACGGTGGTCAAAATTACAAAATGCAAAATTTGCAAAATAATGTCAGTGGTGTCCAAGCGCTTTTAATTCCTACAGGATTCGTACCCGCCACGTGAGCGCGAGATATTTAAGAGGCACGCGGATAACGAAGCGCGAGGCCCGCTAATGAAAGACCCTGGTGCAATAGGACCGCTAATTAACAGCTTCTCGGGGAGTTAATTTGAATACAAGCTGGCCAGGCAGCTTACACATCGCTCCCGTGTGCACGCCTCCTCGTCCCGCGTCCCGGTTACGTGTCACGATACATGCGCGTATATACGCGCGTGTGTCCCTATACATGTATAAGCGTGTAGCTTGTGATTCTCCCGGTACCCGGAGAGTACCTCCTCCAGCTATCGGATTCTGCCAACCGTAGGAGCGACTAATTTAAATACACATGTCGATGCGTGCGAAGATTGCACCTATACCGCGTATCCGTCCGAACCAACCTCTCGATGCCAAACCAATACACATAATACCGCGCGACTCGCTCCGCTCACGTGTATGCTCTATGCTTGCCCGAGCCATGTATGTAATATGTCGGTAGTTACGTTCACCTCGGAGCTACCAGACGCGAATCGAGAATCGTGATGGTGATAGGCATCGTCCACCGAGCAGCTTCCGTCGCGTAATCGCAGACATATCGGTTAATGCAATGTCAATTTTCTAATGTATGAAACGGAATTTTTTCGGAAAACGAGATAGCTTCTGAGACAGAAATACGCTCTCATCTGATTTATACATTTCCTCGAATTATACAGAGCTAATGCTTCTAGAAGTGAAATTTCTATTAAATTAAATTCCCAGAGAACATTATGATGCCTTTAACACGTCTTTTAGCATGTGTGTTATCTGAGTTATAGATTTCTTTTACTTCCAGTAATGTAACATCTAGACTCTTCAAGTAATTTCAACAAAATTCACGATATATTTTTTAAGAAATAACAAACTACAATATTAGAGCGAGATTCTTTTTTCTATTATTCATGTCTATATTGAAGAAGTGAAAAAACAAAAGATTGGACGTACGATGGACGTCGATTCAACCGGAAGGTTTTCTTTATCCGAGCTCATCTCCTTTCACTGATACAAATGTCTCGCTTAACCGGTAGCAGACGATGACACGCCGAGGAATGTCAGTTCGCGTCAAGGTGGCGGTACGAAGATACAGCCTGCCGGACGGGCAGGATGGAGCTTTGCATACGTCCGGTTAGTCATATCGCTCAGGTGGCATTGAATCCGCTGAATCGCTAATGAGACTACCAATCGACAGACGGCCGCAGGAAAAAAAGAAGCCAAAACCAGCTTGCCAGGCCGGTTTCGCTGTTGCTACTCTGCTGCTTATCTGGTTCGTTCAAACTTCTTCAACATCCACCAACTGCCAATTATAAAGCACGTGACCGTACATCATCGAAAGTTCCGCATAGTGATACTAGATTTTCCCACGAATATTGATATCCTGGGCGAGGCTGATTTTCATACATCGCGCGCGATATAAGTATCATGTGTATGCATGAACTCTTACGCGTACGCCGTGTCTCATTATTCTGATATATTATTCTGCTTTCTTCGGCGAGCACGCAAACGCGGCGTCACGCGAACGCGTAAGGAAGGACTTACGCGTCGCTAGATGATATTTTCCGATTACATTTCCCCCGACCGCCATTTTAGCGGCGACGCATTTATTGTAAGTCGGCGGTCTAAACGGGGCAGGATCGAAAATACGATATCAGCTTTTGAATTAAACGGGTGTGTCTAAGAAGCAGCTGTCGCTACACGTAGCGGCTTATCCCGATCGGATAAGACACTTAATTTCAGACGCGCATGTATTTTTTTTCTCTTTCTTTCTTTATCACTGTCCTCGGCAACACCTTACCGAACGTCATTAGTGCAGTTAGCACATTAACATCGACTACCAATTATCGGGCACGCGTATCAGATACAGAACGGCAGGCAGATAGCTACGTGTATTTTCAAAATCAGTGCTAACTTGCATAAATTAATCTACTGAATTGCGAGTGTTCTTATTCATGATTAATATTCTTATTTTGATATATATTGGCGATTTAAAAATTGAAATGATTTTCGCAACACGCGAAGCCATGTTGGTTTGCGAGTAGTCACGCCTATGATCTTCTCGGTGAGACGCCACGACGAATCAAACTTAAATCCTCGAAAGTAACAACCCCGTCAACAGAGGGTAGATGCTGTCCACAGCAACGGAGATGCGATCAATATTATACTCCTCTCTCACTCTCTCTCGCTCTCTCTTCTTTCACCCTTCATGCACCCACGTTCCTCGATCTTTCTCTCTTTTCCTCTTCCACCACTCTTCCTACCCTTCCCTAGTTTGCTCCTATCTTTCTCGCGCCTCCCCACTCGTCCCTTCCTCCCTTCGTAGATTCTCCACGTTTCCTTTCTCTCTCTCTCTCTACAACTTCGCGTCTCTTTCATCCCCCCTAGCTACTCTCACTTCCATCGCAGACTCTTCCTCTTCCTTTCCCCTTCCCCTCTCATCCCCGTTCATCCTTATTTTCTCTCTCTCTCTCTCTGTCGATGTTCCCATTTTCCATCCCTCTCACTCGCCTCTTTCCCTTTGCGTTTCCATCCGACTTCTCCTCTCTTACTAGCCCTCTCTCTGTTTCTCTTTCTCTCTCTCCGCCTCATCATCCCTTTTCGCCTTGTCCCTCTTCGTGTCTCTCCCTAGCCACCCACTTCATCGCCGCCCCGCCTCGGCCGAGCCGTGACGTCACTATCGTGGGACGCCATCTTGCCATCAGACAACCGAGGTCCTCCGTTATCGTCCCTCTATATAGCCGCATCCCCGCCCGGCTTTTCCGACCCTCCGGCAGAATCCCAGCAAGGATCTCCGGCAAGGATTCTCCTGCCTCCCGCGTACTGTTGGCGACGAGCGAATTCGCCGGCACGCAAATTAACGAGATTACTCGGGGTTTTCGACCCTACCCACTTTGACACCCTCCGCACGCCTCCCTTCCACCAGATCGCCGCTTCCTTTGTCAACGTGGATGTCGTTACGGCGCGAGAGACAACAGACCAACGAAAATTGCGGTGAATACCCGCTGAATTTTCGACAGAGTGAAGTTTAGATGTAAGATTACAGAAAAGTAGAAAACAAAACACTTATTCGATCAATAGCCAAATCGTAAATTTTATCCGACAATTAACAAAAACAATATGTGACTATATCTTTATTTTTATTAAAAAACAAGTTATGTATATAAACGTTAGTTTGTAGTGGAATTTTCATAATTGACGATGAAAACGAAACAATTTAAAGATTGAAAGAACCTTTCAATTTTCAAAAAAGCTTCACCGAATGTTAAAGTGGGAAGATTAGGTCTAATAAAAGAAACTTTATATTGCCGTAAATTTTTACAATAAGAATCGAAATATTTTATACACCCGAAAGTTCGATTGAAACAGCTCGCCGAAATCTACGAAATCACAGCATAAATATTATTCCGGACATTTATGAGGTGCTACGAATTAACAAACATATTTTTGTTGCTATATAATAATAATATTCGAGCACAGAGAAAGGTTAAGTGCTTAAACTGTTGTCTGAATTGGAAAGATTAAATATTTTTCATTTTTTAAATTAAAAGATATTAATAAAAAATGAGTTTAGCTTTCACCATCCTATTCCATTTAAATCAAACACAAACAAAAGTTTTGTTTTATTAAAATTCCTTGCTCTCTTATCTCTATTTTTATTACTCTTAAATTACGTTGTACATTGCTTCCAGCTTTTCTCACATATTTATTTCATTATTACTTACAAAAATGTGATATACATTAATAAGTGTGTGAGCTAAAATACATTGAGCTCAAGCTCGTGAATTTGTTCAAATGACTGTGTGAATTCCTTGCAAATGGAATTCCTTGCACGCACCAAGATGGAAGTGATGCAAGTCCTCCATCCCCTGGCTATCCTCTTGCTGGTTTCGTTGTCGATCTCCCGTAACAGTAACAAGCATCCTCGTTTTCGAACCTACCTACCGCAGCCTACCACCGTCGTGTACAACAGGGGCGCGTGCACCCACAAAACGCACTTCAGGGATGACTCGAGTGTCGAAGAGTTGCACGTTAGTTGAACCTTATTGTTTCAATTCACACAGCGACTCTGTGTGAAGGATCGCCAGAGAAACGGAAGAAAGGGGTGCACGGAGAAAAGGACGGCAGGGACCACCGCGGTGCTTTCGATTTTAAATCCCCGTTAGACTCTCTTGCACATCTATCGGCCAATAACGCTGGACTAGACATCTTTATTGTGTTACAATAATGGCAGAAACGGATTTGCAGCTAGACAACAGCTTGAATTCGCGGTTTATATTTAAGCAAACTATACCCGGAATGAAAAGCCTTATGTCACGAGCATCGTGGAAATAAACGCATGAAAGAAAATATTTCGGAATTTTTAATCAGAGACTATGAATGTAATAAACCTTATTATAATATAATCTGCAATTTAAGTGCGAAAGTTTTTCAAAGTCTGTGGAAAAGAGAATAATAACAAGCATTGTAAATGCTTGCACCAATTGGATTACTTAAAATGTAAACAAGATACTTGGTGCTGATTCTTAAAACGCGATACACGTGAGATACAATTCCTCGCGCGGATTCTTCTAATAATTCCGCAACGGGAATCCCGGATTCCTCGCACGATTCCCGATACGTTTCGTAATCGTTCGCGTTTCCAACGATCGCCTTTTCGCCGGTCTTCGTACCTTCCCTGCCTCGTTTCGAGATGCAACTAGGCAAATTCTCTCGCAAACGGTATCGCGTTCTCGAGAGAGGAAGTTCCGCGTGCGCTTAAAACCGCCTCGAATCTGCGAGTGCATTACATCGTTGGACAATCGGCCGGATAGGTTTCGCAACTGATTCGCAGCATATGCGACGTACTCGAGGGAAGTGCCATGCGGCATCTGTAGTGCCAGCGCGTGCCTGACAATGCGCACTTTCGCGTCGAGTGTCCTTCCCGGAGCATTCTTTGGTTTTGTATTATCGACCCCACGCCTGGACCACACCGCACAATGTACGGGCACGTAAGCCGCGCGTTAACGAGTAACTGACGTAATAAGCCACCCTGAAGACAGCGGCTGCACGGGAGCTTTCGTTTCATTATACTCGCGAGGTGCAGGAGAGTCCGCAATGTTCGCTATATACCGTATATAATAGCTGTATACACATTTGTAATATTAATATCCCATTCCGATAAATTAATTGTAATTGTCTTAACTTATAATGTATTAATAATAACAGTTATAACGCTCACATTAAATTTTTATCTTTGTCGTAATTTAATTTTAATCTTTTTGTTTCACTTTTTCGATGAACGTAGGTGTTTATGTATATTTTGAATTACAGCGTAGTACAAGAATTCATTTTATTATCCAAATGATTAAAAAAAAAAAGAAAAAGAGAGAGAGACCTTCTAACATTATCGAAAATTGAGGATTTTTTCGTTCGAACGGAAAAGACAAATAAAAGATGCAAGATGCAAGCTGTTTCGAATTATACAGGCTTTAACACGCTAAATAATACGGTTCACAATGTTGCCCGATACAGTCAATCGATAACCGCGGCATGGGTACGAGCCAATTTTGGCAATTAGGAATCCGGATCGAGATGCAGCCGGATGCGCGCGCGTGCACGCGTGTAGCCGATGAACGTCGTTGCCGATTCATCGTGTGACGAGTATCGCATCGACCTATCTTCACCGGGCCATAAATCTGAGACGATATTGCGCGGTTTGCGCAGATTTGACCCGTCTCTCGCCGCC
Source organism: Crematogaster levior (assembly GCA_901521435.1). NCBI lineage: Eukaryota > Metazoa > Arthropoda > Insecta > Hymenoptera > Formicidae > Crematogaster > Crematogaster levior. The sequence continues at coordinate 343,053 of CABEGB010000269.1, read as the reverse complement.
CCACCCCCGGCGCACGCCGTTAGTGAGATTATGCCGCGGCGTACGTGTGTCACAACGCTTGAGGAATTTATGCTTAAGCCGATATCTGCTGCTCACGTTTTGCATACTCCCCTCATAGGCGCACGTGTACGCGCAGCCCGGTAAGATCGCGCGACGCGATTGCCAACAAAATTTATAATGCCCCTCCCCCTAAGACGGATAATTGAGGATCAAAGCGGACATTCGCGAAAAAAAGAGGGACGTTTCCTGTTGCAAGAAGAAAATCGCTCGTAAGTCTTTGGATTTTCAACCCGGGATAGAGAGCGATACGAATCTTAACTTACATAAATCCTAAATATGGGAGAAATTTATTCGTGCGCATTTTTATTTGCTCGTAACTCCCGGAAAAATAATAAAAATTCAATGCTCTTTTTTTGATCGATGTAGGAAACATCGAGGAAGATAACTCTGTTAATATTTTTGCGAGTAAATAAAGTTGAAAAAAGTTATAATAAAAAAACACATATTTCTTTCAAAATTCACTTTCCTCTAAGTTGATCTGGATAAGCTGTTTTTTACTCTTAGAGATATTCTAGGATTAATGGAATCCAGATAATGAATTCGATATAAATCGATAATGAATTCGATATAAATGGATAAAAATAATCCTTACGTTTGAAGTGACGAAATACACGACATTTGCATGTATTTCAGCATGAGATCCTCTCGAATTTTTTCCACATATCTACTCTCCTATTTCATTTTTCTTATTGACTTACTTTTGTCGGCGTTAGCTGTTGAGACATTTTGTAAAATAAACTTAGAACTTTCATTACTTTTTTTCTACGCCTTATGCAGCCTGAAACTTTTCGCTCTCGTTCGTGATCCTTAACGTAAACGACATTTGTACGTAATTTATTGGATGTCTCGTCTTCGGATACTGATCGGCAAAATGGCGATATATAAAACGGGTAAAAAGGGGGATAGAATGAAAATGGTGGCTGAGAATATTATCATCGGTCACGAGACACTGGTCCGTATGCGTGCGCGGGGGCGTTCACGATCTTTGTTGGAAAGTCGAACCAATGAGAGCGGCGAGCACGTCGCGTGACACGGCGCGATCTTTTTCACGCTCCGGAACACGCTCCACCCGCGTGGAAGTGGAACTTCTGGAGGCCTCAAATTATCGTCGCCGTCATCGTCATTCCCGCACTATACGTAATATCTCTCGATCATCGTCCAATGTAACAGCATATTTTTTTATTAATTGACAACAGAATTCCTAATACGAAGTTTGTAGCAATTCTCTAGTTCTGATGCATAAGACATTAAATCCGAAGTAAATAACCGATGCTTCGATGTCAATGAATTTTACTCGTATTTTACATGTATAAACTTTTATATATATATTCTTTATGCGCAGTGGATCGACAGTTGTGTATAGTCCAGGATTAAATGTTTGAGTGAAGATAAAAAAAATAACTTGACACTCACCGATACGATGCGCACCAGCGGAGTTGTTGGCTACGTTGATCTGTAAAAATATAAAATCCAGATTATAGTAACGTCAAAGATAATTAATATATTAAGAAATAATAATCATTGCACACTTCTGTGTGTGCATTCTTTTTGTCTCTTTCAAATAAAAATTTATATAATTCCGAATTTATTTTTTATAATCACAATAATTTTAATTAATTTGTAATTATGATAACATATATTGTATTTGATAACATATATAATAATATAAATTATTTAATTGTTTAATTAATAATTAATTTAATAATTTTTAATTAAAGTAAAATATTTATATGATTTCTAAAAAGAATTTTTTTCAAAATAGTTGATAGGATACTTATATAAGTAAGGCATTCATTTCTATAATTAATCTAAGGTAATAAATCTCAAATACGTGGAAATTATATATATATATATATATATATACAAAATGACGGAACGCGCCGTGCAGCTCACGAAGCTGATTAATTCCAAGGACAGTTCTTAATTGAGTGCCAAGAATCAAGCAAACAAGAAAATTATTTACCTTGTGGGTGTTCCGCTGTCGCCCGATGCCTCCCAGGCCTCCTCCTCCTCTCCTCTCGTTCCCTCGTTCCTCATCCATGGCACTCACTCGCGAAGACATGGTTAGGTTACAATCGCACACGCATCGATTATCCGAACATGACGATCAATCGCGCGACACTTTGTTCAGCACTCCCGTACGCGGCCAATCGTACGCGACGCGTACCTCGTTGCGTTGCGATCGAAAAACAAAAAAATGTACGGAGATTGCGTATCACAAACCGGCACGACCGATAATGATGAGTCCCGAATGCGGCGGCGGAAATTTGAAAATTGCGCGACCAACTTCACGCGCCGTTCGCCGCGATGACGCTGCACCTGTTGCTCCTACCTGCACTTCCGTGCACTCTCCTCCGCGCAACCTTAAACAAATAACACACTCTCGCGTTTTAGAGCAATTATCCGGTTTCCATAAAATGAGAAAAGTGAGCGAGAGTATCGAAGCGAGCCGAGGCCGAGAATGAATACCCGCTGATTTTTTGCGGATCTTGCTCGTCTTGCCAACCATTCGCGATCTCGATCCCGCGCGCTAAATCTCACGAGATACGCATTTCAACGAGCCGCCGAATTTATGCCGATCGACGAGTTAACGAGCGCTGCGCGCGGTTGCTTCAGTTAACTTCAGGATCGATCACGATCATCACCACGATGAATGCGTTGCAACGTCCACGTTCTGTATCTACTTTCCGTTGCCGGAAGTATCGTCGTTAACTTTCTGTTACCATCTTCGTGCGATACCACGCTGGTCGAGTTAACGATCAATTAAGACGCGATGGATCGCACGATAATATACAATTCCGCGCAATACATTCTGAACGTATATAAATCCCGCGACATGCGTCGATGAACGACGGATGTATCATGGCTTCCTCTCACTCGAATATCTCTATTCGCGATTTGCACAACGCTCCGTGGCCGGAAACGACGGCCGATCATGTTCAAATGAGCGAGAAGTTGTAAGCGCGGGATATCTGTTTCGCTGAAACAGCTTCGATACTCTCGCGAAATTTAATCGTTAGATAATCGCGCTAGTTAATGATTCTTTTGGAACAAAATCGCATTCGACGTAGCCAAATTTCTCCTTGTGTAATTGCGCAAGAGATAATAACGCGGCACGCGGAGCGATTCGTGTCACCACCTGCCTGCTCGAGCGTCGCTACGCAAATGATAGTACGATTGAGCGCGGCGACCTTGTTTACAGTACGGCAGACTGTGTTGTACGCAAGAACAACGCTGCGTGTCAACAACCCGTCAATTCCGTTATCAAAACATTTAACATACACGGAAACAGCGAATATACTATCCGTATACCTCTCGAGCTAAAATTTCGATAAAGGGGCTACTATTTGCGCCTCGTTCCGTATTAATCTTTATTGTCCATAGAAATGGACACAAACCAGATAAGAATGTTTTTGAAATTAATCGTTACTAAAATTCTAACTCGATGCGTGCATATGTGTGTACATGAATATTTAATAATATATGACAATTGTTCAACTTTTATGTAAATTTTTAATATATGAACTTCTTTATTATAATTATTATTATTTATTATTATAATTAGTCTTTTGTTTGAAAAATGTCCGGCTCTTAAAAGGCTTATGTGTTTACTTATATATTTAATAATATATATTGTAAATATTATATTTTAATACACACATTAATCTTTTATAATTGAACGAAATTAATCGTTATCTTAAATGATTCAACGAATCATTTAAGATGCGTGCATATGTGTGTACATGAATATTTAATAATATGTATTGTAAATATTATATTTTAATACACACATTAATCTCTTATAATTGAACGAAATTAATCGTTATCTTAAATGATTCAACGAATCATTAAAATATAATATTGACAATATATATTATTAAATATTCATGTACACACATATGCATCGAGTTAGAATTTTAGTAACGATTAATTTCAAAAACATTCTTAGCTGGTTTGTGTCTATTTCTATGGACAATAAAGATTAATATGGATTAATTACTAGATTTATCTGGATTTTAAGAATTGGAAAAAGATGAAAAGTAAGTTAAACTGAGATTAAAGTTAATCTATTTTGATATAAATGCACATTAATTGTTTTAGATGACGAGTTGATAAAAGATCTATTAAAAAATATAAGTGTATATACGTTTGTGTGTATATGAAAAAAAATATAAAATATCTATATTTCTTTTTGTTTCATTATTATCATTATATATTTCTAAATATATAATTAATCGGAATAAGTTAATGATTTTTAGAGAAATACGCAATGTGGAGTAAAAATTATAACACAAAAATATTAATATTTACTGAAATATTTGTGACAGGATTAGCACCGCATCGTTTCATAAATTCTTATAGCATTATTTCTGAGGCTATATTTTATTTGTGTAACAGATCACGAGTGTTGGCAAGATTCGAAATAGAAGTCAATAATCTTATCCACGTTCGTCGAATATGACGGTGTTAAACAGAAAATGTAATTGAAACAATCGCGCGGTGATCTTCATGGCCGATCCGTCGCGCGGCCATCGCAATTATAAGCCTCGGTTTTCGACATGGAATTTCGCTGCAATTCGCCGTTTATCTAACCAGCCGAGCGAGATGTCATAGATTACCGTGGTCGTTTCACCGCGAGAGCCGGGAGAGCCGCGTTACCAGGACGATCCAAATATATATCCGAATGTTTCTCATGAATCACTGATAGCATCGTGTAGGACCGAGCACTTTTTCGTCCGTGGCCTGCATCGGAGCATAGGGTCTCATTTGGAACACTGGAAGCCCCGCGGTTGATAGGTGTCGCATGATTGAAAGGTTCGCCCCGCGAGCCGATCGGCTATCGATCGATGATTCCATTTCAGGAACGCCCTCCAGGAACTTCACGAACGTGGATGAGACCTAGGCTTTCTTAAGTGAGGGGCAAGAAGATCCTGTTTGAGATACATCTCGAAGAGCCAGTCTCAATGTTCAGTCTATCGTTCCATTTCTTTTTCGAGCTCCTCGAAGATATTGAGATACTTAGATACTTGACACGATCAACGTCTGGTACAAGATCAAGAACCGAACGAAATATGGCCAGTCGTAAAATATTCGAATTCGAAGAAGTGAACTCTACTTAATTTTTTAATTTATCAATGTTCCTTAACAATATATTATGGAAGAAAATTTGTAGTGCAAAGTTATGACGTTTCAAGAATATATCTCTATGGAAAATATAGAAATATAAACTTATAATAAAATTTTACAAAAAGAAAATAAATGCATCGTGTTAATACTGGCAAAAGGGTAGAAGATGAATAATAACGATACGTGTAACAGGGTGAAACGAAGACAAGGAGAATAAATTTATCATGAATGCACCTCTTGCGCAACATGGCCTCAGTTAGCTTATTCGCCACTATCGGAGATTAATCTGCCCATTAGGGTAACTTTGCAGTGTCGAGAGATGACGTTTGCCTTTCGAGGGGTGGGCGGTCTGTATTCAACGTCCTCGTGCCGTCATAGAGCGTCGATACATCAAGCTTTGCATGCCTGATATGGGAACCGCGTGTGCCGTCGCGTCCGAACGCGGGGGCGAACTTGCCGTTTAAATCGCGGAATTACGCTAGAAAGCACCGGCAGATTCATGGGGAACTTTGTGTTCGAATGTCGACATACATTATGCAGGTCTACTGTTTAAAACTATATTGCATATAGCCTAATATATCCGAATCACAGAATTTGTTAAAACTCATGTACGCACAAGACAGGAATTTTAATGAATAAATTAATATGTAATATTACACATAAGTTCGACAAAGGTAGCATGGAAATTAAGGTTTTACAAGTCGAGAAAAAAATATAAATATATATAACACAAACAGAACCATTATATTATCACAAATCTAATATTTAAAGATTAAAAAATTCGTGAAATTCTGCTAAAAAATTTCAATTAATTTTTTAAATTCAGTTTTTTAGTGTTAATTTGTTTATTAAATTGTATTGATAGTTTGTGTGTGTGTTATGTAATTATATAAATGCTTGGGGATATATTTAACTTCATTAGTGGCGACGAAAGATTTTCAAACAAACGCAGTAGCTGCAAAGCGACGAGAACAAATCGCCACTGATCCTAAAGAAACAAACGTTATATCCTAAGTAAATACTCGAGGATGTTGATTCCATCCTGAGAATCGATTGCATGTTGACGTCGGTGACTTAGCATCAATTCATCCCGTGAGTTCAGAACCGAAAGGAAAGGTGGGGATCGTGACAAACCCCGACTTTTATGCACATCGCTGTCAGAGGGGTGCGACCGGCACGTGTCGATCTCTGTGGGATAATTTGGGGAGAAGGGTGCTAAAATCAAACCTAACACAAAGCGATGACGTAATGGAACTTGAAGAATCCACTTTGTTACCTCTTTGTTATTTCTTGGAGACTAAGAAAATTGCGAGATGTACACAAATATTATATAAATTTTACAATAACAAAACCAATTTATCGCTTGGCATTTTATTTAAATTAACATTTTAGATTTCGCAATGAGGAGACGCCTCGTCTCGTCATTGTAGACACTGTCTTGTTTCCACCAGAACACCTTAATCAATCTTCTAACAATTTGTTACATATATGTATGTTATATTCGTTGCGCTACTATTTCGATGAAATTGTGACCGTGAATCATAATATTAGCACACGACTCGGAGAAGCACCGCTCTCTTTCTGCTCGGAAGAAAATCAGACGGTCGATAACCGCGAAGGAAGGTAGTCGTGCAAGTACATGGCGTCAGGTGAGGGTGGAAGGCGCCGCCGGGCAGATACATCTCGTAGGTGTAATGTTTAACAATGCGGCTGCAGCACACACGCAAGCGAGCGCGTGCGTTCATCTAGTGCGTTCAACCTAGCACCTCGGTCGCTCGCTTACGGAGACCAGCGATTTATGTACGAAGGAGCCCGCCCACCTCTAGTATCTTCATCTCGGCCGAAGGACGTACCGTGTCTGAAAGAGAGAGATGAAGGAAAGAACTGGCGGAAAAGGAGCGAGGCAAAGAGTGGAAGTGACTGTCCTTTAGTCAGAAACGACGAGGATGGCAGAAACTCTCGTCCTCTCTCCGTCTTTTTCACCGTTACCGTGCAACCTTTAATTAATGAGCCGACAACGTTCAGCCCTCGGGAACATGTGTTGATAGAGGCGTTGCTCTATCGGTAGAAAATATTGGTTTCCGCGGAGGAGGATTTTAATATGATGAGGTGAATTCGCGTTTCACACGTGCTATCAAAAGTCTATCGACGCACGCTGGCGGGGTGAAATAAAATCGCGGGTACGAAATAAATCTGCCTCTCTCGTATATTATTAATGCTGACGTTTATTAATATTAACTCTGTATAAGCTCTGTGTGTGTATGTGTCAAATGTAGATACCCGTAACATTATAATATCGTGACCCGATGCCTCTTCGAGGCCGCCAGCTCTGCCTACACGATTAGTTTATGTACCTCGCAACTTTAGACACTCTCTTGCGCGAGAGAGGCATACATATAAATAAAAAAAGAAAAAGAATAAGGATATCGGCTGGATAATGCTGTTTCCATACTGAGTGGTTATATATCGCTATAAGTGCGCCTCTCCTATCTTACGAACGGGTCGTTCTCTTCGCGAGAGCGATAGCAAACGATCGAGAAGAACGATTCTTCAGGCGTGACTTAGCGCATACACGACTCCATACGTTATAAATCAGCGAGCAAACCATCCCCGACTAAATCGACTTTGCGTAACCAAAACTACGAAGGGTGACTGCTGCCGAGTAAGAAAGGGCGGGTCGGGGGCGAGGGGGTTCGCGGTGGTTACCGGTGTGAAATGTTCCCATGGGGGGTCCTGTGGCCGACGGAGAAACGGGGCCGACCGACCCCAGTATACGAAGTCCTCTTCTCTGACACGGGATCCCTAACAGGACAATATGTTACCCGTCTTTCGTTACGCGAGCCATCAGACATCCGATTATACTTATTATCCTGTATTATCCTATATTGATCGTGACGGTGCTGGTCGATCTGCGGAGTCGCGAGAGTCTCACGCCGAGAGTCAACGCGAAGGATAGTCCTGACGATTTCAGGAAACTCAAAATTATAACATTATGCGTAGATAAATTTTTTTAAACTGTGATCTTGTTAATTGGATTTTCAGTTTTGTGCCCCACTCGAAAAAATTTTCTGAATCCGTCCTTGATCTCATCTCATTACCAATGGAAATATCGGATTATAAATTGAAGTGACAATGGCAAGATGAATAAAACTCGATATACAGAATGTTGTAGCTCGAGGAAAATAGAAAATAAAGGTTTACTTTGTAGTAGAAGAAAAAACACTTTCATTTTCTCACGTCGCATCGCGCGGAGTTACGCCACTCCAATTAACAAACAAGGATTACTGCGTGTCGGCGAACAGTTTCTGCACGTGGGAAGAATTACGCTTTCGAAATTACAATAGTCATAAAGGATCCATTTATATTTTCATCGTTATTTTTTTCACAGTTTATGCATTCGTGATTGCTATCTCTTTTCTCAAACAAATATACACAGTTGTTAGGTGTGTAACACGGCAGCGAACGCCCTTAATTAACAGATTCGCACAATGCTTGATTTCTCTCGTCAGAATTGCTAACGAGTTATTTGTTCGACTTGATTCAAGATGACTGACAAATTGTGCTTGCTGACCGTACCCCAAGAATTTAACTTTAGATGTGCCCGAGTTAATATGCAGAATCTAGCGCGAATGTAAATCTTCCTCGGGAAGAAAGAACTAATCATAGAGAGAAAGGAGAAGAAAGGGGGAGGAGCGCGCTCGTAAATCTTACAATTATCTCTGTGTCATTTACGAGTCGCAATTCAACTTTAATAACATCTTACAGAATCGTTCGGCGCAAGCTGTTATTTGACTAACTTCGATCCTCCCAAGGCTAGTCAAGTTTTCTTCACCGGGATATGCAGATTATTTCGTATACTAATCGCAGACGAATGAGCTAGTCGCGAAAGGTCCGTTAAGTCATGCGGCAAACATTGAGACTTACGAGACGTGAAACTCGCATTTAAATCGACGAGCCAAACAGACGTAACTGGATCAGATTAATCATAATCGAATGGTCATTCCGCCAAGATACCAAATTCTTTTTTAAATCTGTCACATTAATTCTGACTCAATCAAAATTATTTAAACCGCGTAAAGGTCAATGAAACATCGTCTGCATAATGTAACAAAGTTTATGTGATAATTATACAAACATTAAATTTTATATTATATTATATTATATATTATATTTATATTAAATTATATATTATTACATAAACTTGATTAACAGAAAGTTTCACATAAAAATATCTCGATTAGATATTTTTTAATATATTGTTTTAGGTATTTTTTACAACGTGCCTACGGGATAACACCGAGATGATTCGCCGGTGACAAAATAAAATCAGAGTTTCACTGTATGAATCGATCGGGGAGCGCGTCGCAGCAACCCCAGAAAATGATTTCATGGGGTGGATACTGTGATACCACGCAAATCTGGGGTATCGGTGACGGAGTTACCCTCGAGTGTGTTGGGATTAAAGATTAAATAACCAGCATCCCATCGACCCCTGAGTTAAGCGCCCTTTTAACGTCCGCCGTAGTTCACAAGTGGCCCCCGCGATCTGCCACGGACGTGCCCTCAAATAGCGGGAATCGCTTCAGTTACTTTTTATATTCGAGAATACATCTCGATTAACAAAGAAATTTTCGTTCAAAAAAATTTTTTTATAGCTAGATCAATTTTTCACAAGTTTCTTTTCTAATAAGTGCACATCGTTAAAGTACACTTATGATTTATTCAGTTGTAGTAGTATCTCAGAAAAGACACATGCAAAAATCATGAAACTCTCGTTATCTTCTTTGTATTTTGCATTTAATATTTACCAACGATAGACGCGCAAGCGTGAGGAGATACGAAGCGAGGAGATCTGAAGGGCATGAAAATCGAATGTTTCCGCTTCGAAGTGCGGGAAAGTAAACGAGAAATCGTAATTCCTCGGCTAGCGACATCGATACTATCGTACATGATCGACGGTGTCGTCCTCGCGGCAATCCTGTAATTACGTTAACGTACTTACACGCACGCGGATACGGCACGCTGTATGTGCACAGCGATACCGAACCGAGAGTCGGTTGACCGGTACGAAAATTTTAATTGGCTTCGAGCCTCTAATCTCTTCCTAATGATCTCGGGTTCGCGCGCCCATCTGTTTCCGGCATAAAGAGAAAAAAAGGAACGAACAAGACGCATGACCAATGCAAACTTACACGCTCGGATATCGCAACGAATCGGTCGTTTGAAAAAAATCGAAACCGAGTTAACAATATTTCCATCTAATCTTAAGTTTCCATATACACAAAAGAAAAACATTTCCGAATCATTTCTTTGCTGCCTTTTAAATTTTGAAATGAGTACGTTGCATGCGATACCTTTTAAAAATTTGGCTTATTCAAAATTGCATCCGTTAATAAATTACGCATTTCTTTTTTTATTCTTTCTTACTAACGCGTACCAATTATAGGAATATATAAAAAAAACTATGTCCAAACTTTGTTACCTTTTAAAGTTTTCTATGTGTTGCGTATGATTTTTTTTGGAAATTTGATGTAAAAATTGTATCTGTAAATTTCTTTTCTTAATTTTGGTATTGTCTTCGATTATTACAACACGCAAAATCTAATATCAAATCAAATTAAAACCATGCAGAGCAAAATTACTTGTAAACGCTTTTGCATACGAAATATAAAGAAGAGAGATACCGGGTTTCTTTAAAAAAAAAAAACCAGATTGACTGCATTATATATACTTATGGTCTCACATATCGCACGTATTAATTTCCGCGCAAATCGGTCGAGTTTATTGGTTATTCAAGAGACGCTGCGCATCACCTGCTGCACCTCGCGCTCGACGTCGACCGGCTGGACCTAATTTGTTTGGCAATTAAATTCGCGATCGGTCAGTCGAATCCATTCGCGATCGAATCGATCGCTAAAATGCCGAGACAACGGGCGAACCAGCCGCTGCGTCGATCGGGCCGCCGGTATTCTCGTCGTCGCACATCGTTAATGGCAGGTTGTACGATCGTAACGCACGTGGTTATTATTGTAATGGATAAACGTGCTTCCGCCAGAAGAAGGGAACAAGGAATAATTAGGAGGCAGTCTTGATTTCGCGAGAGTGCGCCCGTAATAGAATGCAAATTGCATTAGCAACGAGCGGGATATCAAGGTGCATCGCACGATGCGATCTGAATGCAATCTTGACGTTAACGCCACGACGTATTGTCGGGGAAAATATTAATTTCCGGTACAACGCGGCGAAAGACAGAAAAACGCCTATTCGCACCGCGTGACCTCGGCATAAATTATCGACGATGTATTCGTAATGTGCGCGCGTAAGAGAACATCATTAGATGCATTAACGGCTCGTCGCGTAAATACCCTGAGAACAGAGTGTTAGACCCACGTGAATGGCACGAGGAACGGTAGCGAATTCCGTAAATCCCATTTGATCTACCGACATAAAACAAACACGCCCCCATTGCCGCGGTCGTTGCCGGCGAAGCATCATAGGACCCACAAACGGGGAAGTTATCCCTCCGTCGAATTTGTATAATATAATTCGAAGCGTCCCCTAAAGTTATTCATGTGCGCGTGAATATCCTTTATCCGATCACAAGCCAGTTTTACTTTTGCAATAACCTTTCCAGTTTTTTACAACAAATACACTGAGAAACAAAGTCGACTAAATATGTTTAGTTGGCAGTATTTGGCCGCATATAGTTGAATCAAGAACTATTTTTTTTATTCAACACTTTTGTTGTCAATGTATAATTGACATGAAAAATTGTCAACGTGATAAAATATAATAGACGCGTCAATAGCGCAAACTTGAGTTTGTATTGTACTGTTGAGATTGTATTGAAGTACTTGTACACATTTATTTGATTAAATGTTATTCTCTTACGAATTTCTCATACGCCCGGTGATTTTCCGTCCGCTGAATTAGGGAGGAATATTTTTACGTCGTACATCTCACGAGGGTTTCTTAGAAAGGATTTTTATAGGGACGAGCAGGGAGATGTCTGTCTTTCATTGCGCGCACGGTCTTAATTAAAATGCGCGCTCACACGCGCCGAGGAGAATTTATTCACGCTCACAGTCGAGCATGACGGCTGCGTAAGCTCAAATCTGCGTAAAACGCACGAAGACCGTCGATGTGTTTCTACTTTTTCTCGTGGTCGCACATGGTTGCGATGCTGTGTTCGTTTACTTACAGTTCGGTTGACACGACCGCGATTAATCGATGACGGTCATTCACTGGTCGTCATCGCAGACTCGCATGCGTTCTGCTTGACGATTTGTACGACGGTAAGTTTACGAGTGCGACACGATACCCTCTATAGTGACGTTTCTTTGTTCGTCGACATGGGAAGTGAACATCGTTCCGACTTCATTTTCGCTCCATTAAATAGATAATGAACTGAAGGTCTATCGTTTTGTCATAAGTACGCGCGTACATCATTATCAACGAAAACAATGAATATAAGAAATATTAAGAGAAAATATTAATCAGAAAAAATTGAAACGAGATATCAGTAGGTCGATATAGTAGATTAGAAAAATGAAATTTGTTGCCTAAAAATTTTTAAATATTCGAAAAGATATTTAGAAATAAATTTATATATAATAAAATTATTATATATATAATATATAATATAAAATTATGTATGATAATTTTATTATTATATAACATATATATAATATAAAATATTATATATAAATATATAATACATATATTATATATATTTAATTTATATATATATATATATATATATATATATATATATAAATAGAATAGAATTATATATTTTAAAAACTTAATAAACTTAAATAATTATATCGTAAAACATATATTTATATCTTAACTAATTTTTCAGGTTGCTAAATTGATTTATTTAATATATTTAATATGTAAATTCGCAGACAATTTTGAGATCAAACACACATGTGTATGCACGTGCATGAATGCAACAAGAAAGATTGATGAGAAACGTGGCGGCTGCACAATGGCTCTAACAAATTGATGGGTTAATAAATAAGTAACTCAAGATGGGCAGTAGCCCTTTTGGAGTTTAAAAATTTTACAAGGGTGCGATGACCGGTTGGGGGATCATAGCGCGTGTGAAATATTCCAAGTATACGAGTCATTTCATGCCGATAACAATATGTTGCGAAAAAGGGATGAAAGGGCGGTTCAACGACGATATTTGAAAATCGTGGCGCAATACACGCCGGCATACGCACTCGATTTTTTTTCCCATTCTGAAAAAGCGATTTAGTATAAAATTTAATATCCTCAATTATATTCTTACAACGTGGTCATAAATCTAATGAAATAAAAATAATCGTTCAATAAGTGATTATGGAAAGCAGAATTGGCAAATATTTTTTTACCGCCATGAAGATTAATCTTCAAAATATCCAAATTGAATTTTTCTTTTTTCAATTTTAAAAGTAATCTTTTTTTCACATTTTCGGTAGCGCGATGCAATCACACATAGATAAAAAAAGCCGATTGTGGTGTGCGTAGTGTGCATTGTACGTGTTGACAGGCGAATACTCGAAGAAGAGACGTCGGCGTGTTATGGGAGAATACAAAAAAAAAGATACGTGATGCAAGACGTGCCGCGAGGGTTTACTTCCGCGTGTCGGCGGGCGTGCTTGTCCGTAGCTGTGGGATGCTTGTTTGCGAAGTCCCCTCTTTACCATTTCAATGCTTCAATCGGCTATGACAACTATAACATCGTATACGTACTCGATACCCATGAGAATATTATCAATGGTCGAGTTTGTTCGTGCATGCGAGACAATGGCAAATCACGATCACAAACAAGTTGGAATTTTCTCTGAGATTACTTTTATTTAAAATAAGGGCGCGAAAAACGGCAAAATTCCTATCGTTGCGTCATAACGAGTTTACGGTGGATCATAAAAAAATGTCGTAATGCCGTGTCTGCGCAATAAAATGATAAAACGAGAGAAAAAGATAGAGAATGATTATTCCAATCGAGCAAATATTATACTTGTACGAAACGGTGTTCGTCAATAGATTTTTCTCACATGGTTGTGTCGAGAGAGTTGTTCGAAAAAAAAATTCGGCAAAATCGCAGTTTCCCACTCCGCCCACCGATTGACAAGCATTTTCGTGCGAGCTCGCACTCGCAGCCTCCCTCTCTCGACGAAGGGGTTACGTTACGAAATTTAAACATCCATCATCCCGCTTCAACCCCTTGGCGGCCCTTCCTTTCTACTTGGCACGCGCCGTTATAATACTCGGGTTTAACTCGCTTTAAATTTAACTGCCCTTTAAAACTTTAACTGCGCTTACGAACGAGCTCGAGCTCACCTATAGCCACGACACACATTTACGCCAACGGCCGGGTGAAGCTACTTCCGAGGAGGCGCCGTCTGTTTTTACGAGCTCTCTATCTCGCCGTTCTTTTGTCGCGCGAGCGCGAATCGACAAGGGAAACGTACTAAAATGGAAATTTCACGTGAGCTTTCGATGAAACGTAGTATCGCGTGCGCGCGCAAGCCCGGAGATAAATTCATAAAACCTCGTACAAAAGTGGCCGCAGAAACATGAATTTTTTTATCGCGCTCCGATTCATTTCGCTGCTATAGTTCACTGCGGATATGTAGATCAACGAAACATTTCTCACGATATGCTAAAATGTCAAGTGCATAGATACTATCACTTTCACACTCGAATTGTTTTCGAATATTTGGAAAATTGGACAAACCAGAATCTTTCAATTAAATATCTTTGCTTTTCAGGCATAATAATATAGTACATCTCGCATTTTTTATATTTTGTACAATCCTATTTACATATAAATTAACAATGAAGACAGAACTATTCGTACTCGCGTACGATTTTTTCGTAACAGATGTATGATTAATCCAATTGCTATCTCCGCGGTATTCCAGTTTAGGTCTTCGCCAGAAATTTCTACGGCCACATGTAACCGTAATAAATGGTAGCTGAGTATAAGGTCGAAGGATTTACACGACGGGACCTTACTCGCGGCGCCGTTGTCATGTATCATATACGACGGATACTTTCGTTTATTATTCATGATGCGATGTTGGCCGCAGTCGCTCGTTGGCGATACGTCGAAGCCCCTGCGGATGTTCAACAGTAAAAACATATTCACGACTTGGACCATTTAGACTCACGATCCATTCCATCTCCCGAGATATATCGCTGCCTTCTTCATTCAGAGATACTCGACACGAAATTGACTTCTTAAGACCGTTTCAGAAAAATATCACGCGAGTTTATAAAATCTAATTTTGTTCCAATGTGGCGTGTCGAGATTTGCTCCTTGCCAACTGTGTAATAAGACCGAGAAAATATGTATATTATTATTAATATATATTATTAAACAATAAACAATCAATACAATTATGACCGCGTATTACTAAACAGTAAGAATCAAACTTTAACTCGCCTTTTTACGGTCACACCAAGATCTTTGTTGGCCAATCAATAATCTGCGAAAATCGCAGTACACAATTAAATACAAGGTGCGCGTCGACACAGTCGAACTTAAAACGCAAATCACCAACATGAAATCAACCTGATTCCAAATGTTAGTGTTAATAAGAACCCCCCATCCCCCACATATAAATAATTTATTGCGATATATTATTAATATATATGTCCTCATAGATTATTAATATAATTAACATCAGTTATTACTTCAGTTTTAAAATAACTTAAGGTATCTCGATTCTAACCCATTTCGAGTTTTATCATCGAGCAGAGATACTCTTGAGAGATAGCGAAATCTATCTTGTACAATATAGTCGTCAATCATTACAAAGAAGACTAGCAGATATATTGTGAAAGGAAAAACAAGGAGATAAACCTCGGATGTAGAAAGGGGAGACGCAAGGGAGAAGAAGCAAATACGGGAAAGGCAAAGTGAAATAACACGAGAAGAGGGTGAGAGAAAGAGAGAGAGAGAGAGAGGAGAAAGCCGCAAAGGGGCGAGTTATCTCGGACTATCTCGCTCGCTGAGCGATCGTCTTTTGGTTCGGCTAACGCGCGACTGCCGCGTCGAAACCGGAAATTACGTCTGGGGTTCCATCTCCGGTGTTATGCTGCCGAGAGAGAGTTGGTACCGAGAGACTTGGCGGAATTCGCCGCCGTGAGAATGCGTCGCGGGTGCCCGGCAACCCGATGCGATGCAAGGCGACGCGACGCGACTCAACTCGACGCGCCGACTGCTGCAAAGTCGAGTAGACTTATTAAAGTTGTAACCACTCTCTGCTCTCTCGGCTCCGCCGCCATCGAGCTCGCGAAACTGTTTCCACTTGTAATGATAATGACGACGAGGGCCGGTTCCGTGACAAGCGAAATTTCATGATACTCGCGATGAAATTCACACCTCGAGAGAAGAGATGCGGTGGACGCGCACAAATGCGATTTACTAGGGACGGGAGTCTGTTTACTAGGCAGGGAGATATTTACGAAAGATATAGAACGTCGCGGCGATACCTTCATCAAAATTTGAAGCACCTTGCACGATATTTATTAAAAAAAAAGAAGTACACCTTGAGAACTGATATAAAACGTTGACATAAGGATATATATTTGCATGAAAAAAACCACGATGTTTTTTCAGCCATGTTGTGCATTTTTCTTACTTTCTTACAATAGAGGAGCCATATTTAACTAATTTTTTCCCTTATCGTCATAATATTACAAAGTAAAGTGGCGTGTTCGCGCGGATTAATCAAAAGATTTCAAGATGCGGAAACAACGTAGATACAGCGTGTAAGGTGTACGCGCGCGTGTTTACGTATCTGTATACAAGAAGTACTAACTCTGGCGTCATTTCCTAAAGCGAGGACCAAGTTACTGCAGCGACATCGGCGAGTCCTCGACGGAGGGTAATAAAGCCATCTTGCTAAGGGGGGTTTTGCCTCCTCCACCCACGCAACCCGCCCCTGAGGAGGTGGCCGGATAGCGATCTATACTGCTGGTCGCCCCTCTCATCGTTGCCTGGCAACCATTCTCTCTCTCTCTTTCCTCTATGTCTCTCGTGCTCTCTCTTCCCCCCCTCTCTCTTTCTCTCCCTCTATCATCCTCATCTTCTTTGCCATCTCGCTCTCAACCCCTTCTACGGGGAAGCTCTTCCACCTCTCACTCCGAAGAGATGTAGAGAGCAAGGATGATGAAGGACGAGAGATAGAAAGGGATAGAAAGAGACACGGGAAAGGGAAGGAGGCCAGAGATTGCGCCCTTATCTCGTCAGATACCGACCGCCCCCGCTTTCAGTTTCCGTTCCATCCGCTCTCCCTTTCTCTCCCTCTCTTTCTCTCTTTCTGCGCGTTACCTCCTCTTCGTCTGTGCCGTTACGTTTTCCCCGTTCTGCCACGACTTTCGCCCCGGGGAGGATTGACATTCGTAGGGGCGGATGCAACGACCGGCGTCCGATTCGATCTGCCGCAATAAAATTATACCACCGACTAGAGTGGCGCCTGTTCTTTGGAAATCTTGCAACACGCCACAGTTACAAGACGCCCCTTTCCCCAATGGTCTAGAAATATTATATATTTTTCGATTGTCAACACGTCTATCGATTGTATAATATTCCGCGTATGTTCAAAAAAAACTGTGTAGACGAGAACGTTAACGCTTATCACTCGGATGCTGCATCATTTCGCTCGAAACATTTCTCACGTAATTCTGACTTGAAATTCATTATGGCTCATCATCAACTCTTAGCGTGACGCGCACATCGCGCACATAAAAGATTGTTCCTTGATTCTTTCACAAAAAGGTTCAGAAGACGATAAAAAAACCCGCCTCTCTTGATTTGTTCCGCCCCCTTTCTTTCCCCTAGCCGTCATCTCTTCCTCCCATACCTCATATTTTCCCTCGTTCCTCTTTTCCCTCGTCCATCATTCTCCCTCGTTCCCTCTTTCTCTTTCCTTTCTATCTTTTCACAATCTCCTTTCCCCTTTTTCCATCTCTTTTCGAACTGTCTCTCTTCGTCTCGCCCCTCCGAATGAAGGAGGGAGAAACCGGGACTGATAACGATTTGATGTATGGCCCAGTGATGTCACTAGTCGACGGGCAAACTCCCCTTTTCCCTCGCGCAACGAGGAACAGATTACATGGATCGATAGGATTACTGACGAAGGAAAGTCGAAAGCACGAAATTTTTACCCGAAAAATTCCGCAGGTCGATATTTTGTTCTATATTCAATTCGTGTAACATTGATACGAGGTCAGTTTAACAACACGCTAAAAATTATATTCGACAAAAATATTACAAAATCAGCTCTCTATTATGCAAGCACTTACTTAAAGGAAAACTTTCGTTTTCTAAGCTTTTATGTAACTCGATATTTACAAGTATTTATAAGTATAGGTAATCTTAATTTTAGCAGAATATTTCTATGTTTATTAGCCTTCTTTTAGCTATTTTTCGTTACAGTTAACTAAGAGAGTCCAGAGTCATATATTTTATATTTCTTTAAAAACACGCGAAGGTTACCGTTCAATACTGGGAACCAGCAATGTAATGCAATAATACAACGTTCCCGTCCCCGTTTATCAAATTTCAAAGGTCGCGGAAGAAGGGAGGGTGGATGTTTTATAATTCTGCGTTTCTATCAAGTTACTCGATCGTTTCGCCACGTGAAACGTATGTTTCCAAGCATCCGCGACAAACTGCGGAGGCGTTCCTTCTTGTTTAGGTCTGAGTCTGGTAATACACCAGGTCGACCGGATGCCGCCGGTATAGAACGGATGGTAGTCGGCGGGTGATTTAGTAAGATGAAAAGCTACGTCCCCGAGCAACCCCCGGCGGCGTTATCTAGCGTAGACAGAGATTGCCTGTTCCTTACAAAACCCTACCGGAGAGCAACGCATCCGGGATATCTTTCACCGCTTCTCGAGGCCGCGGCTCTGCCGTGGAAGAGCCCGGCTAGCAAAAATCGAATCTCGTTGAATTAAATCGACCGAAGCTGCTCCGAGCGAGATCCGCGTTTCTTTTTTCTTGTTTTTTTTTTAATTGACGAGAAAGAAAATCCTAATATCTTAAAATAAACTTTATTTTTTTTTTAAATCGTGTTTTTCGACGGAAAAATTTTTCATATGAGATCCAACTTGTTAGTTATACACTACTCATCATGTACGAGGCTTCTGAAGGAAATACACTTTCATTGCATAACGTCAGAGTCATCGCTGATCCTTGATCGATAATGCTATTAATTGCATTTACGAGGCGTTGCCGGACGAGATAAACGACTCCACTGAAGTCTCCGCCGACGTATAAGACTTCTTTGCCGGCTTATCTGCATGCAGAAGGCAAAACTATCGATTCACGCAAAAGTCAACAGCATACGTAGCAGAAATGAAGACTAGAAGCTAAATTAGTAAGTGCAAAAACGAAGCGAACGGAAGCAGTAGAAACATCGCGATAGACGGATCAATTAAAGCCGCGGAAGCTATGCGGGAGTGTGCAAAAAGTTGTGCATGCCATTATGTGTTTCATAATACAACAGCTAACTTATTAACTCCTAATACATACACACATACGAGCAATTAATTTAATAGTGATTCTCATAAACAATGTACAATAAATGTTTATAAATTCTTAAATTTACAAATAAATTTGCAAAAACTTGACGAAAATACTGCGCTTATGCGATGTTTCGTTTTAACATTTAAAGTTTTGTGACATAACAAGTACATGACGCTCTTTTCTCGAATTCTCTCCAGCTGCAAAGAGTACCAAGCGAAACATTTAACTTTTCGTGAACGGTCGCGTTAACGACTGAAAGAATGGAAAAACTTTTCCAACGCGGGGGAGCTTAAAAAATAGATGGACACGGGGGATCAAGCACGATGGTAAGATTCTTTGTAAAGAGCAGAAAGAGAAGAAAAGAGGGAGAACAGGAAAAAGTATGGCGAAAGTAAAGACGGAAGAAAAGAGAGGATCTGTGAAAGAAGCTCATGGCACGTCATTCTCCGCAAGGAATTAAATTTTTATATCTTTTGCTGAGAGTTTGAGCGATAGGAAGAGGGCAAGTCGTCCGCTCGTACACGGTAGATACTCGCCCGATGGGCGTTTTAATTCAAAAGTCAGACTGCTACTTCCACTAACTTAGAGGAGAACGAGAAGTCAGAAAGGATTCAATTTATAACGCCGCTCGATGAAATTTTTCGCATGATAAGACGAGTGGATCGTGTAATCTCTCGAATTTTTCGCGTCTCTCTCGTGTTTCATTATTATTGAACAAAATGTATTGGAAATAAATACGTAATTATATTGTATTATATTACATGTAATAATCGTATACATACTTAAAGTAACTACATACGTGCCATTTATTTCCCAACATCATATTTCATATTTATCTGTTTATATATTATTTATTCAATAAAACTCTAATCTTTGACGTCATCTCTCTCTTTTTATAACAGACTAAGATGATATGTAATCATTCAAAGTAATACTTGAAGTGACTTTAAAAAGAGACGATTTCAAAAAACTAATGGTCAATGTTAGGCCGAAAGATAAAAGACAATGTGCAAGAGAAAAGGTGCGATCGTAAAACGCAAAGTGCGCTCAAAGAATGCTACGAAGTGAAGAATGAGACGAGAAAAGACGAAAACGTCGAAGAAAGTCATAAACTTTGTAGTCAGTCGTAAAAAATGTATCTTCTTCGGAAAATATCTCGCCAACAGCTTAAAGAATCGAATCTGATAAGAAAAGAGGCTAATCAATGCGAGAGTTGGTTCTCTGATGCAGAGAAATATACACTAATTTTGCAATTTTCGAAATTTCTCTTTCTCTCAATTGTCTTTTAAGAAAATTAAATAATTAATATAATACACATAATGTGCGCAAAATATACAATATAAAAATATATACGTGTGCGCGTGTGTATGTGTGTGAACCTCGATGAAAAAGTTTGTCGAGATTCTGCGCAAATTCAAGCTCGCAATGAGCTCGTAAGATTGCTTCATAATTGCGAAACCATCGAGATCACTTTGTCGTAAGGCTAGGACAACGAAAAGCCGCCGAATCACGACGCGTAAGACGGGCTTAAGGACCGAAATTGGTTTCATCTACTGTCGCTTAAGGTGGAGCACAAGAGTCTGCTGGGGATCGATGCAGTAATTTCGGGTCGTGGCTTCCTCCGTCTTCTCTCTTGCAATCCCCTCCGTCCCTGCTCCCCGCCGTGCTTACAGTCTCTCGCGAAACCGCCCTCTCGAAGTCAGGAATCGCCGGGAGAGCGAAGGAGATGGACGAGGGATCGGGAGAGTAGAGGAGAAACCATCAGATAGCTTTGGCCTTAATATCCCTCTCCGAGACCTCGGAGACGAGATCCTCTAGCATCCTCTCTTCCTTCTCCCCTATAGTCCTATCTGTATTCGGTCCACCTAACTAACATAGATACATGCTTGGACGGTTCGTCTACTCACGTGACGTTTACTCACGTAATTTACTCACACACATATGTGTTATCGGATTCGATCAGTCCCGCGGAATTCAGAAAGAGAAATTTCAGGAAAATTAACATCGAATTTGGAGAAACTGGTGCTCTTGGCGCACTGCAGTTTATGACTCGCATTGGTTCGTTATCTTTAGATAATTCTGGCGTCGTTAAACAAGTCCGCATGACGAATGAACAGGTATGAAGACATCGGGCGTGATCTCGAGGATTGATGCCTGAGAAATAGTGAGCTAACAATAAGTGTATCGAGTTCCTTTGCATAATTTATTCCAACTCCTCCCGTTAGACACGACGTCGAAAATAAGGGCTCGGATTATAAACAGCGAGATTTATTGTCGTCATCACGCGAATATAAAAGATCGGGCCACACAATATTCGAGCTCGTATGCGAGACAAGCGATCGCACGTTGTTGCGAGCCCCGCCGATGCATCTCCGCGCATTGTAGTCAAGTCTTATCACGAGTAATACTGTTCACGAGTAATACTGTTCAACTCGCATGCGAGTGCCGGGACCTTAAGATTGCTCCGTTCGGCCGTAACTTTCGCAGATTCTAATCGAGCGCGCGTAATTAGAACGAGAGCAATTGTCGGTAATTAATTGGAAGCAAATTAATTAGCCCGACTACAAAGTGGAAAATCTCAATAACGCTCGTTCGATAATGCGCGACAATTGTATATTGCTTCGAAAAAAATGTTATCCATCGAACCTATCGATCCATCTTAGAACGAGAAATATTGAATTATTTTTTCCAATTTCTCCGCAAGTATCCGTTTTATAAAATTGCAAAAATTAACAAAGATTTAGATTGCATTTGTAATTTTTAATGTTCACTTTAAATAAAAATTCGCACGAAATAAAGCTTGCTTACGGACTCAACTCTTTATTGCTTCTTTATTCAGATATTTATTCAAGCTTCCACGTTTCTTGTAAAATATGCACAAATTACTGTACTGAACAAACATAAGAAATTATATATATTATATATATTATGAGTATTTAAAGAATACTTTTGTTACTTTTATAGTATGATAATCACATTCTTTTAAATCTCCAAACCACGCTTCTTCATTTCGTACGCAAAGCATCGATCATATTAATCCCACGTAAAAACCCTCCGCTCAATTCATGCAAAACACATTTCATCCGCCGTATTTCTGTGATTGATGCATATTTAACGATAATCATTATCCATCTCTTTCATTGTGAATATTCAAACAAAGATTATAACATATTTTAAGCAGATTCGTGAACATCTTCGAAAAAAATGAAGATGAATTGAATGAGTGAAAGATGTCCAAAGATAGATTTAGAAATATTTTTCGGGTGGGATGTAAAGCTGGAAATCCACTTATTAAGATCATAATTAAAAATATTAATGTAATTAAAAGTGTAATCTCTGACACTTCTTCTGACCGTTCATCCCCATGATTGGTTCACTCATAAATTCGAAATTCTAAGGATTTCTGTCTTTTTTATCAATCATTTTTAATTTATCGAAATTGAATTCAATTTTGGTAATTCCTTTAAGTTTTTAGATACTTCTTTGAATAAAATCAGTTTATATTTTCAACTTCAGATATTGTTTTTTTATAAAAATTGTGTTGTCGGTTTATTTATTATACAGGTTTCATTCCTGTAATTTATGGTTTTATATTTTCAACTTTAATTTTTAATTTTTTTTCTATTAATTTTCGATTTTGATTTTTATTTTGTCTTGAAACCTATTTTTTATCTAGTGTTTTCGGGGACCCTCCCCATGTCACTCTCTTGTCAAAATGTCAAATGCTGTATTATTATAAAAAAGAGAAATATTTTTATGTCATCAGTGCTATTTTTCATTTCATTAACTTTTATACAGCTGATGTAAAATTATGAAATGAATACTCGAGTGATATATCGCGAGCTACTACATCAAGTTGAATTATACAACATTCGACTTGCTCGTAATGTCTGATAACTGAACTCATTTTCCGCGAGTTTAAATCCGCAAGAGCCGAGTTAACGAAAGAACGGCCGCGTGGGCTGGCAGATGAAGGCAGCTTTGTAGAACGATATCGGTAAGCGGAAATCAGTGGCCGAGTGGCGCCTGTCGACTCGCTGTTGCTCTCTCGCACCCTCTCTTTCAATTTCTCCCTCTCTCTTTCGTGCGAGCGCGCGCGTAAGAATCCTACCACCTCCGGATCGTTTACGCTCTTGGAACTGGCGAGGAGCAAGGGATGCCGCGTATACCGGGAACTCGCTAACTTCATTAAAATATTGCCATCAACACGAGGGCCATTGTTTCCGAGTGAGCTTCCCTGTCCCCCGCTAACCGGCCGATTAACCACCTCGAGAAACCTCCTCTAGGAACACTCGACTGCAGTCCTCTTTGTATAAGCCGCGCAAGAAGCGCAATTCCTGCGAACTTGCTTCGCGACGAGCAGATCGTGCGTCGATAGCCGCATTGAGGAATATGTGATCGTGACTTTAGAGCGCGGCGAAAGTTTGTTTTGAAATTACATTACATTTTTTTTGAAATTACATTACTTTTTTTTTGAATCACTAAAAAAAGATCTAGAAAATAAAAAAACCTTTTCTAAGATTTTACGTATGTGCTTTACAATCTCAATAATCACCATTCGTCATATCTTCGACACTTAAATCGTTTCCCTTCTTGCTTTCAAAAATGCATCTCGGACAAAATGTATTTTCTAAGAGGATCTTTCGCATGACATCCACGACGCCGATAACTATGTTGCAAGCTCGAAAAAGAGAATTTGAAGGCCTCAAAAACCGAGGCTCGTTACTCGAAGTGTTCCGTCGAAGCGTTCTTGTTTGCATTTGCAATACCTACGTTCGCGATACTCGACTTCGACCGACGGTTTTTCGCCGACACCAAAGACGATTAATGTCAGCGGGCATTCCGGCCACATCGTCCGGACATCCGCGCGTCGCGATCCGG
Organism: Crematogaster levior; assembly: GCA_901521435.1. NCBI lineage: Eukaryota > Metazoa > Arthropoda > Insecta > Hymenoptera > Formicidae > Crematogaster > Crematogaster levior. The sequence continues at coordinate 318,452 of CABEGB010000269.1, read as the reverse complement.
GCGTGCATCGGATGTCGTCGTTAAGCGGCATCGCTCGCGTTGCTTTTGCACATTGCGGACGACAAAAGGGCTCCTCTAATGATCGCGGTGCCGCGCTCGACTGACAGAGGACACGAGTCGACGGGGGGTTCCTGCCGCCTGGTTCTCGACGACAAATCCACATCGTTGTCCTCGGCATAACACTTGCGCTTCGTCTCGTCCTCTCGTTTCGGTTCGCCTCTCCTCGCCGACCGGGCGCGGACCACGCACGTCGTACGAGGAAGCGGCTTTTTTTGCCACGGGTGTAATTGAGCCTGTCCTCCTGTCTGGCTACCGTCTAAATGAATTACGGGGCGAGAGTGGGAGAATGAAAACGAGGCGGACGCGCTCGCATTCGCGAGCGCGTTCGCGAAGCGGAGCCGCAGGCTAGCCGCGCGAATTCCTCCGCTCGCCGAGGAATTACGTACGATCGATCGTCCGCGATCGCTTTTTCTCATCCCCGTAGATTAATTTCCGGCGTTCCGCAGGAGAAACAATGGAGGCTGCCATTGCGAACAAATATGGAGCGCGAGCAATTTAAATGCACAAGTTGCGGCTCTTTTTAAGTTTATTTTGTTCTCTCGTTAAGCTCGAGCTCACGATTACGCTTGCTCTCGAAGCTCTCTCGCGTGCTCCGGACTGCAGCGAATTTCTCATCTCCATTGCGAAATTGCAACGCGACGACGATAGTGGACACGCGGCGATGAGACACGCTACACGTTGGCGTTTATTAAAAACGCTCGAGTGCGCGTACTTTTTGCCGACAGGGCGTAATTGCCGCTGTCTCGACCAACATGCAGACAGGCGGGCCGAGTCTAAGTGAATTATGAGGCGCCGCGGCCTCTGAAGAAGATGCAAACCGCCTGGTACGAACTTTTTTGCGAGTAAGAAGTAACTCAATCCCTCGCAACGCGTGCGGCTAAATTGTTCGAGGATTTATTAACAGCGCCGGAGAGGAGCTAATTAAACGGGGCCGAGTATCTCGGAAATCGCATTTAATTCTACAACAGTTTAATCATACTGATTTATTAATGGACGCGGAATTTTTGGCGATTTCATGAGGTTCGTGATCAAGATAATCTGCGCGAAAATACGTCCGTTATTGATTCAACATGTTACGTCAATGTGCAACAGCTTCCAAAAACGCGTGCAGCCGCTGATGCTGCTTCGTTGAAAGAAACGGTGTAATATTACATGCGGTCGATTCTGTAAGGATCGCGCAGTAAGCTGGTTGTAATTAACGAGAGAACGAGGAAGTACGCTGAAGAACGCGTCGAGTTTGTGAATCGTTACGAACTTTTGCCACGAGATCAAAGATCGATCGTTAAGCGGTCATTATCGCAGCTCTTGTAAGAGTCTCTTTACTTCTTGAAACATATTTTCAATGTTAAGTACGATATATAACTTCAGACGTATCACACAAACAAAAACAAATATTTATCTAATATAAATAGAATATTATATGTATGAAACAAAACAAACGAAATATGTTTATTTATTATAAATATTAATGTGTGTGTTTGAAAATTAAATCACCATTTTGTATAAACTTTGTATAAATATAAAATATAAATAAAATATGGAAATTTATCTTATCTAAAAATCCGTTTTAACGCAAAAAATGCATTAAAGAAAAGAGATTGTTAAAATTCTAAATATATTTATCATTCGTTAAATCTCCTACATCCATAAATGTGATAAAAAACGGATAAAAAACTAAATACAATTTGTTAGTATAAATTATATCGTAACGCAAGATTGTTATAAAAACCGGGACATATATGATATAAATATCAATATAATGATACGTGATGATATATCAATGTATGATAATATAATATATGTATATTTAAATATATATAAAAATACCTACGTAGATAAATGCGATTGAATTAATGAACAACTAAATATCATTTATGACGGATATCAAATATTCTTCAAGAATTTTCTTTTTTTAAATGAACTTCAATTATTTTGTTTATTTATTATGTACATTATATACGTATTATATACTATACATTAAATATTTTATACGTGTCTTGTTTTTATTTTTCTCATTATCTTTAAAGCAGATTCTATCTTGCTTCATATTTATTACATTATTGTACGTGTGTGAGTGTACATAATGTGTATAGTATTCGCGGTGTATTAAGCGGATCTGCGAGTTCGCTAATTGTAAGCCCAAATGATAGCGGATCAGCCATCCTTTCGGAATTCTTCAGACAGAAGAATAATTCGTTTATTGGCTTACTTGAAAGTATACAGCCATTTTACATAATATGTTAACTTACATTCAAAAGAGAGGATCTGTAGATGGCGCATTCCATTCAGAAATCTTAACTTAACTACTCTTATAATATTGTACATTCAATCGGTAATACAGAATCTGATTTTATAACTTACAATTAGTTCAACGCTTAGCTTAATAAAGCTGTTTAACATAAATACCCCTTAATATTTGATTTGATGTATTATAATGTACATGTCTTTTCTTAAGTTTATGAAAATAAGAGTATCTTAAGGAATATAATTATGTGATTAACTTTTATATATTTATTTTACATTTTAATATTTTACATTTGTTTATAAAGTCAGAGATAATTTCTAATTCGTCGTTTTTCATTCTCTTTAATAATTCTCTGATATCTACTGGAATTTTGATTTTTAATTTATTTAGGTTCTTTATCATAATAGTTCTTTCTTGACTATATTTGATACATTCTCAGAATATATTATTTTCATCTTCTAGAAGTCCACATGAGCAGAGATTGTTATTTATAATCTTAAATCTAAATAAACTATTTTTTAGCGAGTTATGACCACTACGAAGACGATTAATAGTAACAATGGCTTTTCTGTTTAAATTACTTTTGACAAACCATGGTTTAGGCATAGAAGTTTGATAATGTTGGAAATAATAAGTACCTTTATTTTGATTGCCCGACAAATTATTCAACCATTTAACATTATCTTCCGTGCATCTGGCTTTGAATATGTTAACTATATCCGAGTAAAGCACTTCTTGTTCCATTAGAGAGCCTTCTATAGCTGCTTTCTTTGCTATTTCGTCAGCTTTGTCATTGCCTGGAATGTTGCGATGAGATGGAATCCAAATTAATTCTATGTTTTTATTTGAAGCATTACATACTAATAAGAGCTGAATTATTTCCTGAATTACATATGGTTGGTGTTTTAATTCTTTGATATTTTGAAGAGCTCAAAACACTCTTTGAATCTGAGAAGATAACGAAGTTAGTTAAGTCTGAATTATTAATATTTTTTAGAGCATTTAGAAAAGCTTCGGCTGAGAATATAGAAGTTTAAAACCTTCGGTAAAGTGTTCATAATTGCTCCAATTAGCCATTCCTACCTTGCAATTTGAGTTCGTTTCTATTCTAGAGCCATCTGTGTAAATACAAATATTATTGTTTATTTTTGTGTGAAAAAATTCGACGAATTTTCTATCTGCTCTTGTATCTTCTTGGATTAAAACACCACTTTTTATTCTTCAGACCGTTACAACATATCATTGACGCGACATCTTCCGTAGATCATGCGTGAATCCTACGCTAGGCCGGTAATGCGAACGTTAAAATTACGAGTACCATACCGACAAATAGTCAACTGAGTCACAAGTATTGTCTCATTATCTCTGCCTGTTACCCGTTGAAAATGTTCATGACTACATAGCCAATGCATACATTTTGCAGACATAAAGGGCGCTAGTAGGACAGGTTGCATTTAAAACGCGAATATACTCTCACATGATTCACAATCAAATTATACTTGTACTGACAAATAATCAACAGAGTCAAGTACTTTTATCTTTCTTTGCCGATATTTCTTCTTTTTTATTTACTTCAGAACAATACGTTTTCACAAATTTACAGCAGATGTTTTGTCGATATACCGACAAAGTACTTGACTCTGTTGACTTACTTTTTTTTTTATTATGAAATATATATTGGTGTCCATAGGTACAAGCATTAGGACGCTTTTTACAATATTCTCTTACATTAAATCAGTGCTGACAAGTAAAATGTTTTCTTATATTGGAGATAGGTGTGTATAGAGCACTGTTGACTTACTTGTCGGTATCGACAAAACCGTGACATCTGCTGTAAATTTGTGAAAACATATTGTTCTGAAGCAAATAAAAAAGGAGAGATATCGGCAAAGAAAGATAAAAGTAGGTATTTTCAGCATTATCTTCATGCTCTGTGTATAATTATATATAATTATCATTTTATAACCTTTAAATATTTTTCAATTAAAGTGTGTGACGATACTCGTGATTAGATTTATTTGGAATAATCAATTTCAGGGAGAGACATAACCTCCAAGATATGTAAACATCGAAGAAACTGTCAAAGCAGAGAGAAGTAGAAATTGAAATAAAAATAGCCAAACAAGTGAATGAATAAGGAAAGGAAATAATTCGAAAATTCTTACGGAAGTCGAGACAAGCGAATACAATACGAAACGATGCAGATGATGAAGCCAGAAAATATGAAGGTGCCGAATGCACGAGTTATTCCCATTCAATTGGATTCCGCGATCGCTATAAGAATATCTATGGGCTCAAAAATGCCTCACGAGAGAGGACTGATGAATCGCCCGGACCTATGGCACAAGATCAAAGTCATTAAAGGTGGCCTGTACGACAAGGATACAGTCTTGAAAGGTATTTTGAAAGCGATAGAGCCAAACGATTTGATACCAGTGAAATATCAAGTTTGCGGAGAAGATGCATATTTTGTAGCAAGAAATTGCGGTCCTGCGCTGGAAATGCTATGCAAGATGAATATGATTGTCAAAAATGATAAGGGCGACGCTATCATTGTCATAGTGACCTTGGGATTTGCTTCGATCCATGATCTGAAGATTCACGTACAACCCCTTTTGCTGACTGCACTGACCAAGAGATACGATCCCAACCAGAAGACATTAAACTTGGACAATTTCCATAAAGATCCAGATGTAGACAAGACCGTCTATTGCCCGTTGTCGCAACTTAGAACTTCCAATCACGTTTTAAAACTAGCCAAGACTGCGATGGCTACCTTCGAGCATCTGAATTTACAGCATAACGAGTTGTTTAACATATCGGCGATAGAGAATTCCAATTTAACGTCCATCAAGTATCTGGATCTGAGACACAACAGTCTGTTAAACATGAGTACTTTAGCTCCTCTCAAAAATCTGGAAATCATTAAACTTTGGCTCGATGGAAATCCGCTTTGTGAAAATTACTCGACTGCCAACCAATATGTAGAATCTGCAAAAAGATATTGCCCACAGCTGCAAGAGCTAGACGGCGTGTGCATTGTGGAAAAGATGCCGTTGATATACAGAAACTATTTTCCGAACGACAAGACTCAGTGTTTCGTGCATAAATTTGTTTCCCACTTCTTTGCTTTATACGATCAGCTCGATAGGACGGTTTTACGAGGACTTTATCATAAAGATGCGTTTTATTCCATGAGCTTCGCCATATCCCACAACATCGCGCAGAAGGCCGGCCTCAGTCAATACACGTCAAATAGAAATCTATTAAAAAAAAGTTCCAAGAAAAACACAAAAAATACGTGCCTCTACCACGGCCAAGAAGACATTTTGGCAGCTTTTACCAAATTACCCCGTTCTTATCACGACAAAAGTTCTTTCACGTATGACATTATGTACGATGACAACAAGTACATAGCGTTCAACGTCTCGGGATTGTTCAAGAAACTAAGTTCCGGTACGAACATATTATCATTCTCCAGGACGTTCGTCTTATTAGAATCACTCGACAATGAATACCATATTTTGAACGATCAGTATCACATATTCGCGGCACCCAGTAACATGACGCCTGATAAAGTAGTAGTCAAATACATTTACGACGAAATCGAGCCGGTTTGCTTCAGTCCGGGTGAAAAATCAGTATTGATTACTAGGATGCGGCAAATCACCACGATGAATAAGGAATGGTCCGAGAATTATCTGTCGGAAGCCCAGTGGGATATGCGGAAGGCGTTATCCAACTTTATGAAGGATTTCAAAAGTTCGTCAGTACCGGGAAATGCTTTTGCTTCATAAGAACTCGCGAGGACGTTGCTTTTTTACGATGTGTGTTCTAGCGCTATGTAAATAATAGAAATATAAAATAATATAAAAATACACTTGTACATGTTCAAGAGTACAAGCGAATGTTTTCTTTACCCTTCTCATGTTTACGATTTCTTGCAAAATACGATTTTTTTACAACAAATCGTCATGTTAATCACGCGTTTAGTAATACGTTTCTGTAATATGGAGTTATTGGCTTCGCTAGATGATAGTATCGTATATCAATGAATATATCACAAGGCGATGCGATTACTTGCATGGCATTTAAACGGTCTGCAGGATGGAGAACGAGATGCTTAGTGACTTCATCCAAAGGTTATGCACTCAAGGACCATCATCCGGACGATGTGAATGAAACAAAATCGCGAAGGCAGGCGAGTTTTTTTTACCCTTTCTAATCGTTTTACGTCACAGTATGCGAAAGCTGTTGAAGATCGTCGAGACTTTATTTACGCTCAATTAAGTGAATCGCTGTATTTGTTTGAACGCGGATCTATAATGGCTTGTTAATAATTTAATCTCGAGAGCATAATATTATGAAATATTATAGTCATTGTCATTACTAAAGCTGTAAAGTTGAGAATAAAATTGTCATCTGTTAACAGAATTAATACTTCTAATAGATTTTACGCGCGATGTTCGTTCGTAATTATATGTTTCAATTACACAGGCTCGATAATGGTGCACAATTTATCGCTAACACCGTACAAGAATAATAATTATAAAACTAATTCATAGGCCGAGCGATTGTGGGAGAATTAAAATTTTTATTACGCGCGCGAAGTGAACTTTACGCTTCACGTGCTAATTTTCGCCGAGAAAATGATATGAATGAGTTAATAGGTCGCAATAAAGACGTGACTTGGATTGCGATCGTGACGTTTGGCGTAAGATAGTAATTTTATTCCAATAAGAAAATGATAGATCCTTTTGAAAAGTTCTTTTTGCCGCACAAATTTTAGACAACGTATGTCATTAATTAAAGAGAAATGCATAATTAAAGATTACGTATTACCGCCATAAATATGTAATTACGGCTTAAGAAAAACAACTTCGAAGAACTTAAGTAAGATACAACTCGAATGTAATAGTACAAGTGTTTGCGTTGCATCACCGTTGCAAGGAAAAATGCAGTAATGCCATGGTAGTCAAATAAACAGTCATAATACGTTTACGGGAGTCCGATCGTATCTCCTCTCCAGCTCTTGTTCTTGCGCAATCTTGTCACTTCCGGGTCGTCAGGACTCAGGAACATTCTTTCGCGTGTGAATAAAAAAAAAGAAAGAAAATACTTTGTACAATGACACAGTTATGCCGGTGCGTTAGACTAATAATTTTCAATGTGGAATATCACGGCGCCTTATGGAGGATGTAATTAAAAAATGGAACATTTTAGAGGTGTAAATTTCTGAACGAGCCACTCACACGCCTTTCTTTCAATGATCATAAAGAGCAAAAACCGGAAATACAAAAAAAGATCGAGAAACGTTGAATCAAACTAATTGAGTTGAGCTGCTAAAACAATTAGTTGGGAGAGAGGGTACGTATAGATAAGGACATAATAAAATGATTGTTCCCTCCCCGTGTGAGACTCAGTAAAGCCTCCCACGAGACGCCTTTGAGAAGTTCGCCTTCGTAAAAATAGGTAACCGCATGATTCTTCCAGTATCAATTAATCCTTGTATTAATTAAAACTTTCTTCCCAATATTTGATGCTTCCGACACCTTGTAAATCGAAAGTATCGACACTCGAGGCGCAATTTCTAGCACAGAAAAATTGGATTTAATAGAATAAAATTAGAGATTTTAATATTCAAAAGGAACTTTCGATTGCGTGTAATAAGAGACAGGAATAGATATAAACCATGTAACCAATATAAATGTCAGTAATATTCCTCTATTCGTTTTTCCATCAGATTTACAACAACATATTATATATATTTCATTTATATTTTTTTATTTATATTTTATATATATTTTATTTATATTTTTCAATTCCGGTTTTATGCAAATATGTCAAGTTGTGGGTCAGGGTACCACAGTGAGAAAGAAACATGATTATAATTAAAAAGATGACCCATTGAGACATGCTTATGTAGAGACGCTTATAAGAGGTGTACGCACGATGTAACGTACCTGAAGATGTTTCTTTCAGATAACCCGCGAGAGAAAGTCATATCATGCAAATTCTATGTAAATTTTTCGTGTCGTCTCTCTCCTCCAAAAGGCGCCGGCAAAAATGGAAAGAAACTACACGTGATTCCCTCCTGCGATTAGAGATGGCTTTCATCGAGTGGATAACGGAGATAGGTCCCCAGAAGAAAAAATTAATAGCAAAATTTAAAACGTAACATGAACGCGTTATACACAGATATTCATCGTGTAAGGCGAAAAATATGAAAAATTAAGTAACATGATATCTGATGCTATTCGCTACTCCGTTATTCGCTTATCGATGCTAATGAGCGAGGAAAACGTGCGTGTAAACGCCTACAACGTCACGTGTATAGAATAGTAATCTAGCAGGAAAGATATAATGCATAGCGGTAACTTTTAATTATCGTATAAGAAGCGAAAATATATGAGTGGAGCGAAGTTATTTATCGCTGAGTTAATCTCTGACATTTCAAATTAGTTATGATTATCGCCAACGAAAAAGTAACGTAATCAATTGTACAGCGATTACCACAGTCACTATAAATGTTTTACGAAAATTCATATTAGCTTTAAAATGTCATTTCGAAATCCTTATATATCAAACAAAACAAAATGTATATGTTATTATTGTTACGATCAAATTATATACTGAGAGAAAAGTTGTTGATGTGGCTAAATATGTTTAATTGGTAGTCATTATTTAGCTCAAATATTTACATTTTAAACACATATCAGTGGTAAATTGTATTTTCAGATTAATATTTTTGTGAATTAACAAATATTTGCTCGATAATATCAGCCCGTGTCACATATAACTAAATCAAGAAAGATTTTTTTATTCAACAAATTTTTTTTCACAGTGTATATCACAAATAAAACTACAAAATAAAAAAAGATAATAATAAGAACAATACAATTCTTTTGAAATAGGATGAAAGGATTCATTTCACTGGCCAAGATCCTTGTACTAGATTCAAAAATAACAACGACATATTCGTAATGTGAATCTAGCGATTGTGACATCTTGAAAGAAACCTTTATGCATATTATTGTCTCGTTATAATAGCGGTTACCAAAAGTATAAAGTGAAAAGATGTAACGTGTGTTTAATCCGTTTCTCGTCGACTTGTCAGCGATTATATTTATTGCTTTGCGCGATATAGATAGAAACTGAACGCTATATAGAAATCTTAAAACAAGCCGATTGTGAAAATCTTTAAAAAGATAATTTTTTTGTACACATACACACAAACAAAATGATGCAATGCTGTAGTAGGGAAATCGGTTCAAATAATGGGACGAGCTAAGTCACCTTCTCCTAGTAAGCGAACGAAATTATCGCGAAGTGAAGAAATCGACCATAGGGTTTAGTAACGTTCGCAGACCGGACTGATTCCCACGAATGACGTTATAATAGCTTTTACGAAAGCGGAAAAATCCGTTCTTTTGCACGGCTTTCGGGAATAGACACTTTGTTCAGCTTGCGGAAGCAAAAATGCTTACATATTAAATATAAAAAATTATTCTCCACAATATTTTATTTAGAAAATATATTTAATATGTTTTATAAGATCGAAGAGTAACTTTTAGCAGACTCGAGAAATCCCCTTTCGATTTATGTATACAAGATTCGATCGCGGTAATAAGCGCCGTACTATTTAATGATACGCGCGTGATTATTGTAGTCTTTAAGCTTAATCGATTAGAGGCAAGTAGAATCGATCTTCATGGCTGAGCGGAACGACACGACGCTGCGTTTGCCTCTGCGAAGGGAAATCGAAGACGAGCGATTCTCTTAAACAGATGAAACAGTCCGATCGGGAGCAATTGTGCAAGACGGATTTTCGCAAGACTCGTTCACATTCATGCGAACGTACGTGCTGAAGAAAAGCGATACGATTTACCTGAGATACGCGCACACCTGTGTATGTGTACGCAAATGCGCGCATGGGATTTTACGTGAGACGTGAATAATTAAAAAGGGCACGCTTACGCCATTTTCCCGTTAATGAGTACGCGCGCAGCTGCATTTCCTTGCAATTACGCTGGAAGCGAATCTCTCCTTCCTCTTTCCTTCCCCCAACTCACCTCATTAAACTTGCAACTACACAGATACGAAAAATATTACATTTATTGCCAATTCCTCGGCGAACCTTCCCTCAAAAATTTTAATTTCATTTCTTTATATTCTCATGTTTTTTTTCTCACATTCTAATTCCTCCCTCTTCTTATCCTTTCTCAACTTCTCTTCTTCTTTCCCTCCCTTTTTTTCGGTTCAATTTTCAAAAAGTCAGCGAGAAGTCATTTCGATCTCGTTTGAACTTTTCAGAGAGATAGCTCGCATGTGAGAATCGCTTGTATAATCGGTCGGCACTTCCACGTTTCACGAGCGCGGGTTCGCGTATCACGCACGTAAGAACCGCGGCTTCACGCGCGTGCGTTTATGCAACATTCCGTCGCGATTGTGTGTGCGTGCTTGTGTGGACGAAATCGTTGCGTCGATGTGTTCGTACCCGATGCCGCCGGGGAATGAAGCCCGCGACACTGTCGTGAGTGAAAGTTATGCCGTCTTCTCTAGGGTTCATGTGTAGCATCGGCATGACCTACGGTTCTAAATCGTCTTCAAATTGCGGCCTCGATGAGTAAGAATTGATTGTTTCCTGTGCTAAAAAGGAAATACCGAATTTTGCTTATTAAAGGATTGACTCTAATGATAATTTAATTACTTCAATTGCAGATTGGAAGATTTTGCAACCATAAGAAAAAAAAGGAGATTATATTGGTAGATAAATCATATTTCACAATTGACACACGATCTCGTCGATTTTTATCTTACGGACTCTTTTTGTTTCACTCGAGATCTTTTCACTTTTAAATTTTTCCTTTTTCCACAAGAAGAGTTTTAAATGTTAGTCTAAATCGACGTTCAGCGAGCGTTATTTATGTGAAAGGATGAATGCCCGCGTTACACGAGAGAGTTAATTTTATCATAGAGAAGCGCATTGACAAAGGAAAAGCGATGATTCACGGTATGATATTCGAATAGAATTTCCTTTCCGGATGCGTCATATTGCACGTTACGTATGCAGAATTAATGTATTTCTGTAACGTTAAGAATAAGTAATTCCGCTGTGCATCTTCTTCTAAGATTTAAATTGTGCAGATGGCCTTTCCACATCACGGAATAATATATGAAATATTTATCGGTATGATCATTAATGATTGTTAATGTGACAAAACGCTGTAAAAATTACATACGGAAAATATGCGCGTATGCAGGAATTTATATGGACATTGGAAAGGAGCACGAGGTAGGAAACGAGGTGTATGGTCGTCACTATCACGTTCAGAACTATCAAACGGGATTCTACTTATATAAGTGAGAGGCGCGTATCGCAGTGATGAGTGGATAATTTTCTTTTTCGCACGGAGTTGCGCCGGAGTATGCACAGTGTGTCACAATAACCGCGGGCAGCCCCTTCGCCGTGTAATTAAGATCTCGAGTACCTGCTTAATTCGCCACAAATACGTTAATTACGCCAACGGGAACCGGTGCACTATACTCTCTCGGAGAGAGAAAGAGATAGATTATTTAAATTAATTAGCAGTAATACGAAAATCCCTCCATTTCTCGATCGCGACGAAAAACACAAGATAATTTGCGATTGAACATAAATTTAATTTTGCAAGCATCTATCTAAAAATTATATTATTAAAAAACTTAAAAGAGATCATCTTATGCAAAATGTCATTATCCGTATCATAATCACGTATCACTGTTTTAACGATGTTTGCGCAAAATCTTGAACAGCCTGACATATGTATTGTAATTCCTTAAGCAATGCGTTGTGAGTGTGTATGTGTGTAACTGAGTCTACAACACACACACACACACACACACACACACACACACACACACACAAGAGTTTAAGACCAAAATTGAGATTAATATAATTTAAGATCGAGAAAGTATCATAATTGTAACGGATTCAACTATCAATCGCAGACTAATCGTTTCAATTGCTGCCTCTTTCCGGTTCGGTTGTCGAGCGATGTTCTTAATGTGCACAATTATAATCAATGAGAAATGAAATACTATGTGTACTTTACCTTTCGTAGCAGTATATGGAACTAATATAAATAAGTATTAGTAATACCTTATCTTATACCAGTTTGTTAATATTTAATCACATGAACATAAAGAGCAAAGAAAGTAATATAATATTCAATGATATAGGTAAAAAGTATTTTTTAACTGTCGTCAGTGGCATTGTATAAATTTTGAACTTTTATCTTATTATATTGATAATATTGTCAGATAAACCTCTTAGTAAAGAGAGAGAGAGAGAGAGAGAGAGAGAGAGAGTGCGCGCGCGTGTGTGTGTGTGTTGTAATAGAAGTATGATGACAATCGCATTAATGAGCGACAAGCATGTCTAATGAATTTTCGAGACATCTTGTACAGTATGTTTGCGTTGTCAAAAAAAAGGTTATCTGCTTTATGCGTCCATTCGCGAACTCGTAGAATATTATTTTATTATTTTATTATTTTATTATTTTATTAATTTTCATCAACTTTTAAACTTCGTGATATAGAAGAAATACATAGAATGTTTAGTTCCACTTGAAATTAAAATTTCAGATTTTATTGACTGAAATGCATGAGCAAAGTAAAATTTGAAGTCGACGAAAGGATACACGTGCACTAGCTAATTTTGAAAAGAAACGATCAGTGTGAGAAGGCCGTCGAAGAGAATCGCTATGCAGGAGAGTGATTTTCAGGACGATCGAATACCGGGACGATCGGGTCTCAGTGCCTCATCTCGTCTTCGAAGCATACGGCCTTTGCTTTCACTTTCTCACGTGGTAGAGATGAGCAGACACCCTCTCTCTCTTCGTACCGTCGCCGCGAGGCTAAATTACTCGCTAGCTGGTTAATCCGGTGGTCATTGTGCGCTAAAGGCGTCAAAAACAAATGCTTAAGAATGACATTTGGGAAATTCGTAGTTATCAATCTTGCACTTGTGCAGAACGAGGGGAAAAAAGCACGAAAGTGTAGAGATCTCGTGAAAACAAAGTTATGCAATAGGTCACAATAAATTAGAACAAGCTAGAGTTAGGCGATTTCGAAGAAAACCTTGCCAAAAAAAGATCAGAGTGAAGTAGCGAAAATTAATTTAGTTCTTAATCAATATAACATATATACGCAATGAAATTAGCATTATTAATAATTATGGTATTATGTAATTATAATATTAATCAATTATTAAATTGAAATCCATTCACTTTCTCTTGGACCAAGATGCTGCATGCACAAACATATTGCGTAACAGGTGCTACAGGTCGGGACGATCGTAAAGGATCGATTTGTTTGACTGTAGCTTCGCACATTATTACAATAAGCGACATGTAGTGATTTATTTATGTATTTATCCGAAATTCCACGCTTTCAATATTTCGTAAGCTTTTTCGAAAAAAGAACATTTGTGAAATATAGAATGTATGTGAAATACAGAATATAGGAGAATTATAGTTTCTTAATGTTCCATCAGTCCTAATTAAAATACCTCTGAATATAATAATTATTAAAAAAAAAGAAAATTAAAAACATTGTACATAGTTAATTTTAATCGTTGCAAAATACAGTTAATCAACCATTCGCTTTCGTTCGAATCTTCTACATGAATCAATATCGTTGTTTGTGTTACAATTTTCCACTCAATTTGTTGTCAAACGCGCAAACTGTTTTTCGTTTGAAAGAGTATAAACTTCACTTCATCGAAGGATGTCCTTCGTGTATATATATATATATATATATATATATATATATATATATATATATATATGTGATATATATATGTGAGAGGTGGAGGACGTTCCTGACAAAAATCTCTACACTTTCACTATTTGGAATCGAAGTGCGTGACAGGGGGGACGGCCGACAGTTTGAAAAAACGGGGAACTTGGTTCGTTATTGGCCGTATCTCAAGGCTAACCCTCACGGAAGATGCACACCAGGTCGCGTGCACGGACATGTGTGCGCCTGACGGAAGTCAGATGTACTCGCATACGCTTAGCACCTTTTTGCATCCGCTTAAGTAAGAAACCTTGCGGCGAATACCTTGTTCGGAGAGTCGGTCGACAATCTTGAAACGCGAGAGTTATAGAGTCGAGCGCGAACGGAAACGCGTATCTGTTTGCGCAACGTATGTATTTTTAGAGGAGAAAGGTATCGAGAATCGCAACAATCGTGTCTGAAAAATGCCTGTCTTGAGTAGAATTTTTCGACGGTACAAATTGACGCAGACTGACGGACCAGCAGTCCAGTATGTGTTTACAGAGATAACGCTTCCTCAGAAAGAACATTATTTTGATTAGGTAAAAGCAATGTTGTTCGAAAAGTATATACGAGAACGTTTTGCTTTACAACAAATCTCTACAGCTTGAAAAAAGCAGAGAGATGAGGAATAATAAACTAAAATAATTGATTTTCTAAGGATATTCGGTTATGATCAAGATGCTGCACATCCGTATTTCGCGAAAGTACTAGGCCAATGATGCCATCACGGAAAAATGGTTCACTGAAACCTTTGACCTTCCGCGCTTTCTCCGTGAGCATGCTGGCAGTCTGCCGAAGGAATTGTCATGCTCTTTGAAATTCACCAATGTTTCAATATCGGCAAGTTTGGCCTTTAAATGGTAGTTAGAAGTTAGAAGAGAGAGAGAGAGAGAGAGAGAGAGAGAGAGAGAACGAGAAAGACTCGAAGTTTAATAATTACCAATGTAAAGTCGCGAGAACATCGTGCAAGTGAAGACGATAAGGGTGCGTCCACCCAGTTCGTTTTCCTAATTACCGCGGACTCGGAAAATTATTCTACATGTACTTAATGAGGGAGAATTTATGTTCCTTAGTGGTGAGACTAATGACTCCTACGTGTAAGATTACTCCAGGAAGCAAATATCACGTTACGATAGTTTAGGGCACAGCTTCTTGCGGTTTGCCGAGAGAACGAAGCATCCCGGAGATTTCGAATGCTCGAGTAAATTAATGCAAAATTTCGAGTTAGAAATTAATGATTGAATCTCACAAAAATCTAGACTAATGTTTAATACGTGCGAAATTATTCCTGAAATGAACGGCATATGATTTAAATTTCTCTCAACCCGACATGTCTGATGTACTTACAATAAATGAGGAATTAGTGTCTTGTTATGCAAGAATTCAATAAATGTTAAAAAAGGTTGATTACATTGTAATAATTTATCCAAAAAGCTTCTTTCTTAAATGATATTTATAGCAAGGCTATATATCTCGATGAGATATTAATATTTACATTTTCTCAAGAGGCAAACATTAATTCTGGTATTTTAATTTAAAAATACCTCGCTCGTGATGACTTTCTCCAATTTTCGGAGCTTCGCCAGTTTTTGAAAGTCATATTAAGTTCCCATAAATTGTTTCTTAATGCGACATAAAATGAAGACATTTCACAAGAGAATAGACTTCCATAATTGGAAACGTCATCATTATTGTCATATATCGTCATCTGTAATTCTAAAGAATCCTTCCCTATCACTCGTTTTTATCAAACGCGAAATCTGTCGCTCACAATCGCTCGAATAAGCAAGCGACTAGAGTCACCGAATAAAAGTTCTTACACCCACTATCATACGACGACGAGAATCGCCTTTGTAAGTGCAAGTATCGTTCCATCTACGACCGAACCGAAGACAACTTTCGCCCTCCAAGGCTGAGAAGATTCCTCGCGGCGTAGAGCTCATCGTGGCGCGCGTAATAGAAACGGACGAACGAACAGTCGTTGAAAAATATAATACTCGATTCGTTAATTACTCCATTACGAAGGCACTTACATACGTCGATGTTGAAATAAACCTCTAATGGCTAATAGATATCGCGTAAATGGATGAGAAAAACTGAATTAAATGATTTTTTACCTGTGATGGATTCTATAGGATGTTCACAAAACATCCCAATAAACTTGCTTGCGTATTTTAGCATTTTCGAAGAATTTATGACATTACTGTCAAAAAACAAATTAAAAGTTAGTTTATCTATGCTGCTGAAAATAATTAAATCACTGTTTCATATAAATATGTAAATCAAGATAAATATCAGCAACTAAAAAAATTGAAATATCACGTATCTGCGTAAATTTGTTTACTGAAAGGTAGCCTTGAAATTAGATATGTTTGTATAAATATTCAAAAGATAGACATCTTTTACGAGATGCAAATGTTAATTTTATCACAACTGCAGCGAGAACAAGGACGAATGTGCGCGACGTTCTTTAGATTTAAATTCTAAATCGTAATTTTTTTGCTTCTCTCTCTCTCTCACTCACTCAATGCATTGCACCGGCGACACGCTGCAGGATGTAAGACAGGTTAAATTGCGAAATTTCAATTGTCGAGGTACGACCTCGATCTTCGTGCGACGGCGGCAAGTGAATCGGGCCACGTGATTCTTTTGCTCGTAGACAAGTCTTTTGCATGTTCTACGCTGCTCTATCTATCTTAGTTTCAACCTACGGAAGTGACCCTATCGCATCGAAGGATCGACTGTTACAATTCCACTCGCAACGAAATCTCCTCTCTGTTTGCAAACGAAATCCGTGCGCAAAACCCGTTTCTAATTAGTTGCTAACTGTCCGGAATTATGTACCTAATATCAGAGAAACCTGTGAGAAAGTTTAAACTTTGAAGCTCCGAGAAGTCCCGAGTTTCGACAAAGGTATCTAAATGCCGCTGAAGAATTCTCTTAGTATGTGCAATTCTCGTGCAATTATCCGGCAAATTTCGCTCAGCTATTTCAAGTATCTAACATCCTTAGAATGCAGTCCCGAATAAGAGAACGTCCGCGAGGCCACTCGATTCAAACGTTCTAACGATAAGGTGGCTCACTGTTCCGTCCGTCGTAATTCTTCGGATTACTGCTGGAATGCAACCGAGCACTCCTTCGATGCACCCTCCAACGAGTGCAATGAGTCGCGAGCTGGCAAAGGCCACTAAACGATCGGTCACGCCAAACTCGTGCTAACAAACGAGACGTTCCTATCGATGAATTTAAAAGCGTGAAAAGAAAAGACGGAAGAAGCAAAATCCACCTGTAATTGTTATTTTACAAAATTTGTAAAAAGAAAAAAACAAAGAAGAAGTGAGAAAAGATCTTCATTATAAAATTAAATCATTAATCATTTAGTTTTATCGAACATTTTACTTGGAAATGATGCACTGTGAAATATGAAATAAGACTAATTCTCCACACAGATCAATATCGAAAAGATTAAACGGCACAAATTAACAAGCATTTAAATTAGTCTTTTAAAAACATGAAAAAATATCAACTTTAAGATTTATTTAAAAAAACTCTTTAGATGATCTATAATTCAGAATAGAATTCTATTTATATTTTTGCACCGTGTGATGCAAAAATTATTAAAAAAAATCAAAATATATACATATATATAAAAAATCGATATAAATTATTTAAAAAGGAGTATTATTAATATTAAGTTTTTGAAAATACAAATTAATCGTGAGAATAAAAGTGTGTCGTAAACAGAGAGAGAAACTATACATTTATATAGTGGCGCAACGCGAATACCCTTTCACACAAAATATAACTTTGAAGTTCCATTAGAATAATTGTCGCTGACGGGCATCGGCTTCTTTCTTTTATCTCTTAAAGACTCACGCGATAATGTTGTCTGTCGCCACACCCTCTACTCATGATTCAATGTAAAACGCAATTTTCTTCTATCTATAGTGTGATATGCAACTCATCATCTAGCGAGCGAACAGAAAAATTCAAATGTTATTAAAACGGTGTCACGACCGATTATCTCTATAATATATGCTACCGTATCTCCTCTAACGACATTTCCAAGTAATCATAAATAATAATAACGACGTAGAATTTATAATGATTGCCGCGCAATGCCTGCCTTCTATGTCTATCCTTGACGATCTTCCAAAGGGAAACAGAATCTCGAGCTGCAGAACCGCAGTTTTTCGCTGGGCAAGTTCTTCCGCGCGTGAACAGGCGACACAATAGCGAGCACCTACGCGTTATTATGCATCGCACGCGGGGGAGAGGTCTCTTCGAGAGATGATAATGTCTCCCGCTTTCCCGCGCCGCGGTTTCTCCGGCACCTAGCCGCCTACCTACGTGGTAGTAAAACGTGTAAGTTACACGGGAGTCCGCGTACGGTATGTGCATACCCACGTATAATACGTGCCATCGTAGTCGTTGGCTGCTTGGCGAACGAGCCCGGTTGCCGTAAGTGACGTAACGAGAGAGACGTTACGTCCCGGACCCTGTGTACCGTTCTCTTCTCCGTTAACGTGATGGGGGTCCGGACCCCTACCCCGTCGTCCTATAGCTCACCCAGCGGAGCCCCATCCTCCCAGAAGGCATCTTCTCCGCGCGCGCCGTCGGGCCTCTTCTCTTCTCGGGCGCAAACGTTCTCCACGCTACTGCAGTCGCGTCCGTGAGTCTGATCGTGCAGGTAACGCGTAGGAGTGCGAACCAAGTCCGAGAAGCTGAGTGAATCCGAAGAAGAGAGCATCCAGAGAACCCGAAGAAAAACATGGAGTCGACGAGACGATATCTCGTCCTAATCTCGGGTACGTGTTAATTAATACAGAGTGGAGTTCAATCGTCGAAGTGAAATAGGGGGATCGCCATACAATTAATGTGCTTATTGATGACTTGCTATTTCCTAATCAGCAAAGGATATTTTTTTTTAATTTCAAAAATTTTTAAAAAGATATTTTAAAAACGTCAAGTTAAATCCCGTTTTAAAAACATTTATTTTTAAATGAATATTTAATAAATAATAAAGAAATATAATTTTTACAAATCAATTATACAATGTATAATTAATGAACAATAAATACTAAAAAACATTTAAAAAAACATTGTCTGATTGGGTTACCGTATCACTAAATATTTAAAAATCATATTTTAAAGGATTTTACCTAATGATGACTCAAGTGATTCTTTATTCAAAACTTCGTTCGTAGAAATCAATACTTTCGATCGAAGCAATCTCCGTGCATGCGGTTATATTACGGTTATATGAGTATCTATTATACATACAGATACCCCCAAGTAGAAAGGTATATTGAAATAACCATCGAGACTATTACTTATCTTCGTAATTCGCGTTCGAATATTTAAGCGATTGCAATATCAACGAGTCGATCGAGAATTTGGAAAACTGTATAATATAACTAAGAATTTTTATGGCAAATTTTATGGGTATGCAATTTTTAGATAATGGAGAAAATCGGACCGCGGATCGCATATCGATTAGAAAACATTCTGATACATTGACTTTAATTTCTGATGCGCATTCGATTAAATATTAAGAAATATTTAGAAATGCAAATAATAAAATAAATATGAGTAAATCTGCGATGAATTGCCACCGTTTTCAACATTCTTTCACTTTCTCTCTCTGTTTTTCTTTTTTAATAAATTATAATGCAATTAATTTCTACTCGGTAAAGTTTTTTACTTAACATATTCATTATATTTCAATATTTATTATACATAACAAACCGTAAGATTCTGGACTTTGCTATATTTTAGTGGGAATATTATGGAGTTGCGTGTTAGGTCTCCAACGACCGCCACCGAGATATTCTCAGCAATACATGCCGGAAACCTCGTTCTCCTGTCGCAACAAGATTGTCGGTAGCTATTACGCGGACCCTGAGACCGACTGTCAAGTCTTCCATGTTTGTGTTTCTGTAGCTGGTACTATTCAGGATTATAAGTGAGTGCTATACATTATGATCTTGATAAGGATAAATTCTTCTCAGTCATTGGTCAACAACTATATTGTATCATAAGCAACCATTCGCGTATTAAACAAAATACATTTCAAATAAAATGTTAAAGGTTACGAAGTTTGGGGTCAATCACTGAGGTCACAGAATCATTTATTAATCATTTAATCTTTTACTTAGGTTCCTTTGTCCCAACGACACCGCTTTCGATCAAGAGAGTCAAACCTGCGCAGACTGGTACGATGTGGACTGCGAGGCCGCGACTCTCTATTACGCCAGCGATAACTTTGACTTATATAGAATCGGTTCTGGTCTGGAATCCGTGAGCTACGACAACTTGCGTAGCGACGCCGAGCCCCAGGATCATCTTCAGCGCAGCGAAACCAGCGACGCGGTTCGATCATCCGCGAACACGGTGAATCGAGTATCTTCGTCCAACTACAATAATCGCGAGGTACTGCGAAGTAGCAGTAGCGGCAATTTCTACAACAGAAACAACAAGGAAGACGAATACGAGAACGAGAAATCGTATAAAGAGGATCAAGATACCAAGAAAAAAGGCGGTGTCAGAAAGGTCAGTAGGAAGCAACAGTACAACGGTAATGGTAACAGCAACTATTCGCCAACTACCACCACGCCGGCACCGGTTGTATCCAACCAAAACACCTACAACGGCAATTATTACAACAACAATTATAATAATCAACGATCCACGACATACGTTTCGTCAACGACTGTCCGACCTCAAGAGAATTACAACAAGAATCAGAACACGCAAAGATACAACGTACCATCATCCACATATCGACCTAGCACAACGTATCAGGATACATATACTAACTACCAGTCACCCAGCACGACTGCTAAAACAACTCCGCACGTCTACACAAACCTCTACAATGTCTATAACTCAAACTACAATCAACAAAACACCGGCAGTTCCGTTCAAGCCACAACGCTGAAACCGAGCAGCTACAATCCAAAGACCAGCCATCAGACTTATCAATTCGCGCAATCCACCACCGTTCAGCCGAGTACTAATTACCAGACAAGTGACTATACCAATTATCAACAGAGGAGCTACAACAATATCCAACGAGGAAGCAGCGCATCAGCAGTTGCATATCAGTCCACCACATCCGCGCCTGTCGTTTACAATAATAACTACAACAACAACAACAACAACGGTCAGTACAGACCAGCTACGTCCACTAGTCAGGACATTCCCCAAACCACCGCCAAATATTACGCCAACAATTTCGCAAGCAATAGCTATGCACCCACCACTTATAGTCCGGCAACGAAAAAATATGTGAACGCAGACAACACTGTCGCGCAGAGCGCCTTGAGGAGCAACGACAACGGTCAATATTACGACAAGGCGAGCCAAGCGAATAAGCCTTCCACTCAGTACTACGATAGCACGAAAACGCCGAAGAAGGCAACTCAATACAATAATTACGACAACGCGAGTAGCGGCAAGTCATATTATATTGAAACAAGCACGGGTAGCTTCAACCTCGCAAGATCTTCCCCCGTGGGAATCGGTTTCAGTCCCTCGAGTATCAATCATCTCGCCGAGTCACCAAGAACCACCACGCCAGTACCAAGGTAAATTTCTGATGTCTTTATTTACTTTGAAATTTGATGGCTTTGATAGCCATCAAATTTCAATTTGCTCAAAATATTGTGAACGATTTATAAATACTAAATAATTACTAATATTACTAAATATTACCAACTTAAAAAATCGATTACCTAGAAAAAGAAGATAATTTTATCGAAGGAGTATACATTACAGGTTCTCGAAATCCTACGATATTTATCTTTTATCGTGATATTTTTTGTACTCTCCATTAAATTTTTTGTTTATAAGATAATTTTATAGATCGGAAGATCTTCAAAGAATCTCAATGTTCTTTTTCTTGCAGACGAGCTTCTAGCGTTACCACCTATAACCCGAATAACTTCAGTTCCAACACCCAGAAGATCGTTCAACCGACGACGACGTCACGTGGAATTACCTATGTCAGCGGATCGGCGAGACCGTTCACGTCGACCAGATTGCCCAGCAGTAGTAGCAGCAGCAGCGGCAGCAGCACGACAGCACGACCGAAATCGGGCAAAAAGAACGATTACGATTACGCGTATTACGATAGTACAGGTGGTCTAGAATATGAGGGAGTCGACCTCGAGCACGTCACCAGCAACAAAGAGTCAACAAAAATCGCGAGGAATTAAAATAATTTCGCCTCGTTATCGCATCAATCCTTCCAGTCCCGTCGATAGTGATGTAAAATATTCAGGAGCAAGTGTTTCCTTATAGTATCAGGTATAGATATAGGTATATATGTTTTTTTAATACCTATATGTATTCTTATACCTAAATATCTTTTGCAGCAATCAGTTCTGCATTCGTAGGTTTATTACAGATTTTGTACTTTCGAGGTTTTTTCATCTTTTTAAAGAAACGCTTGATCACACATCAAGTCAGCTTTATGTTAATATAATTAAACATAATGAAAATTATGGAGATGAAATTTTTAAGTAGCTGAAATTAGATGTACTTTTGAAAAGTATCTATACCTAGATACTAAAAATAAAAGTACTTTTTACATCACTGATCGATAGAAGGACTTCTTGTGAATTATTGTTTATTGATGGCCAGTCATCGTCAAAATCGGTCTTCGATTAAGAATATTCGCGCAAAGAAACGCGAAAGAAAAGAGAAGCGTATAAATATTGAATACCGATTTTGAGAAAAAAAAGAATCATCGATCGATATTGATCCACTTAAATGCGTATATGTTCAATCGACATTTGACGGCTCGTCCGCTCGTTCGTTATTAACAATATATTTTTTGTAGTTCAGTATTCTAGGCTAATTGTTTATAAATATTTTACGATGCTTAATCCGCGCAGTATTAAGCATCAATATCGATAAACATTAAGAAATTCTGAACAATGTTAGCGCAAAAGATTGTTTTGAATTGTCTCGCCGATATTAATCTTTCCCCTTTTACCTCGTTACAGAAAAGAAAATGTCGAGATAACCGATTAATTATTAATAACGCTTATTATGTATTGGTACAGTAGTGTGAAGTTTGATTGTGTCGAATCGTTAAATTTCTCATCATATTTTGTGCATGCATATCGACAAAAGCTCGCACAAAACGTGTTTAAAGTTAAATTGTTTAATTACCTACGTTTCCCCCTGAAGTATATGTACTGAGTGTATATACACTATAATTATTTTAATTAAGAAAAGCATTAAATACCATGATTTATTATTTCATCCTTTCTTGACGATAGTCTTACGTTTTTTTTATCCCATTGACACTTAAAGAAATTGAACTTCAATTTCTTTCAATTGAATTATAAACACAATTCGTCAAATATAAAGTTGGAGATTTCTATCCGAAATACTACATAGGACATTGTTAAAAACTGTAAACTAATAATTTCAAAAATATTTCGAGTATTTTTCTATAATACGTTTTCGGATAGATGTTCATATTTCGCCTCTATCCCGTAAATAAGTATAGAAGTGTTTGAATACAAAAGCATATATACAAAAATCTCGAAGTGTTAAAAGGTCCTAGATATTATGTGTAGATTACATCTACGTCGAATAATCACTGGATAAAACGTCGCGATTTTTCTCAATATCTTTTATCTCCTACTACAATCCTATTATATATCTATTTTTTTATTACTACACTAAAATTGTAATTTTGATAATGATTAGACAAGTGATTATAATCACTGCAGTATTAATTACGGTGCTTTCTACTCGACAATCGCGGTTACAATAGAAAATAATCACTGTTAATTTCTGTCGCACATCTCAATTGATTCATTCAGTTTGCGAAAAAATATATCGCAAGTATACTACGATCGCACGAAGTCCACTTGAGAAAACTGTCGCACGTTTAGCTTAATAACTGTGTGTATATATATATATATATATATATATATATATATATATATATATACACATATATATATATATACACACATGATATATATATATATACACACACAACTATTAATATTGATGATGGATTTTGGCACGAGAAAAATAATTGTATCATCGCATATTACGCATAGATATTAATCGTATATAGTCATATAGCGATCGCACGGAGTTTACTTGACAGAACTATCGCTATATATATATATATATGTATATATATATATATATAACGATCGCACGAAGTTTACTTGACAGAACTATCACTGATTGGACTACGAACTATATACGATTAATATCTATGCGTAATATGCGATGATACAATTATTTTTTTCGTGCCAAAATCTGTCATCAATATTCTTTAACGTGAAAAGAACAAGTATAACCACTAAAATATTATAATATTAACCTTACCTTGTGTGTATACACGATAAACTGCCATCCCTAAAATCAGTCATCGTCATCGATCGGTAAACTTGTCGTCGATCCATCCGTAGACCCGCGTTGATCCCTCTGCGAATTCGACACTTTTCAAGTTAGAGCGCACGCACAGTATTTTTCGGGCGAAAAATGACAAACGGAAAACAAGATAGAGAATATTCGACGAGTTTCCACTTCCCACTGCGTCGAATCTGCCGATGCGCGTGAATTTAAGGGAAGGCTGTTTCGACAGAGACAACTTCAAGTCGCAGACGCGATGCAACCGGAAACGGATCAATTCCGTTCTTTCAGCCGTATATATATTTTACATTTTCCATGCTCAAAATGATATTGATATACAGCCTGCGGCACACGGTACGATTTTTCGTACTGGTTTGCTTACGAGAGCCAATAAGGATGCAGAATTTTAGATCAAGTGACTTAAGCCGACGGCACACGGTACGATTTTTCGTAGTAGATCGCATACGAGTTAGCCACTACGCATGAGAGCGAGAGAAAGCGAGCGTCTTTCGCTCTCTCTCACTCTCGTGCTTAGTGGCTAACTCGTATGCGATCTACTACGAAAACTCGTACCGTGTGCCGTCGGCTTTAAAGCTTAATCCTAATTGGCTCTCGTAAGCAATCCAGTACGAAAAATCGTATCGTGTGCCGCAGACTTAAGAGAGCTGGAGAGGAAACAAATGGCTGGTTTATGCTTCGGTCTTAATCTTAATCTTAAGAGTTGATAACGTAGAATGCCATAGGGGCGTTTATACTTCCCTAGTATGGGAACCCTAAACACCCCTATGGCATTCTACGTTATCAACTCTTAAGATTAAGATTAAGACCGAAGCATAAACCAGCCAAAAGAAAAGCGAAAAAAAGTACAAAAAGTTCAGTTATAAAAAGCAAACCTAGTAGCAACAGCTACTCTTCCCGGTACAAAAAACGTCGACAAAAATGGCGGTTTCGCTAATGATGAGACGCGCGCGTGCGTGTGTGCGTTATAACAATTGCGCGCTTGTCGTTTGATACATATGATGAGCAAAATGATTCAAAATCCGAAAATGAGAAGTGGCAAATCTTGGCTTTAAGCGCTCGACGAAAGTGTACTTTTTGTCAATACTCGAAATCAGCCATGCGCGATATCGACGGATCGAGTTTACCCTTAGGGGCACAGTCAACGGAAAATTATTCACGGGTGAGATCCGTTTTGGGATATAATCACGAAAGATCTCGCGGAACGGCTCGAATCACACCGTCACGACGCGATTCCGACTGCAATTCAGATTGAATTTATCAAGATGTTGCGAATCTCGAAGTGTCGGGATTGGTCGCGATTACTCGAGGTATCGAAAGTCTGACGTCACGGTCGGTCAGACCGACGCGTGACGTCGACTGTTGACCGTGAAGCTTGCTACGGTCTGCCATTCTCATCCACAGCGTCAATTACAACGTGCTCCAAATCGCTCGTTCGTGCTCGTCTTAGGTGAAAAATTTCAAGAAATTCAGGTATTTCCTTTTCATTGCTTCACTTGTATTTCTCGCGCAGAATTTCTTATCTCGTTTCCATCACGAGAATTACATAATATCGCGCGAGACAGAAATAGAGGCGAAATAGAGAAGAGGGGTCCGAAATGTTAGGAGCTATGTTCGCGACGTAACAAGTAAAGTCTGAAGAGGGAAAGATCACTGAAAACTTGTACGAATTCCGACAGAAATCGCGAAGGATACCCCGCCACACCTTTTAGATGTATTCTATTCATGGATATCTTGATGTTCCGTTTGATAGCAGGGAATTTAGCCGTTGCATAATCCTCGTGGAGTTTTGAGGTTATTTCAGAAAAATGTGAACGTTTGTATCTTGAACCATTTATCTTCTGTGTCATTAGTCGTTTTGTTTCGCACTTTATTTCTTTTTTCTCTGCATTTTTATTTGATGTTCCGTTTGATAGCAGGGAATTTTGCCATTGCATAATCCTCGTGGAGTTTTGAGGTTATTTCAGAAAAATGTGAACGTTTGTATCTTGAATCATTTATCTTCTGTGTCATTAGTCGTTTTGTTTTGCACTTTATTTCTTTTTTCTCTGCATTTTTATATTTAAGATTTTTCTCAGCAAACACCAACAGTAATATTTCATCAATATTATAATTTCCTACTCAAGACTGTAATGATTAAAAAAAATGATAAAAATGATAAAAAATATTGTGTTATATTACATTTATATTAGTATAATCTCCCTTCTTTTTCCTTGCTAGAAAGTCAATCCTCGTGGAGTTTTGAGGTTATTTAAAAAAAATGTGAACGTTTGTATCTTGAACCACACACATTTATCTTCTGTGTTATTAGTCGTTTTGTTTCGCACTTTATTTCTTTTTCTCTGCATTTTTATATTTAAGATTTTTCTCAGCAAACACCAACAGTAATATTTCATCAATATTATAATTTCCTACTCAAGACTGTAATGATTAAAAAAAATGATAAAAATGATAAAAAATATTGTGTTATATTACATTTATATTAGTATAATCTCCCTTCTTTTTCCTTGCTAGAAAGTCAATCCTCGTGGAGTTTTGAGGTTATTTAAAAAAAATGTGAACGTTTGTATCTTGAACCACACACATTTATCTTCTGTGTTATTAGTCGTTTTGTTTCGCACTTTATTTCTTTTTCTCTGCATTTTTATATTTAAGATTTTTCTCAGCAAACACCAACAGTAATATTTCATCAATATTATAATTTCCTACTCAAGACTGTAATGATTAAAAAAATGATAAAAATGTAATGATAAAAAATATTGTGTTATATTACATTTATATTAGTATAATCTCCCTTTTCCTTGCTAGAAAGTCAATCATGGGCAACGTACTCGCCACAGCGTCGGTATCAGCTACTGACGTGATAGCACCATTGTCTTCTCAACAAACCACTAAGTCAGAATATCACGAAACGAAAGAGAAACAGATTCAACCGCCACCGGAATGTCCCATGCACAAGTCGGGTCAATTTAACACTATAAATTATGCCAGCGAGTGTCCGATAGACAAAATGGATGAAAGGGAAATTAATCCATTGAATATGGTATATATAATACAACATCCGGTTAATGAACTTGTTATCTAATTATTAATCTCTTTTATGGGTGTCATTATAGATGCCACCGGCGAATCAAAAACCTGCTCCAGATCAACCATTTTCTTTGCCAACCGATAGGCAGGTTTCGTCGATACCTAAAGCAACCGGACAGGAGGGGGAATTTTGGGTATATCCCTCTCAACAAATGTTCTGGAATGCTATGTTGAGAAAGGGGTGGCGATGGAAAAACGAAGATATCTCTCGGAAAGATATGGACGACATAATAAAAATCCACAATGCCAACAACGAACAAGCGTGGCTAGAGGTTCTCAAATGGGAAGCTCTTCATGCACGAGAGTGTGGCAATCCTAAGCTGCGCAGCTTCGGTGGAAAAGCAGCCAAATACTCTCCACGTGCGCGTATTCGTCACTGGTTAGGGTACGTTTGCTTTATGATCTTTATTCTATAAATTAGTTGTAAATTACTCCTCCTCAGTCCTTCACCCTACGTGAAGGCGTGGTGACATCCATGTCATCCGAAGGTTCTCCTGGCAAGATACTCTCGGTGGTTTGCCGTTGCCTTCCGAGAGGTGGCGATCGAATAAAAATCGACGATGTTTTGGTCGGGTTTGAACTCAGATCTTTGGCTCGTTAAGACAATGTATATTTCTCTGAGCCACGATCGCCACACTGTAAATTACTATACACGGTCTTTATACAAGATATATATTTTCAGATATGAACTGCCATTCGATCGGCACGATTGGATCATAGATCGCTGTGGTAAAGACGTAAGATATATTATAGATTACTATGATGGTGGGAAAGTCAACGAGAAGTACACGTTCGCGTTACTCGATGTGAGACCTGCGATGGATTCGTGGGATAATATCTGGGATCGGATGAAAGTGGCATGGTGGCGTTGGAAATACCAATCCAATGATGATCCAGTATCTACGGCCACAGTGCATTAGTTAGTGTCAATGTAAGATGTGCTAGCCCGAGAAACTTTTATTAAATTGATATTTAATGCCTTAACGGTCATGTAACATAACACTTACTGTATGTGGTGAGAAAAATCGTGTTATAACTTATTATGTACATATAAGTCATATACATAAATATCATAAATGGGTTTATGATATTTAGTTTGAAAATTACTATTAAATATTAAAGCGAAAAGTAATGCTAAATAAATTTTATATATATTTTACAAATATACATGTGTACACATACCTTTTTCGTCCATTAGACAAATCAATTAAACTTTATCTGCAATGTCAGATAATCACTGAAAATTATTTCATAAAGCTACAAAAATATTCGCGAAATTGTTCTAAATCATAGAATTGTAATGATAAATCGTGTACTATCCATTTTATCTATATAAAAACTCTTAAAAGACTCGAATTTTGTGATTATAAGATACTTTGTTAATATTTTAAGAATTTACTGCCAATATTAACATCGAATATTTTATCTAAATCTTAAGTATCCAAAGACTAGATAAAAGAATTGTATTGTACATACATTTGTATCTTATAGATTATGATGTTAATTTTTTATGAGTGCATAGCTCTAATTTGTTATTCAAGATTGTATTACTTATTAAAATTTAATTATTACTGCCTTTTTTCCTTATCATTAAATAAAGTGAGGAAAATATAATATGAGATTGCACTTATGAACTACAAACTAATTTATTGAAAAAATTATTACAATAAATTGATCAGAAAATACTAATTAATGTTTTAAATTAGAAAATAAATAATTAGATAAATATTATTCACAATTATATATTATTTTATTTTTACAATATTTTTTACAATATTATATTACAATATTATTATAATATATTTTTTATATTTATTTTTTATATATTTTTTATTTTTTAATTATTTTATTGTCAATATATAGTTCCATTTACTTTTCATTTACAATTATTACAGCAGAATATTTAGTAACTTTGTACATCTTATATATTAAAGTACATAATTCCATCAATAAATTAGACTATTTAATTGTAAAAAATTAATAATTATGCAAAAGTTCAAATATTGAAGTTAATTTAGACGCAATTATAAACAAGTAATTTTAGAATAAAAATATAAACTTTGAATAATATGTGATACTATTCTCTCCTGGTAAAACAAAAATAAAACTCAAATCAAAACCCCTTAAAATTATAATCTTTTATATCATCTTTCATCTGAGTTCTTATTTGCACTTTCATACAAGCTTCTCATGCCTAATACCAAATATAACCAATATCCCTTACATATAATTTAGAATACATATAATTACATCAGTACTGGATCAAAAAATCTTACTTCATCTTCTGAGTAAGAAGTACTTATTTAGAATTATTTAATATAACGACATCAGATATAAGACATATTACATTAAATTTAATTATGTTTACATACAACGTAATTAAATCCTGATAATTATAAATAGAATAGAACGTTATATGTACGTACTGTTGATACATCAAATAATTTGCAGAGAAATTAATTATAACTTTAATTAACAATGAAGAGACAAATATCATCATTTCTTCATTTCTTTTATACATATATTAATATTTCATTACTAAGCAACAATAATAAAATATTCCATTTATGACATAAAATGTTAAATTAAGTATTTCAAATAGTCTAAACATAATCAAATTAATAGAAATTAATAAAACATAGTCCAATAAATCTAAACACTATTGCACCATAAACGTATAAAACATCTCACTTCCTGGACACCCTTCTTTATACTAATAAATAAAAACATTAATTCATTACAGAAAAGCATTAATTAATGTGCAACGAAAGCGACTGAAATATACTAACGATAATTAATAAACTGTGGCGACACATTATATGTATATACATATGTATAACATATTTTTTTAAAAATTAAGTTCGATATTTGTCACATATTTACATATGTGTTATAAAACTATACTTGTTTGTAATGATTTGGATTTCTGATATTTTTTTTGATTCTTATGATATCAAGTTTCAAAACATGTAATTTTACTTTGCAGTTTTTTCTGGCTTACAATCAATTCATACTAAATCCTTGATATTTTCCTTTGATATTCTGAACCTGTAGTTCTTAATCTGTTTGTTATTCTTACAATACATTACATAAAAATAAATGTAAGCTGTTAAATCTCATTATGTGGTAAATAACGATAACAATTGTTAGAACCACAAAGACAAGGAGTATCACTGAGATAATGGACGGAATTAGCCATCGCACCAGCATAATCAAAAGTCACTTCCTCCTCATTCTTTATATCTCTAGATGCAAACAAGCATAACCGAGGCACAATTCCTTCCACTCTAACCGGAATGAGGACAGAGTTCGGGTCACAGCTGTGATTGGCATAACGTCCAATATTACCAAAATATTTCGGATCTATACAAGTTACAGTAACACGATTGCCAGCATGTTCTGACACTATAAGAACGTAATTCATCGCGCCACTCTGCTTATTAATTTCGACTCTACGTCGTGCTTCCTGCAAACCTATCACTTCACCAGCGTATTCGCAAATAAATTGACCCTTTTTTATTAATTTATTCGTAAAGAGACTGAGTCCTTTGCCAGCGACTTCTCTGACAATTAAACAATTTAACGGACCATTTTGTACTAATCTATTTCCACAATTTGGTCCACACTTGCAACGAGCATGACATTCAAATACCGGACCACTTAATTTCTCATGTACGATTCGAGTATCAGAATAATTAGCCGAACCGTGTGTACACGAACAATTATAGCATTCCGTCACACATGAACAACCTATTGCGTATTCTGCTTCGAAGTCTGCTGTATCTATCCCAGGCCCTGGTATATTATTTACTACATACATAACATCCGCTACAGTATGTTCGTATTCATCGGTGGAAGCATTCGCTTCCATGCTTACCATAATTATATATCAATAAAAATATCCAAAAAAGTCCGAGAGACTCTTTGAGATGAAGGCAGCACGAGATAAAAGGGAAAAAATGTTTTATAATTAAGAAAAAGATTTTTTTTCTTAATTGAATAAAATCCAAGTAGCCCTATCGTGCGGCACCAACCTGTAGAAGTCCCTGAACCGATGACTTAAGAGATTGAAACGTGATAGTAGCAGGTACTGCTACAACTTTGTAGCCTATGTAAATTACAGCACCAAGTACAGATGCCTTGATGGTAAATTTTAAAATTTTACCTGACAACGATGGTGGTGGTATTCTGTAAAAGATTTTATTAATAGTAAATTTTGACATGTAACTAGGTACATTGATCTATCTAATATGTAGAGTTTTTATAAACTTTATCCTTAATCAAACCGCTTACAAATCACATAAATATAACAAGAAAAAATATATATGAAATATATATGAAATATAGCATATAGCATATACTTTCACATTTTAGAAATATTTTAAATATGCAACATCTTTTATATTTACCTCATGATAGGTGGTATATCGGTAGACTTGACTTTACCCCAATTTTCGATAATGCCGGGTGTGTGTCCTAAACCGACGATTCCTACGACGCGCGCTGGTTCAAAAGTATGATTGGCAGTACAATGAGGCAGACAGGCCAACTGCAGAGAATTCGTTAAGTAAATATCTCTCTCCTTCACAAATACTTCTCCCAACACAGGAAATTCCTTCTTGATACTGGCGATCATTTCATCCAGCATTGATCGTTGTTTACAAAGTTCGATGTCTTTTTGGGTAATAGGATCCTTCATTACTGCCAGATGCCATCCTAATGTTATAGTCTGCCACCAAGATAACGATCGTATTGCACGTTGCATCGTAATGTTAATTGGTCGATCAGCCAGATGAACAATACAATTTGGCACTTTTTTTGCCTAAGTTATACAATAATGAATTAATTATAATACAGATAATGCTGTTTTTATTATTATTGAATACTGACCTCCTCGAATGCTCTCCGAAATTCCCCACCAGGTGCCATACCAAGCTGCTTGGCAACATGAGCTGCCATTCTTAACAATAAAAGGTGTAGTAAACCATCATACATTCCTTCCTTTTTAATGGTATCCATCATGGTTTCTGTAAATAGATTAAGTAGTAGTATAATATGTCAATACAGTAGCTGAATTATACAAAAACTTACTGTAATCGATGTTTTTAGCATAACCAAACATAACTTCTTCATCAAGCTGCAGTATACCAATTCTAGCTCTACATAGTTCAACCACAACTATATGAGGCTGCACAGCTTGTATAATCTTTAAAGCAGAAAAGAATGTCATTTTCAACATAATGATATATATATATATATATATAAATTTATAAATTTGTACTTTTGTAAAATTATAAATAAAGATTTTACTTCAATAGGACAAAGGTACATATATTTACTTTTGATACGTCATTTTGACTTTCAACACTAAAATGTGCTGTTCCTACTAGATACAACTTTCCCCCGTCTGGCGTAGTCAACAATGTCACAGTCTCTGGCAATCTTTCATCAATAGTAGGATCGTATTCCTTTATTCTTGATTGCTCGCTTGCTGCGTCATCGATACATCCCTTATCCTGGATTTTGGAATCTACATTAGACCCAAAATTTTCTATATTAAGTACATGGCCAATATACACCTAAACAGTGGATTAGATTAGCATAAAAAACATAGTACCTTGAGACCTTAAAGCTTTTCTTTTACTTCTATGTTGTTTCTGCATTACTGGTATGTTTTTAAAGCACTATTCTGAGACAATAGCTGATGTTATAACAGCAATGGCTGATTTTATTATTAGATTAAGAAGACTTTGTGTGAATGTGAAACCTTACAACATTAGCTACTTTGAAGTGTCGCTCACAACTAAAGACATACTTGTCTAGTTGATTTCTAACAGCCAGAAATGCAATATAACAAAAGTGTCTGCAGAAATCTCAAATTCTTTCGTATTTGGTGGTGAATGTTTAAAATGTGTATAACACAACAGTTACCTTCATCAATAACAATCACTTCATCAGATGATTCGGTGCTCTTCATTTTGCCATCACTGTCAAGATTGTCCCCTGTGCTCGTTATCGTTGATAATGTACATGAAGACTGTGTTGCTGATTGAGAATCTGATATACTGCTGCCAGATTCTCTGGCAATCAGTTCCTTCGTGATATCTTGTGCATTCAGTTTATTCGATGTACCATGGTCACCCCTCTCATCAATTACGTTATAGTTAATTAAGTTATAGTTGTCTTCTATGTACGATAATATATCACTCTCCGGTTCACCACTGACATGATCAGCCTTACTAGATGCCATTTCTCTTTCTGGAAATTCATATACAGTGGAGTCTCGATAATCCGAGTTGGATGGGACCGCTTCGGATTACCAAAAAACTCGGATTATCGGAATGACGTTAGAAAATGAATGAGATTTTGAAATAAAATCACGCTAAAATATATACATTAAAATTTTATGTATTAAATTAATTAAATGTTTGACAATATTTTTCGACAAAATCTTTAGATATATAAAAAAAAAGCTCAGATTATCGGAGCTCGGATTACCGAGACTCCACTGTACCTCTATAATGCATTCGTCTCTGTCATTAAAAAATATCTCCGTTACTGACTGCATATTAATAGATTAGCAAAATAAATTTTTGTAATAACAAATAAAATACAAAAAAGATATTAATTTAACGCATGCACGTTTCTCGTGCTCCTGTGAAATTTCCGAGTTTTCTTAAAAAAGTTGAGTTCTATTACCTTTATGTCTTCTTAGGCAACATATGTTAACTGTTGCATGCTTTTAACCTTGTGGAGAACGCCTGACACGTTTACAGAAGTAGATTCTCACATTGCTAAAAGACAGAAGAATATGTAATTTACCTTTAATTATCTTAATTAAAAATAAGGTTAATTGTCATCATTTATCTCGTGCAAAACTTACGCAGCGATCAGAAATTTGAAGAAAAATATATCATATGAATAAATGAGCATCGAGACAAATGTCAAATAGATCGAGTGATAATGGATCTATCTCGCGAATCCTTTCACGCCTTTGACGTTGACGTTAGGTTAGTCAAGTGCACGAATTGCGCATATGCGAAAATAGTAACCTCAATTACTTCCCGATAAAGTAGCGTTCACAGTCCGTAAATATTTGTGTCTTAAGGTGCTTTTTCATGCTGACGCTAAACGCTCATTTTGAGCGTCAAGGCCGTGGCACATAAAAAAACTTAAGCAGTAAGCAGTAGAACTTAAGCGAATCGACCAATCACTTTCAAGTAGTATTGACCGTGATTGGTCGATTCGCTTAAGTTCTACTGCTTACTGCTTAGGTTTTTTTTATGTGCCATGGCCTTCAAAGTAGGTTACGTAACCAAAATTGACGCTACATGGTGAAAAAATGCATGAAAATAATTTTAGCTTCGTTATTTTTTTATTTATATTTATAGCGGCAGAACCGTATGTACCTTCCTTATCATCATGTCATACAGAAACCAATATTATATGTAATTAAGCGAGTGCACAAAAATAATATCAGAACGAAATGAACGACGTAAAAAACTTTTAGCAGCAGTTCTGATAAATGAATTACAAAAATAGAAAAAAAGAAACTGTTGAAAGAAACGTTATTGGGTAAATCCAATATTCATAGAACGATATAATCATGGATTTTATCACGCAATCTTTCTTGTCTTATTATTTTTACACAATTTGAGAAATTACTTAATTTGATAGGACCATTTTTATTATAAAGCAAACAGTGATTAGAGACCCTATATCTGCAGCAGAACGATTATGTCTGGCACGATCACAGTATGACGGTTTGACGCTAAAAGCTGAGAAAATCCAGCTTTATGTTTGTGACGCTAGCGTTAAGTCAAAGTCACGTAATCATTTTCAAGACGCGTAATTTGTGAGAACCAATCGCAAATCAGTGTAAAACAGAAAGTTAACATTACAACAGAAATTATCCAATTGTATTATTTACGCATTACGCGAAATTGTTTGTCGGGTTTCACATGGGGCGTATTTCGCGTAATGCGTAAATAATACAGCCAATTGGAGATCAGAATTTCTACTATAATGTTAACTTTTTGTTCTACACTGATTTGCGATTGGTTCTCACAAATCATACGCGTCTTGAAAAATACGCGTCATGTGACGGCACCCTTATTAGGTTGCGTTCAGATTCCCCACCGGGTGCATTATAATACTAGAAGTACTATAGCATACGTGACATGTACTATAACAATTTCTAGTGTTATAGTTACCGGATGGGGAATCTGAACGCAATCTTGAACTGCTTCTTTCACTAAATACAGCCAATGGTACATTCGTTTAAGCGGATAAGGGCCAGTTTCATAAACATCGATTAACTGCTAACTGGAGGTTAATCGATTCTCTGTCTCTTAAATAATGATATAGAAAAAGACAGAGAATTGATTAACCTCCAGTTAATAGTTGACCGACGTTTGTAAAACTGGCCCTAAGTAGTAATTAAACGTGATTGGTTGGATCCAAAAGTAAAAATCAATCACATTCGATTGACGTACATACATTGACTAATAATTGTTGAGTACTTTGTTGAGTGACAAACGAGTATATATGAACATATAGGAAATAGTGTGTTGTTAATTTATATAAATTTATTTGGTGAGTAAATTAATTATTAATCTTATTTAGTATAATTACTATAAATGACTTTTTATATTTTACATTTGAAAGATTAGGTTATCTGATACACGAGAGAAAACGAGGGAAAGAGAGAGAGGGCGAGTGCATGTCCTAATATATATGTTATTGTGAAAGACCGATATCTGACAAATGTCGATATTCTTCAGTGAATGTCAGCATTCACATAGTCGCTTGGTGTATATGTTATAGTCAAAACTCGAAACGCGGGTGCTCTTAAGATTGATCAGTCAATGTTGCGGAGCAACCAAGCATTTTGGTCAAAGACCAAAATAGTTTTATGTTTCGACTTTTAACTGATGTGTTTTTAGTCAATCCTAGGAGTGACTAACGTAGCAAGTCAAAGTTGAAAACTAACCCCATCGCCGATTGCAATGATCTTGACATATATTGTCAAGGTTATCCTCCTGAGTGACTTTCAGAAGGTTTTAGTCGTCGCTCATTATCGATTAAAAAGTTATAAACAAAAACAGTTTGAAAAATATAGCAGCTATTTTGAAAGATTTGATAACCATACACATCATTGCAAAATTAAAATTTAAGTAAATGAGTCTTATACACACACACACACATAATTAGCTCAAAATAAGGTCTGTAATTGTTCTATTACACATGTGTTTCACACGTAATACATAGTCGTTAGCCTTTCAAAATAGCTGCTATATCTTTCAAACTTTTTTGTTTATAACTTTTTATTAAATAATCCATAACCACGCTTCGTGGGGGAAGTCGCAAACTCCTGTGGAACAAAACAATTATAGATCTTGTTTTGAGCCGGAGCAGGGGGTGGGGTAGATGTCGGTTCGCGTAAAAAGTCGCAAACCCATGTAGAACAGAACAATTATAGATCTTGTTTTAGGCTGTAACAGGGGTTGAGGTGGATGTCGGTTCGCGTAAAAAGTCGCAAACCCATGTAGGACAGACAGAGGATTTGGCAAGAAAGAACAAAGGATTTGGCGTTTTTGTCGCTTCTCTCTGGCTGTGTCTTCTCCACTTGTATAATATTTCGACCCCCACCAGAGTTTATCTGTGCTTGTCGACATATTCCGGCGATAGTTCGAATGTATAATAATATAACCAAATATTCGGTCTTTCACCGACGTATTTGGTATATGTCGACATTCACAGGAGAATATTGACATTCTCTAATTTTGGTCTTTCACGGTAACATATACATCCCAAGTAGTAAACTGACGTACGGTATTTGTCGTCATTTTGATGTCGAATTTCATAAGTCGTAAGACGTAAGAAGACATTAAATGTCAGCTTGCATTAAAGAGAATATTAAAAATATTCTTTTTAAAAACCTGCTAAGATATGATTTTATAGTGTTTTTACGTTTTTAAAATTATTTTGTAAATGACAATAGACAAAAGAATAAAATATTTATTTAAAAAAAAACAAAAATATTAAATATAATATTGTAAAACAGTGAAAGTCGAATAGCTATAAATTAATCCGCGAATCATAGAAATATATTATTTGATAAGACTTTCGTGATGCTTCGGCTGTTATACTACAACGAAAATTACGACTTTCCTTGCTTTGCTCGCAGATAAATGTTTCGCCAATGCGTACATTAACTGATTGATTTTAATTTTTATCATGTATGTACGTGCCAAGTGTATTTGCCTTTTTAATGTGGTCATATGTAGGCATGTTTAATATAAATTTAGAATTAAGCTATATTGATCCATCAATTAAACGGAGAAATTCAAAGTATCTATAAATATTTAAATTTTAGCAAAAAAAATCATATTTTTTCTTCGATGATTTTCTATGACCAATTTGGCAAATGCTTCTTCAGGTAATATCATCAAGTGGTTATATTTAATATTAAACGCCGTCTGACATATAACTAAAATGAGGGAAGTTGAAAAATGGATGTTGAAACATTACACACAAGATCTTGATTCGATGAAGTGTAATTATTGTCAAGAAATTTTTTCTGATTGTAATCGAATACAAAACTTCAAATATCATTTACGCATTATGCATCATGTGCTAGAATTAAACGAACATCCAGAATATGACAACATACAGAAAAATTACAAAATATCAAGTCCAACGGCAACATGCAACCATTGTAAAAAATCAATTAATCTTGCAATTCATGGCGTGCATGTTTTAACAGTTCACTTAAAAATTTTTCACTCCGATAAGTCGAAGATTAAAATATCACGCGCACGGGACAAATATGATATTACGGGCAACAAGGCAACATGTAAAGGATGTAAAAAGACAGCGTTTTTACAAGTGCAGCATCTTTACGTCAGCACTTATATGATTGTCAAGTACATATCCAAAAAAACATTTAAATATTCATGGCTATAGAATAATAATAAAATAATATCTTGGTAACAATCTGTCAGTTGTACGTCGGCACTTATATGATTGTCCGTAAGTACATATCCAAAAAAACATTTAAAATATTCATAGAATAATAATAAAATAATATCTAGAGAAAATGTGAATATATAATGGTGAAATATCGAAGAGGGGTATATGGTAATGACAATATTATTGCTGTCAGTTATTGTAAAAAAATATATAAATTAATTTTACATCTTGCCTTTTTTATTTTTTCTACAGCTACTTTAAATTTGATTACCCACCTAAGAATGAGATCACGAAACAATCAGAAAAAGAAAAGACATCTGCACGCATATGGGACAGGTATGTAACGAGCAGCTTTACAATAGGTATGTACAATAAGAATGTGAAAAGATAATAAAAATACCTAGAACAAACGTAGTATCAACATTACGCACAGACTTTTATAATTATCAGTAAATACACATCCGAAAAATATTTGAAATATTTATGGATATAAAATAAGTATAATAATGAAATAATATTTAAGAAGGGTATAATTGTATATAATCACAATGTTATTATTGTCAGTTATTGTAAAATACGTAATTAATTTTACATCTTTTCTCATTAATTTTTCTAAAGCTACTTTAAAATTGACTTCCCGCTTAGGAAAGAGATCACGTTTGATATCACACGAAAAAAATCACACGTATGGGATAAGTACGATATAACAGACAACAATAATCCGACGTGCAAAGAATGCAAAAAAACATTGAAGATAAAAGTAACTCATATAAATGTAGAATCATATTTACACCGACACTTACATCGTTGTCCGTAAGTACACATCCAAAAAACATTTGACATATTCGTGGGTGTAGATTAGGTATAAAGATGAAGTAACATCTAAGGGAAGTGTGAATATATATAATTATTGTGTTATTGTAAAAAAAAGCAATTCATTTTATATCTTGTTGCCTTAATTTTTTAAAAAGCCATTTTAAAATTGACTTCCCGCTTAGGAAAAAGATCACAAACAAAATTACACGAAAAAGATCATCCGTATGGGATAAGTACGATATAACAGACAACAATAATCCGACGTGCAAGGGATGTAAAAAGACATTGAAGGTAAATGTAACTAAACCACATGCAGCAGAATCTTTACGCAAACATTTATATCATTGTCCGTAAGTACATATCCAAAAAACATTTGACATATTCACGAGTATAAATTAGGTATAACGATGAAGTAACATCTAAGAGAAATGTGAATATATATAATTATAGTCAATTATTGTAAAAAAGTAATTAATTTTACATCTTGCCTCGTTTATTTTTCTAAAGCCACTTTAAAACTGATTTTCTTAAGAAAGAGATCACGTTTGATATCACACGAAAAAAATCATACGTATGGGATAAGTACGATATAACAGACAACGATAATCCAATGTGCAAAGAATGCAAAAAAACATTGGAGATAAAAATAACTCATATAAATGTAGGATCATATTTACGCCAACACTTACAACATTGTCCGTAAGTACACACCAAAAAAACATTTGACATATTCGTGGATGTAGATTAGGTATAACTATGAAGTAACATCTAAGGGAAGTGTGAATATATATAATTATTGTCAGTTATTGTAAAAAAAGCAATTCATTTTATATCTTGTCTTCTTTATTTTTTCTAAAGCCACTTTAAAATGGACTTCCTGCCTAAGAAAGAGATCACGTTTGATGTCACACGAAAAAAATCATATGTATGGGATAAGTACGATATAACAGACAACAATGATCCGATGTGCAAGGGATGTAAAAAGACATTGGGGGTAAAAGTAACTAATCCATTTGCAGCAGAATCTTTACGGAAACATTTATTTCAGTGTCCGTAAGTACTTATCCAAAAAACATTTGACATATTCGTGGGTGTATATTAAGCATAACGAGGAAATAACATTTAAGAGAAATGTGAATATATATAATTATTGTCAGTTATTGTAAAAAGTAATTAATTTTACATCTTTTCTCGTTTATTTTTCTAAAGCCACTTTAAAATTGACGTCCCGACTTAACAAAGAGATCACGTTTGATATCACACGAAAAAGATCACACGTATGGGATAAGTACGATATAACAGACAACAATAATCCGACGTGCAAGGGATGTAAAAAGACATTGGGGGTAAAAGTAACTAATCCATTTGCAGTAGAATCTTTACGGAGACATTTATTTCGCTGTCCGTAAGTACATATCCAAAAAACATTTGACATATTCATGGGTGTAGATTAGGTATAACGATGAAATAACATTTAAGGGAAATGTGAATATATATAATTATTGTCAGTTATTGTAAAAAAGTAATTAATTTTACATCTTTCCTCGTTTATTTTTCAAAAGCCACTTTAAAATTGACGTCCGACTTAACAAAGAGATCAAGTTTGATATCACACGAAAAAAATCATATGTATGGGATAAGTACGATATAACAGACAACAATAATCCGACGTGCAAGGGATGTAAAAAGACATTGAAGATAAAAGTAACTAATCCATTTGCAGTAGGATCTTTACGCAGCCATTTATCTTATTGTCCGTAAGTACATATCCAAAAAACATTTGACATATTCGTGGGTGTAGATTAGGCATAACGATGAAATAACATTTAAGGGAAATGTGAATATATATAATTATTGTGAGTTATTGTAAAAAAGTAATTAATTTTACATCTTGCCTCGTTTATTTTTCTAAAGCCACTTTAAAATTGATTTCCCGCTTAAGAAAGAGATCACGTTGGATATCACACGAAAAAAATCACACGTATGGGATAAGTACGATATAACAGACAACAATAATCCGACGTGCAAGGGATGTAAAAAGACATTGAAGGTAAAAGTAACTAATCCATGTGCAGCAGGATCTTTACGCCAACATTTATATCATTGTCCGTAAGTACATATCCAAAAAACATTTGACATATTCACGAGTATAGATTAGGTATAACGATGAAATAACATTTAAGGGAAATGTGAATATATATAATTATTGTCAGTTATTGTAAAAAAGTAATTAATTTTACATCTTTTCTCGTTTATTTTTCTAAAGCCACTTTAAAACTGATTTTCTTAAGAAAGAGATCACGTTTGATATCACACGAAAAAAATCACACGTATGGGATAAGTACGATATAACAGACAACAATAATCCGACGTGCAAAGGATGCAAAAAAACATTGAAGATAAAAGTAACTAATATAAATAGATCATATTTACACCAACATTTATCTCGTTGTCCGTAAGTACACATCAAAAAACATTTGACATATTCGTGGATGTAGATTAGGTATAACGATGAAGTAACATCTAAGGGAAGTGTGAATATATATAATTATTGTCAGTTATTGTAAAAAAAGCATTAATTTTACATCTTGTCTCGTTTATTTTTCTAAAGCCATTTTAAAATTGACTTCCCGCTTAAGAAAGAGATCACAAACAATATCACACGAAAAAGATCACACGTATGGGATAAGTACGATATAACAGACAACAATAATCCGACGTGCAAGGGATGTAAAAAGACATTGAAGGTAAAAGTAACTAATCCATTTGCAGTAGAATCTTTACGCAGCCATTTATCTTATTGTCCGTAAGTACATATCCAAAAAACATTTGACATATTCACGGGTGTAGATTAGGCATAACGATGAAATAACATTTAAGGGAAATGTGAATATATATAATTATTGTCAGTTATTGTAAAAAAGTAATTAATTTTACATCTTGCCTCGTTTATTTTTCTAAAGCCACTTTAAAATTGACTTCCCGCTTAAGAAAGAGATCACGTTTGATATCACACGAAAAAAATCACACGTATGGGATAAGTACGATATAACAGACAACAATAATCCGACGTGCAAGGGATGTAAAAAGACATTGAAGATAAAAGTAACTAATCGATTTGCAGTAGAATCTTTACGGAAACATTTATCTCACTGTCCGTAAGTACATATCCAAAAAACATTTGACATATTCATGGGTGTAGATTAGGTATAACGATGAAATAACATTTAAGGGAAATGTGAATATATATAATTATTGTCAGTTATTGTAAAAAAGTAATTAATTTTACATCTTTTCTCGTTTATTTTTCTAAAGCCACTTTAAAATTGACTTCCCACTTAACAAAGAGATCACGTTTGATATCACACGAAAAAGATCACACGTATGGGATAAGTACGATATAACAGACAACAATAATCCGACGTGCAAGGGATGTAAAAAGACATTGAAGATAAAAGTAACTAATCCATTTGCAGTAGTATCTTTACGCAGCCATTTATCTCATTGTCCGTAAGTACATATCCAAAAAACATTTGACATATTCATGGGTGTAGATTAGGTAATGATGAAGTAACATTTATGGGAAGTGTGAATATATATAATTATTGTCAGTTATTGTAAAAAGATAATTAATTCCATATTCTGTCGTGTTTATTTTTTCAAAAGCCACTTTAGAGATGATTTTCCGAATAAGAAGTTAAAGCACGTGAAACATGTACAATGTAACAGGCAGCAACGTGAGGATGTAAAAAGGAAAAAAACCAATAAAAATAAACATTAAAAATTCAACAACAAAAAGCCAACACTTGTGTCATCGTCGGTAAGTACAT
Source organism: Crematogaster levior (assembly GCA_901521435.1). Lineage (NCBI taxonomy): Eukaryota > Metazoa > Arthropoda > Insecta > Hymenoptera > Formicidae > Crematogaster > Crematogaster levior. Next base: position 275,204 of record CABEGB010000269.1, on the reverse strand, counting down.
CTGAAAAATATTTGAAATATTGATGAGTGCAAAATAAGTATACTAATAAAATATTTAAAGAATACATAACGATGATCTATGTATTAAGTATCATATAAATACAGATTTACGCTTTCCGCTAAATAAAGATCATGATTTCCATGGAAATGAGTCACAAAGTACGAAGTGTAGTAAGAACAAACGCCCCAGATAATTGAAATCATTTAAACACAAGAGAGAAGAAACAGAAATGAAAAATGTAACAAATAATTATTTAGTTTGCTCAAACTGTAAAACATAAAGAAATCTTACAAATTAAACATTAACTTTAACACTTTCATCTAATAACATAAATCCCATTATGCAAAGTACTTTGGGGATAAACTTTTATATTTTATCCACATCGAATTTATGTATTCTTCAGTGGCCTAGTTTTCACCGAAGCATCTAATCTGGCGTATCGAATTTGAGTCGATGGAAACAAGATAGATTAACTCATTTCACTCCCGTTTCTTGTCCTATTTCACTTCCAGTGGAAACAGCATAATAATTTGTTCTGCAAATAAATATTTTAAAAGTGAAAATGTTGATGATGTTATAAATATTATAAAGCACAAATGTTCAAATCATGTAAAAATAAATATTTTAAAATGAAATTTTGATGATGAATAGATAAAAGCATCAAAGGAGGAGAGGTTTACTGAACAATAACCGCATCAAATGTTTAAATCATACATTATATTGATTGTATATTTTCTCTTGAATATATTAATTGTTTATAATGACATATATTTATACAGCTAAACGTACACTGCAATTAAAGTTTATGCATTAATTATTGATTTGCAAAATAAGAATTATAATGTTTCAATTAATGGTATTTATAAGTCCCAAAAATAAGACATCTTCTATAAAATTAACTAGTACAAAACTTAGTATAAAACTTCATTTTATGTTGAAACAAAAGCTTTCCAAGGGATTTTCTTATGAGAAGTCACTTCTTAACATAAAATAGGTTCCCACATTTCCTCTTGTTTCTTCTGCTCCTCGTGTTTTCAGTACCAGAGGTACTGACTTCTCTCTGTCAGTACGAACGAGATCTACTAGTATGGTTAGGTTATTTCTTCGTAGAGTCAAAATCAGTCTACAATATGCGCTCGGGTCTACAATAGGGGTGCTTTCCAGCAAGCCGCAGTGTAACACAGTGTCCACTAGTATGAGTGAGACACACTCAGTATATCTAGTGAGATATATGAGTGTGTCTCACTCATACTAGTGGACACTGTGTTACACTGCGGCTTGCTGGAAAGCACCCTAGGAGTAGTAACCCTTAATCTGTAAGAATTTGACCAATCACAGTTGAATACGAGGCGAATAGATAATGGCTGCGTTCCGTTTCACGCATAATGCGCATTATGCGCGCATAATGTATAATATACGTAACGTGTACTGTTGATAAATGCGCGAATATACGTGAAACGGAACGCAGCCAATGACTGTCCTATCGTTGATTCAGATATATGTTCATTAGCCAAGACTCATGATTGGTCGAGTAATTACCAATCAGAGCAAAGTTTACTAAACTTTAGATTAGTTTTTTTTATTCTGATTGGTCAAATTTCAGTCTTAAGCCGACGGCACACGGTACGATTTTTCGTAGTAGATCGCATACGAGTTAGCCACTACGCATGAGAGCGAGAGAAAGCGAGCGTCTTTTGCTCTCTCTCTCTCACTTTCGTGCTTAGTGGCTAACTCGTATGCGATCTACTACGAAAACTCGTACCGTGTGCCGTCGGCTTTAATCTAAAGGTGCAATTTCACCTTAGAACATATATACCTGGAAGGGGAATTGCTATTGTTCTCCATGGTAAAAATCTGTGTTTAAGTTGGGTACGAGAGAGAAAGATAGCTTTTAACCTATGCTCGCAATGCGCAAGCGCGGATGACGCCACACGTCACGCTCCACGCTCACCGCGCCGTTTAAAACTGTAAATGTAATTTTTAATTGAGATACAATTGACAATGATTGAATAACTGATAAGTAATGTCGGACAGTGTCAAAATGATTTGAACACAGTTTAGTAGCTGTGTTTAAAACATTTTCATCAATGCCACAAAAATCCAGCCACTTCTTACGAGATTCGTCGTTTTTCGGAAATCTATTGAGAAAGAATAAAATTAATATTAAATTTTTATTATCAACAAGAATCGTACTGAGAGAGAGAGAGAGTTATATTTAATCCCATAATTTACTGTTTATACAAAATATTACAGTATTACTTACCCATGATAAGATACCGATTTATCACGTTTACCGCATAAGACACAATATGGGCCTGGCATTTTTTCTTAAATATAACGTTGAAATAAAACTTTGAAATTAACTTTAAATATAACTTTGAAATATAACTTTTTAGGTGACACCGTCATTTCCTAATCTTAACCTCTCTTACAAACAATAAAACGCGCTAACGCTGTGCGCCGTTTCGCTAATTCGCGCTTGCGCATTGCGGTCGGAGGTAACAATCTACCCTTCTCTTTCTTTAAAACGTGGTTCTCTCTCGCACCCAACTTGGACACAGGCTCGATCCTTTATTCCCCTTCCAGGTATATATGTTCTAAGAATTTCACGCAGCGAGTAAGAGCTGGCGTTTTACCCCCTCTCCACCGCTACGCAAGGCAGCGATAAAAAGCTATTCGCTTTCGCCTCTTATCTTTTCATGGAGCGAATAAAAGCTAGCGTTTATCCCTACTTCACCGCAAAGCAAACCAGGGGCCATATTCTTGAAATAATTGCGTATGCGTAAGTTTTACTGCGCAGGTTTAATCATACCGTAAAATAGCTGCGCAATAAAATCTACATATACGCAAAAATTTCAAGAATACGGCCCCAGTGTTAAACGCTGTTCGCTTTCGCCTCCTATTGGCTGCGTTCCGATATTCACTGCCAGTACTAAAAATCTATAGTTCGCGTCACATACACTATACAGCGATACAACGATTTTTGACAGAGATGACTAAGATGGCTGCATTCAGCGAAAAGACGCTGAAAGTTCGACGAATCGAACTTTCAGCGTCTTTTCGCTGAATGCAGCCATCTTAGTCATCTCTGTCGAAAATTGATGGAGTGGGGGTAAAACGCCAGCTTTTACCTTAGAACATATATAATATGGAAGAGGAATTGAACGTTGAGCCTGAAGCAAACATCTGTGCGAGAGAGAAAGCTATAGACTCCCAAATGTTTGTAATGCGCATGCGTTGATCTCAGTTGTCAATCTCACATGTGTTTCACGTTGATTATACGTTATTATTACAGAAACGTTAAATACATAGCAAAAATGCCAAACGCATATTGTGTGTTGTGTGGTAATCGCGATAAATTGGTTTCATATTATACGTAAGTAACTGTATAAAATATTATATGCATGCATTGAATTATGTGATAACAAATAGGTTATGTTTTTATATATTATTTAATGATATTCAATGTTTTATATTTATTTGTTTATATATAAAATAGATTTCCGAAAAATAAGGAATTTCGGAAGAAATTTCACAAGACCGCACTGATAAAAAATATTATTTTAACATATATCAATATACGGTTATTTCACGAAGGCAAATGTGCAACATTATGTGAACAAAAAGATTTTATTAGACATAAGTTTTCAAAATTAATTCATTTTAAACATCAATAAATATATATTTTTCTTCAATGTGTCTATATTAATATCTATCCGATTTAAATCAACTAAGAAAGCGGCGCGCTGCGGCGGTACTAACGCATCCTTATGCACATGCTAACGGACCAATCAAATTTCTTATGCATATGCGTTATGCGTTATGCAATGGTCTGTGCTTCCCGCCTTAAGCGGGAAACACAGACTTTTGCATAATGCATAATACATATGCATAAGAAATTCGATTGGTCGAATTCCTTATGCACATGCTAACGGACCAATCAAATTTCTTATGCATATGCGTTATGCGTTATGCAATGGTCTGTGCTCCCCGCCTTAAACGGGAAACACAGACTTTTGCATAATGCATAATACATATGCATAAGAAATTCGATTGGTCGAATTCCTTATGTACATGCTAACGGACCAATCAAATTTCTTATGCATATGTGTTATGCGTTATGCAATGGTCTGTGCTCCCCGCCTTAGCCACTAAGCACGAGAGTGAGAGAGAGCGAAAGACGCTCGCTTTCTCTCACTCTCATGCGTAGTGGCTCTTGTCTGATACGGGCCAAACGATTTTGGTGTAAACTAGACCATAAACAAACTTGTGTTCGAAAGTAATTTTTACTTTCGGGTGTAAACAATGGAAAATATAACCACAAAATATGACCGCGGCCTATGTAACACTTTTTCCGCAGGAAAACTGATGTAGAACATTGACAAAAAAAGAGTACAAAGGAAGAAAAATACTGTTGACATCGAACTAATCCTGAAGAAAAATCTTTGTAAGAGGAAAGGAATAAAAATAAAGCAAGGAAACTTTGATTTATTATCACATATTGAATGTCAACGAAGATGCCAGTTTATCAAGAAGCCGAAGTAAGTTATGTTTATTTTGTCATCATCATCATCGGTTCGACAACCTTGTGTGGGTCGCGTTCGAAAATACTTCTCTATTTTATTGAACATTTGCAATTTGTATTTTTTTTTAAACGATGTGGTAGTCCACCAGAGCAATTCCCATCTTGGAGGGCTACCAGGGCATTTGGTTTCCTTCTGCGGTTACAGCTTGTCAATTTGACAAACCGTTTTTGCAAGATACTCGCGATGGTTTGCCTTACGATCGAATAAAAATCAATGATTTTTGGTTGGATTCTTAGTCACTGGCAAAGAAAAGTTTTTAAAGTTTGTTATTTTATTTTTTTGCCCTAGCCTTGCTACTAGTATTAATATAAATATTGTATAGAAGGGATATCTGCAATTAATGTTTGTTTCATTTGTTACACTTTTTTTGTTGCTTATTAGACTGTTCATAATTAATTGATTTTTTAGCAAATTCAAGCACAGACGATTATTGTTATCCATCCTGGTTCAATGTATCTTCGTATGGGTCGTGCCTCTGACTTAAAACCTGTTACGTTACTACATGCTGTCGCAAGGAGACGTTTATTAAGTGGAACTAAATACAAGGATAGTCTTTTACCTTCATCTGTGACATTAGTAAGTAAACGTTTAACCGAACATGTTATCATGTTTCTATCTGTCATTGTCTTTAACAGACAAAAGAGCTAACGCAAGCAATGGAAGAATCTCGGCTGCAAGTGTCACATACGCTTCAGTCCTGTTTGCAGTCCGATGGCAGCCGAAGGTATGCTACACCACCACAACAAATAGCTGCTTTCAATCGCAGATCTAGCCCAGAAATCTCTTCCCCTGGCAAGATGAAGTGGACAACGACCGATCGTAATATAATTGTCGGTGATGACATCTTGTCGTTAGATCCGGAAGAAGAGTGCAATTTTAATATCCATTTTCCGTATAGAAGAGGGGAGCTTAATATACATTCGGGTCCAGGTGGTAGCATAACGGCTGTCATGGCAGATCTAAAAACTATCTGGGAATATGTATTGGCTGAGAAGTTGGACATTCCTCTCAAAGACTTAAAGCACTATCGCGCAGTGCTTGTTATACCTGATATTTATCATCGACCGTATCTGAAGGAATTAACCACGCTGTTGTTGGACGAGATTGGTTTTGGACGTTGTATTCTATTGCAAGTTAGTGCATCACATATTTCTTCCAGAAGAGAATTTTTGTGATAAAACATCTTACTACTCATAACTAATAGCTTAAGGAGCAACTTGGAATTCAAATTATCTCTTTTTGTCATTGATAGGATCATGTAGGTGCGATGTTTGGGGCAGGTTTGGGTTATGCGTGTATAGTAGATGTTGGGGCTCAGAAAATCTCGGTGTCGTGCGTGGAGGATGCTATCTCTCATAAGGATACGCGCGTGCGTATGGATTATGGCGGCGCGGATGTCACGCAGACATTTTTCTGGCTCTTACAAAAATCTGCATTCCCGTATAAATCGTGCGATCCTACTAACAAGTTGGACGTGTTGCTCTTAGAACAACTAAAGATAGATTTTTGTCATGTGGATTTAAATGTGTGCGGTTCACAGGAGAAAACATTCGTTGTCAGAAAGCCAAAACAACAAACAGAAACATATACTATGCAGGTATTTTTTTTAAATTTATCCTAAAAAATAAATTATATATAATATTTTATTATATATAATTTATTTTAGTTTATAATATTATTTTAGTTCATATAATATTGAATTTAGTATTGCTGAAACTTATAACAGGTTGGTGATGAATGTTTAATAGCACCTTTGAGCTTATTTCAACCTGAGCTGTTCAGAATTACTGGAACACATAACGTTCATGTTCAAAAACGATCATTAGGAGACCCAGAAGATCCTTATGATGAGAATTACTTAAGAGAAACAAGTGTAAGTGGCTGCTATTTCTCAAGTAGCTTAGTCGTTCCTGTTTTAGCATACTCAAATTCGATTTAATTGCTTTCTATTTCAGAGACGTGGGATAAAAGAAACTCTGGATCATTCGTCAGAAATGCAAGAGGAGGCAGCGGCTGCACCTGCAACTGCGGGCGACGATGAAGTTGTAGTTGATGCCGTTGGTGATCCTGTACCTAGTTTATCAAATCGCGATTTGGACGCTCCCCGAGATTTCGTGATCCCACAACAACTGTTGGGTCTCGATCAAGCCATATTACAGAGCATCGAGCGATGTTGTGAGCAGATATTTATTAATTATAGACTAAATAAAAGTGTACACAGCTAATCTAATTTCTTTATAACAGCTAATGAAGATCTCAAAAGAAAGATGTACAGCTGTGTGTTAGTCGTGGGATCGGGTTTGAAATTTAAAGGTATTGGCATGTGGCTTCGCAACCGAATATCTCTTCAAACTCCTTACATGTACAGGCCCGGTAAGTATTTTTTTCAAGATTCCCAATTAATCTATTGTAACTATCTTGCATTGTGGAGAACAAAAAATTATATTATTGCTTAATTTTTCTTGCAGAACAACTAGATATTATAACACAGCCGAAGGATATGGATCCTGGTATGACGACATGGAAAGGAGCGGGGATTTTAAGCTGTTTGGAATCGGCTCAGGAATTGTGGATCACTCGAACCGAGTGGCATCGGTGGGGCGTTAGAATATTGAGAGAAAGATCTCCTTTCTTGTGGTAGAAAACATCTTCCATGTTACCTAGTAATTATGGTATTTACGAATGAGCATTTTTCCATCTCTGATTTGATATTACATTATCAAATTTACCAATTACTTTGTATTGTGCTGCATCACGGTTGTAACACGACGTTGTAACATATTAGATAATTATCGAATATCATAATAACTCAGTCATTCTAATTTTAGTTCTATCGTTACGGTGATATTGTACTATATCGGCTTCCAATAGAAAATTTATGTAATTTATAACATTCGAGTTGACATCCACATAGACATCGTCTCCTCCTTTCATATATGCTGACGTTAACGCCTATAATCATAATTTCGTACATTCGCATAATAAATTAACTTTGTAAAAAAATACATAGACTGCAATATATAAAGATGATCATACCGCTAATAATTCTTTGAAACCATCGTTGTCTGGAAAAATGGTATTTACCACAGTGTACTGTAAAAAAAACAAGTTTCCTAGTTATCAATATTTTATTCTACATCTTACTTTGTAAAAGTCACGTGATTCTTGTGTTACAAAAGTATTGCTCATGACGAGTCACAACTTTGTTGTACATACCAGATCAATTTTCGTTTCGTTAAATATACGTTTCGTTAAAATGTGTTCATTCTCGTACGTCTTGTTTGCGAAGGTTTCCGTGATATCCAGATAAGCTTCCTGCATTTTATTCAGCCCATTTTTCTTATTTCGCAAACTGCAACAAACACGATGAAGATAAGTGGCAGAAGAAAACTGATATGAAAATAACGGAACTCTCGTATTGTTGTACTTACTATACAATATCCTTTTGGATGTCTGAAAGCTTTTGTTGAAGATTGTTAAGAAGCTCTTGCATGTCACGAATCTCTGCCTCCATTTCGGTCATCACTTCCACACGCAAGTCGGACGTTCTTAGAATTGGATAATCTTCAGGTTCCACCCGTTGGATTTCCTTTCGTAAGCTCTGCTTCAGTCTGTCCTGTCTCATTCTCACGTCCTCCAGAGAACTGGATGGTTTCAGAGAAAAGACCTCATTGTTTGATATCTTGTTTATTAGATCTTCAATATTCTTCTCTTGTTCCGCCTTCTTATCCTTCAGTGTCTCGAAAGCATCCTCTAATGTGTATTCCATATTTTTGTGTTTTAAAGTATATATTAAAATTCACTAATTGTTTAAATGCTGCAAATAAAATTTGACATGTTATTCATGGAGGAAAACTGATTGACTTGCGGTTAGAATTTTGGGCACCAAGAAATGTATATGTCAGGCAGATGAAAGACTAGTTAATTAACGTTAGCCAGGTGTTTTCATTTTAAAAGTTTTAGCAAATAATACGTACTACAGGATCAATAACACTCGAATAGGTTATACCGCATTCGTAAACAACCGGCTATTCGACACTGACGCTCTTCGTCGTTTGAAATAAAATTAGAAATAATAAAAGAAATGGAGCACGTCATGAAATCTAGAAAAAAAAATATGTTTATCTAGGAAAAAAATATGCTCCAAATTGTGCACAAATAAACATCGCTCCACTTGTCACTCAGCTGCTTAAAAATTCGCTCGTTGTAGCTGAACTTTTTATTCTGTACATTTGTTTTCTTTTTCTCTCTCTTTCCAATATCTGTTTTATATATCTATTTTTTTTTAAGTGTAGAAAGTGTAACATGGTCAGATCCCTGACACAGCCGACAGTTGGCGCTAGTAGTCATTTCCCTCGAATTTACAATTTTCTGGCCACCCCTAACCTCAATATTTATACACAATCGGTGATATCGCGTTTTTTCTGGCCGCCCTAACCTCAATATTTTGTACTCAGTAATATCGCGTGTTGGAATTACCAAATTTATCATATCTGTCGCTCCACATGACTACTGAGAAACCTTTTGAGGCTTCGCAATGATCACAAAATATCAAGATGTCAATTAATCTGTGCGCTATGATTGGCTAAATCTGATTTCTCTATTATAATTGGTTCTTTCGCACTGCAAGACATATGAATCGTAATGGAGAAATTTGATTTTGACCAATCCGTGCACGAACCATTTTGATCCTCGTTGCAGCGCCACGAAGTGGCTAAGATCGCAGGTGGAGTCAGTTTAAAGTAAACACGAGAGAAATATTGTTATCTGCTGCTCATTAAAGATCATCATGCTTTCGCGTCACACGACTAAACTTTTGCGCTATTCATATTCACGTGCCATCTTCAATTGTCGTGGCTTCACCTCGGCGAACATTGAAACAGGTACCTTCATTACTGTGTCGACGTATCGGGTTTTTAGGTTATCTTTTTAGGTTATCTTTTTTGTTGTTATATTACAGAATAAAACAACTGACAGAATGTCTGTGTATAATTATGTGGTATAATAACGTCTTCGCTTTATTCCTATGCTGGATTTCCATTATGCCTTACTTGTGAATTATTTAACATTATTATTCCGTTATTAACGTAGTGTTTTAACTCTCCTACTGTGCCTCTTTCACATGAATTGATGTGGATTTATCGATCTTCATGTCCTGTCCGACTTTTACAGACCCAATAGAGAGGGATCCAGCGCCCTTCTTTTTTAACAAAGAAGTTCAAGCGTGTCTCAGAACATTGACGACAGTGGACTATAATAAAGTCTTACGGAATCGCAAAGACAATCACAAACTCGAGCCGCCACAGTATAAATTCCTGACGGACGAACAGCTCGAGGAAGCTAGGAAAGAGGCGGAAAGTAGAGCGGAGAAATATTTACAAATGCCACCAGTGGTAAAACCAAGAATGGATACACCTGGACTGATATGCGAGGACTCTAGTTTACAGGATCATGATACTGCTAGATACGTGTTCACTGATATCACATTTGATCGCAAGGATAGACAAAGATTCATAGTGATCAGAGAACCAGATGGCATATTGAGACACGCTACTTGGAAAGAGCGAGACAGAATAATACAAACTTTTTTCCCAAAACGAGAGAGGCAACTACAAAAACCAAAGATGTTTGAAGGCGAATTCTTGGAGGTACATAAGTTGCTCCTTTTACTATCCAGTTCGTTGAAATTTACGCGTTTAACAGTAGAAAAACCAAAGGGAGAATGGAAAAATTATTATGTAAAGTAAACACTAATATATCGCAACTTTTTTTTATAGGATTTGTTAAATCGCAAGGAATACGAGTTCATACTGAATCGCGCGTGCGTGCAATTCGAGCCGGATGATCCAGATTATCAAGCCGTCACCCGTGAAGTTTACGAGCGCATAAACATCGAAAGATGTTTCGACGTTTTGAGGTCTACGCGTCACTTCGGACCGATGGTGTTTCACCTAGTGTGGACGAATAACATCGACAACCTGCTGTGGAAGATGATCGAGACCAATCGGATTAAAGATGCCGCGCTCTTGGTACGTCTGTATCATATGATTCATCCTACAGCCAAGTCAGCGGTCGAACGGTGCGAGCACACGGACGATGTGGAATTTGTTATGCATTATGTGTGCCTCGAGTCATCGAAAAAAGACAAGCTCCAGAAGCTTTTACAATCGTACATAGAATTGCAACGAGAACGTCAGATCCTGGCGGAGGGTATCAAACAGGCGCACGGCATTTCTTCGGAAACAGATAAAGTGTAAATATAAATATAAATATAAATATAAATATAAATCAATAAATCGATCTAATATTCTTTCTTGTATATGGTATAATTAACTATTTTTCCATTTTTCGATCATTTACCTCAAGTGAGTAGCCGATAATCAAATATCTTAATGATATAATTTCTACTTTCAAAATAAAGTCTTAACAAAAGTTTTTTAGGGGAAAAGAATTCAGAATATACCTTGTTTAAAAACATTTACAGGATTATAAAAGCACGCGTGAATTAAATTGATAAACGGATAAATTGCGGAGATGTTTAATGTTGAAAACACAGGCGATCCGGAATCGGAGATTACTTATCCACATTCCGTCCGATAATAGTTCTGATCTTCATTAAGGAAGCACGATGGACTTTCTTCGAGAGCTACGCTTCTTTTATAGGACATCCTGTAGAATAAGAGTGAGACTGTGCTGCAGTATGATCATGATTTGCTTTATTCGTTGTTTGTAAGGTTGAATTAATCGATTGGATAACAGACACACGGTCGTCAGGACAATTCGATGATTATTACTCGATTATTTTATTACGTACGGTAGTACTTACAAACATTTACAAATGTAACAAGTCAATTCGATTTGGCGTACGGGATCGTCAGAAAACATTACACTAATGACCTTTCGCTAATTCGCGTCACGGAGAGAAAACGGAGGAGGGAAAGAAACGCAAAAACCGATTGAATGATCGGGTTGCGCGTTTGGTTCTCGCACGAATTCGGACAATGCGCATGTCTCCCATGAGACGTTTTGTCCTCGTTTTTCAAAATTGGGAGGGTGGGTGGGGTAGGAGTAAGGAAGTCGATTGATACCTAGTGATTAAACTTCACTACCGATACCCGGGATGTGGGTGTCGAACTGCGAATGAAGATGCACCGTTCAAAGTAGCTTTATACAAATGCAATGTTACGGTTGTGGTGGCACGATGTAAGTACCTACAATCGTGGAACGATATTATCACGTACAAACCCGACCGTGAAAAAAAAAAATTAAACGAGGAAAAAAAAACGAGAGATTTCCGCTTTATTAATTTTCTTCTTTCCCCTCTATCTCCAAACTCTCCTCCGCTGGGAGAACGTTTCGCGCCGTTATCATTATAATACTTGATAAGCACTCGCAAATCGTAATGTTCGTTATCAATCATTATCATTCGCCTTAGCCTTAGTATACTCTTACTGTGTAAGGTAATTATTATTTCCCTATAAAGACGTGCTCCGGATTCGCGTGTATGTACGCGTGTTGTGTGTATGCGTGATAGTGGAAAATAAATAATAAGGTATGCCTTTTCGTCGCGCGTTTCAACCCCCGGACGCGATCAACCACGTTACTTCAACGCTGACTCGCTCCTTGTCGAAGATAAATATTGATCGATCGTGATATTCATGTCGCTCATTATACTAATATTGCTACCAAATCATAAGATTTAACGAGCTTCCGATCGCGAGATACGTCGGTACCAATTTCCGCTTTCTTTCTTCCACGATATTAGCAAAAGGCGCGAGTACATATATCATATCGACGTAATTACCCATCGTTTCGCGATCTTACGTCGTAAGCATGCACTTAACTCATTCTTAATCATCCTAATAACAATTTTCGATAATTCTCTAGTTACTTACTTAACTATCAACTGGCTAACTTAACGAAAGGAGCATTTAAAATCTACGAATTAGAAAAACAGTCAAATATAGAACATCGATTCTCGTCGTCGATTTTGCCAATGTCAATTGGCGATTTTTATTCTGCAACTTTTCGGTCGATAATCGGCAATGTGCTGTTTCGGAGACGGATGTGAGAAGAAATCCAACGAAATGTGCGATCTCTCGGCTATGTCGTCCAGAGAGAAATCGTCCGTCCATCCAAGTGGAGCCCGCAAACGCATCCGAGGATTGATACGAGGGCCTCGTCGAGTCGGTCTGCATCCGCAGAACCGAGCTAACGGAAGGGTGGAAGTGTACAAAATAAATAAATACATATATATGTATATATATATATAGTGCGAATGTGTCAGCTGTTAGGCCCTTCTCGAAGCAAGGTATGCGACCGCGTCGAGCGCCGGTGATTCCGGACAAACGCGAGCAGAATCCAAAGGACCTCTGAGAGTCTTCCTGAGGACAGAGCGACACTTCATTCCGACATCCCGGAAGGGAGTTCAGACATCTGCGTCGTCCGGGAAGCTCGTGCGGTATAAGCTGCGATAAAATAGCATAAAAAAATCAGCGATCAAGGTGACGCACAAAGCCTTCGCGATGAATTCGTCGCAAATTTACATTTATTTTTTGTTTCCAAGGCTCTAGCTGCATTTTTAAGCTTCTTTAATTGATCTTTCTTCCTCCGATGTGTTGGGAACTCAATCGTTAGTCGCAAACATTAATGGACAACAGTTTACTATTGATCGCGAGACCCTGATCCGTCATCCTGATCGCAAAACGCTTGATCCTTTGGACAATGGAGAGACAATGAAGCGCGACGATCGTCATCCTGTTACGGGGCGCAAGGTGATAATTAGCTAATGATTGCGCTCGTTCAAATAATTCAACGCAGAATGCACGTTGCGCAGCGTTAATTGCGAGATGTATATATGTAGCGGAGCTGTTGCGTTCGGGTTGGCAAATATTGAGCAATATCCTTCCTAACGCACACCTTTGGCCGCCGAAAAAATGTGCCGACAGGCCTTTCGCGCGTCTTGCCGTGTCTCTCGATCGTTATTGGCCGCGTTATTCCGGACCAGAACTATAGTTACATTAAATTAATACTAATTAATCGCGATCATTAAATTAGTGCTAATTCCAGATCAATTAAATCTCTCCTATAAAAGTTAAAAGAATTTACCAAAAAAAAAATGGACTTCAGACAACAAATATTTTTATTCGACAAAGTTCGAAAATTAAATGCCAAGTCCTGTCTAAAAAAATTGTAATTTCTCTTTGTCCTCTGATTTTATACCTATTACTCCTAATTTTATTAATAAATGCTTCATCTAATTTAAAACCAAAAATTAAAATCGATGTCGATTTTAAAGTTGGCGATTTTTCCGCATTTCAATGCGCGACAAATCTAGTCGGCGGTACGCAGATAATTTGCCAGACGGGTCAATGAGCAATTCATTATTAACAAATTTGCCTAATTTTACTCTCAGATGAGTGTATAAAAATTCTAATAATTTTTAAATTAACGGTTAAAAAATGTCCAAGTGGAAGTGGAGTTGTAATTTGGGGAGAGATGGCGATTCAATTAACTCGAACTGTCGACGCAACTCAATTGGAAAACATACACATAACCTCACAAAATAGGAATATTCTACGCCGTCTGAATTTTTTACGACTCCGAGTGATTCAATCTTATGCGTCAGGTATTGCGCATGGAGCTAAGGGGTTTTGCTTTTCGCATTTGCATCCTATTGCATCTTATTTCTAAGTCCTTTCCGGATCCTTTCGCCGATCGTCTCGTACTGTGCCAACTTCTCACCCCCGCTGGCCTACCGTGCCTTTTCGTACTTTTTCGTACTCCCTGAATAAATGGAATCGTGTATTTCTCGCAGTGCCACCTATAAATCTCTTATCGATAATAGAATAATCATGTCGATCGTCTATCCTACGCATCCGTGTAAATGCGGCTGGATGCGTGTATATATTTTATACACGTACGGTAACAATTGTTCTAAGCTTTTCTGATAAAAGTCACGTCTGTGCACATTAGGACCGTCGTCATCGTGTACAAAACGTGTTCTGTGCCATTTCACCATTTCATCCGGAAAAAAAGATCGTTCTGCAGCATTAACGCGACGCACACGCGAGAATGTGTATATGTGTACGGTTGCGAGTATATTTCATACGTATGAAATATACAATTTTATATATTATATACTTAGCTCTCTATCTATCTCCGCTTATGTGTATATATTTATATAAATCTTCTGCCCGCCCGCGCGTATGTAGTGTGTATGTATATATTTATATATATATATATATAATACGTATGTATATATGTATAATATTTATATACGATGATCACACACCTACGTAGAACCTTACGCTCGCCCTACTATGATGAAGAAAGAACGAATAACCGGATAATTTTACGGGTGTATAATTACTTAGAAAAAAAGTACGCGAGTACCGTGTGGGTTTACTCTTTTGTTCTCGTATTTGGCACACAGATCCTGCGAGGGGTACGGACGCGCGGACGTACGAGCCAGGTTGAGTTTGAGAACTCGGCACAATTCCGAGATTGAGATCGAAGTCGAGGGGTAAGGGTAGAGATCGAGAGACCGAGAGCAAGACGCGAGAACTGGGGTGTAACCCGCCTGCCTGCCTTTGAATATGCTAAACGAGATTCGCGTCGCGTTCCCTATTTCTTCTTCTTCTTCTTCTTCTTCTTCTTCCAGGTTTGGACGTCGACGTTACGTCGCACGTCCGCGTATCGAAAGGTTTTCTCGCGCCGCTCATTATTTTTTAAAATCATTAATACTATATTAATCATAGCGATTAGTGCGATATTTTTACGCGCGTCTTTCGCGCTGAATCCCTATATTTATTACGCTGTACTCTATTTTCGCTACGTTCCAAGCGCATACGACGGTGCTTTCATCGTTCAGGATCTTCTGTTCTTCCTGCTCTTCGGCCCGCTAGCCAATTTGGTCTTCTTAATTCTAGCAATTCCTTGTTGTCGAACTCGAACCCGAATCTTCTCCGTTCCATGTTTCATTCCCTTCTTATTTGATGGACCTGTCCGGGGACTGTCGTCCGAGGACCAAGGACCACGCGGTAGCAACTTCGCGATCCCGTCGGCCGTCGTGTTAACTCGCCAGCGCGATTTCAGTAGCGACCTTGACGGTCGAGCAGCCGATCAGCGAGCGGCTTCTCGGTCACAGAATGTCCGTCTCGTAGACCTTGCTGGTGGTCGTGGTGGACGTGGTGGTGACGGTGGTGGCTGAGCCGATGGTCGTCGCACCCGATACCACCGTCGTGGATGTGGTACCGGGTGCCTGACCGTTGGTCGTCGCCATGGCGGCCGTTGGAATTGTTTGTCCATTGATGATCTCGACCTTGGCTATCTGGTTACCACCATCGACCGTGGACTCCTGCGAGACCTGGGAGGACTTGATGCTGAGGCTGGTGAGGGATCCAGAACTTGCCGCGCTCAGACCGAGGCCCATCTTCGCCAGGAGGTTGCTCTCAGAACCGGTCTTCTTCAGAAGATCGGGCGGTGCCGGCGGCACGGTGGTGAGACCGGCCGTATTCCTCTGCAGCTGCTGCAGCCTGGCGTACTGTTCCTGCAGGGCCTTCTGCTTCCTGAGTAGCTCCTGGTGTCGTTGCTCCAGCTGTTCCTGCCGGCCGCGTTTACTCTGCAGCCCTTCCTGCGAGTTGACGCTCTCGCAGGAACTGGAGTTGCTGGTCGATAGCACCGCGGATTGCGAGGACGAATTGTGCGGCACAGCGACACCCGGCGTGGTCGGCGCCAACGAAGCTCCGGCGACCTGGTCCACGGTGGACAGGATGGCGTTCGATGGTAGGGCCATCGGTGGCTTACCCTCCTTGCCAACGAGACTATTGTTGATGTTGCCGCGCGAAGGTCGACGCAGGGTTGCGTTGCCGCTTTGCAGATTGCACGCATGATTCCTGGGCGGCAGCTGCGGACTGGTAGGGCTCGCCAGGGGTGATCGGGAGCTAGTGCGCGGTGGCGGTGGCGGCGGTACCCTCCTGGTGCTCGCTAGCTGCAGCAGCTCGGCGTTCCGTTCCGGTACCGGCGGCTTCTGACCGGGCAGAAAGCTCTGCGATAGCGGCATGCCCGGCTGGGCTAGCTGTTGTTGTTGCTGCGTCTGCTGATCCAGCGACAGCGCCTGCAGCCTAGCGATAGGCGGTGAGGTATCGGTGTCCGAGCTCGAAGGGTACGAATGCAAGCGACGTAGGGTGCCGCCCGGCGCCATCCCGGGTAAACCCATCAGGCCGACGTTGGGGGGCGCAGTCAGAGTACCGCTGGAGGAATCCACGCTGCCCTTTCGACCGATATCGCTGATGTTGGGCGCGCGTCCGGTGGTCGCTGCGACGCTCGTTGAATCCCGAAGACTGGAGGCGCGCCCGATGTCGGCCAGGAGCACGTTCGAGCCCGGATGTACCGACAGGCTGCTTGATACGTGACCCAACTGCGAGCCTGGTCGGGAGAAGGTTTGCAGCTCGTCTAGCAGAGCGTCGAGTGCGTTCTCCGGACGCTGCTGATGGTCGGCGGATGGCTCGTGAGGGTGGCCCCCTCCCCCGAGGACGCTCGCTGACCCCACGACAGTGCGTTCCGCTGGCACAGGGGTAACTGCCTGTTCGTTCAGACACGTGAAATCAACGCTCGGACCAAGGATGTCGCGCCGGCCGGACGGCAGCATCCCCCTCGGGGGGGCGGACCGTCGGGCGTCCTTCCGCGTGCCGGCACGACGAACCTTGGCATCGTGGGGTGATCGTGCTTTGTTTTCGCGCGCTCTCGTTGAGAAGAAGCATCTCGCGCGATCGTCCAGCGGCGTCTCGTCCCGGTACTTGGTGCCGAGGTGCCGCGCGAGTTTTCGAGTTTGTGAAACGTGTATAAGGTACACAACGACACATACATGTAGATACTTACGCGCTTGTAGACACGACGAATACACAGACACATATAGACGTGTAAAAGGTGTAGAGAACGGTAATATGTAAAAAAACGTCGAAAGTCGCACATCGACACTATATACACTTGATCGTATATGTACAGAGACACATTTTTGAATTTGCTTGGTGCTTGGTGCAGACCGGAAGTAGTTGAGTACCGGATGATTGAACGTGTCGTGTACATCGTGATACACTTTCTCGTTTACAGTATGCCGTCGCTGCGGATGCTTTTTCTGACAACAAGAGCGGTGATCGTAGAAAGTGGCGTCTCGATGCGAAGATTCGAATAATGAGATTGGAGGAAGAATGAATTGCGAAAGAGAGAGATAACAAAATGATGATCGAAACACTCGAAACACAGATCATACAATGCGGTTCATACAGACTTCCAAGGGACGTCGGATGAACTTCCAAAGGACATCTTACGCCCTAAGGAAAGGTTTTCAGGACGTCCCTTGAAAATTTGTGCTGTATGAGTATCAGATTGTATCAGATATCGTTTTACGATAGATTTATTGTATTGCCATATTTAGCATTATTCTAATTTTTTACACACAGCAAGATTTTTAGATCGGAAGTTGTTTGATAATTTTTGGCTGTTTGAACTTTGACGTAATTAATTAATGCCCATTTCCGCCAACATGGATTAACTCTAATCTCGGTTTAACTTACGTTTTATCTTTTTCTAAAAATTAGAAAAAGATAAAACGTAAGTTAAACCGAGGTTAAAACCATCCACATTGGTGGAAATGGGCATAAGTCTCATAATTAAGGATTACCGATTACTAACTTATGTAATTGTGCGTAGTTAACGCACAGTTATATTTATTAATTTTACCAAATTTTGCACTTCAAGTATTCCATTTTGACATCCGGACTCTGTGTTTCGTGTTCGTTGAATCGCATGAATACCTAACGACGAAGACGCCCTTCGACACACCACGATCGTACGATCGGAAGATCGCGAGTCGAAATTCGTCTTTTTTTTTCTATGCATGCGTATATGTGCGAATAATGTGCATGCGTAATAACGATGTGACAGAAGAGAGAGCGTGACGATGAAACGATGAATGATAAGAGGCGTAAATCATGGAGATGCAGAATATGGTGAACGACGAAAGTAAAGTGAAAGAGAAGAAACGCGCGAGAGAGATGGATGAAAGAGACACAGAAATAGAGAGCGACAGAAATAGGCAGAAAGACAGGTAGAAAGAGAAAGAGAAAGAGAGAGAGCGTAATGATGAGTCGTGAATCGCAATAAGTGAACGAAAAAGAAGGCACACAATCCGTAGGACATAATACGTAAATATGATTAATTCCGTTAGATAATTACCTGCGGGTCGGTTATACGTTTTGTGCGTGCGTTGTGCGTGTTACAAGTCAGTACTCGTTTGGGGCTCTTTTACATTTGGCATCGATTGCTGTCCGGTATTAGTCAACTTAAAAAAAAAAACAGAGAAACCAAAAATCAAAAATCCGAGGCCAGAGGTCACATCGTGGACCGTGCGCGGAAAGAGAGAGAAAGAGAGAAAGATAGATAAAAGAAAAGAATGAGAATCGCGAAAACGTACGCGTACGTTTTTCACACGGACGCGCGGAAAATCGAAGGGGGTGAATCGCGTGAAAGTTCTACGTCGAAGGGCTGTCGAGGGAGACCGGGGGTACCTTCCTGAAGATCCTCGCGGATGTTTCGCGTCGTGGGATGCGACAGTACGAGATTATCCAGAGGGAGGAGCGACCTCTACATCCCTAGCGATCGTTACATCCCTTAATGATTTTGATAAAATTGTCAAAATACTAATATTTAAAATATATAATATTTGATAAAATTAATTGCATTACGAAGAATACAAAAAAATCGTTATTCTCATGTCGTAAATCACTCTTAATATGACTTGTGGTCTCGACATTGCAATCTCGTGTTGTCGGATTCACTCCACGCCGGCGCGAATTCACCCCCTGTCGAATTCTTGATATTCCGCCCGTCGTTCATAGGATCGACATCCGATCTCGCGCAGGAAATAGCAGAGAAACGCGCGGCGCATCGTTCGGGCATCGACCTGTCGCTCCGAGATGATCTTGACTCCGAATGGATCTTGCATCGATCGCCTCGCGTCGATCGGATCGAGAATAGCGAGAGGAAATAAAAGTTATGAGCAAATAAAAAGAATCGCGCAGGAGCAATATACGAGTCTCGCGCAGTTTACCGGCCGGTGAATCCGTTCTCGCACAAGGCGAAAAGAAACGATGAGATTTAAATGCGGGGGAAAAAAAAGTCGTCATCATATCTTTATGGTATTCGGGCAGATGGATTGTAGTGGCGTGAACGAAGACAAGTGCGCACAGGGCGTTCGATAACCGGCGCATTGTTGGCGAACGTTTGTTTGTTGAAAACCATGATTAGATTAATAATTAAAGTTTAACGCTTAAATTTCATCCCTTATAATTTTCGGCACATCGCTCACAAGTAAACTCGATTTAACGTTTACCCGAGAAAGAGCAGCGCTCCGTCATCCACTTGCCTTCCTGAAGAGCACCACCAGACATCTCTACTTTTGTCTAATCGACGTCTTTATTAACGGAACATTTTCAGTTTTCGACAAAAAAACATCACCATCGTGCGCCAAAATCTCACCTCGTGCACGCAGGTTCTCCTGTTTGAAATAAAATGAGACACATCGTGTGTAAAGATTGTTGTGCCCATGCCGATGATCGAGGTGCACAGAAATGTTGTAATCGCAGTTACATCGAAAGAGAAGCAGAATCGTTTTTCTTACCGAGTTCGCCGTTCACGGATTAGTACGAGTACGCTCGTATTGTCGATGCCCGCACAAATGACGCCGACCTTCCGGGTTTCGAAGCAACGGAAGACTATTATACGCAGATTATAGTAGCATGCGTCTCGAAGGCGCGGATAAGAAATAAAAAAGAAAAATAGAGAAAGAGAGATAGAGAGAGAGAGAAAAAAAACGGGGATGCCTTTTCCCATGCAAAACTGCATGCGCATCTACGCAAGATTACACACGTATGTATTTTATGCGTGACAGGCATACATACGCGCACACATACTCACACACACACGTACACATACATACATGCCGCATGCTGCACACGTACGTACGAAACGTGCCTAATAATTAATTACTCCGACAAGTTGTGAAACGAAAACCGAAAAAAAACAACGGGTGATATATTGTACATAAATATCGAAAAAAAAGAAATATCGGCCAATCAAAAGAATACACAGATAAAACCTTCAGTCCAATCCTTATAGTAAGGCAATATAGTATATAGTACGGACTCAGACTCATATAGATAAGACAGATATATAGAGAAAGAGAAATAGAGAGATGAGATGAGCAGAGATAGACAGAAAAGGGGAGGAAGAGAAAAGGAGAATATATATATCGGAGGCACACTCTACATGTATATACATATATATATATATATATATATATATATATATATATATATATATATATATATATATATATATATAATATATGTATATTAATTCTCAAAGAGTATGTCTCCGATGGATGGGTATGTACATATACACAATAGAAAGACTGAGAGAAAAAGAGAGATAGAATAAGAGTGAGTATGAAAAAGAGAGAGTATGTGATGGAAAGAAGAATGTGATGAATCTTGCACGAGGGTGGAGCACGTGATGTGAGGCGCGTGAGTAACGTTTCGATCGGCATCGGTGAAGTCGAAAGAGGTGATGGTGGCGAATACCGTCGACAGGAACAAGTACGACACAGCGTAAAGAAATGTCCGACTTATGTACAAGAAGCAAATATTGTACAAATTATAAGTGAGGGGGTTAATTAGACCTCTAGAGATGCTACACGTCAGCGTGTAGACCGGGGTGACCGTAAACTCGCGCACCTATCCCGTAGATTTTTTTTTATCAATTCGATACTTTTACGACAGTTTGTCAAAGTGAGGTTCCATTTAAAACCGTTATTATATTTTATTTAATTTATTTAGTTGTAATTAACGAAAGATCTTTACACATTCTAGTCTTTTTAATTCAAACTGTGGAAATCAACTCCGATTTGATCAAGAGACTTCACCACGTGGCATCATATGCGCGAATTTATAGCCACCCCGTATAGACAGGTGAACGATTGCAATTGGCAGTAGTTTTCGCAACGTACAATACCGACACCTCAGAACTGAAACAATTAATATTATTTTCTGCGGCTTGAAGCTATTAGGACCGATATATTTTTCTAGACATGTGATATATCCTTTCCCTTTCGCTTCCGAGTCATAGGCCGGTATTCATCGGGTTTTATAATTAAGACCGTCTTAAGTTCATTTTCAGATCGTCTTAAATATAAGTCCGACTATAAATACTGGCCATAGAATGATGTTAGTTGTCTCGATTCCGAGGTGATAGGGTGCTCTACGGAGCCTCGTCATCGCGCACTTAATTGATTGCGATTGCATTTGCGGAGATCGAATGAGATCCGTTTTCTCTTGAAAAATTTCTCGGCAAAATTAACAAGATTTACGACAGGCACATCTCAGTCTTTCAGATATCTTCCGTTTCTTTTTTTCGCATAATTCCGAAATTTCTTCTGGACTACACAACTCGTCAAAGAGTCTTACAGCAACAAGTTCTTCGCTTATACTTTCCCAAACGACGCGAGAAATTCGTAGAAGAATATCCGAAAAAATTCAAACTTTTTCAAATACTTCTTAAAACTTTGCTTGAGAGATTATATAACCGGGAAACTCATCGTGTTAAACTCTTTTGCAAGCTGCCGTCCTATTATGTCAACGAATCGTGAGTGTGATCGATGTTGGGAATTAACATTTAAAAATAGAGGTGCCAAGAGAAGCTAACGAATCTCAATTCGTTCTTACTCGCATCCTTTGCACACGTGCGCGTGAACACGAGAAAATACTTGAAATAGATCTGTGAATACGGTTTATAAAGTGATAAGCTTTATAATAATGACGTAACGAAAAAAATCAAAGAGAATTAGAATTATACAAATAAATTTATATAATAAATTTATATAATAAATTTATATAATAAGTTTAGCTGTTTATAGTGCTACTTTACATTTGCTTGTACACATCGCGAATCGTAAAGGACTAGAAAACTGTTTCAGTTAATTCAATTCCGACAAAAGAGTAGTGAGTAAGAGTAAAACTACGATAATTTTAACATGTCCCGGCTATTTATACTATCCTCAATTATCGTCGTATATTTAGATGTAAATGATTATCAGCCTATCATCGCTATAATTGTATAGCAGAGAAAATATGACGATGGGCGCATGGCATGTGTTAGCAAGTGGAATAAATTAAATATAACAATATTTTTTCCTCGGTATAATAAAATCTTGCGATCAATACAACATGATTACAAGAAATCAAATAAAATCGACGTCATTTTACAGATCCCTTAATTTTATCCAATCTGCGTTTTACGCGAAAGATATTTTTGGAATTTAAATCAATCAAATTTATACTTAATAAATCAGTAATTTAATCTATTATACGCTTTTAATCTTTGAATATAAATCATTTAGGAAGATATCGTAAAAACATGGAAAAGCGATATCGATCATCTTTCTCTCGGTCGACGTTTCTACTCGAAATTGTCGTGTAATTACATGCGTAATTTTCTTTTTATTCCACTTGGTATGCGTATTATATTCGCGCGCACGTACGCACATATTTCTTCACGACCGCAGAACAGACCGAAAGAATATTTCTCGAATTTCGTGCTGTGACGAGGCGACACACCGATACGACTCCATCGCGACGTCATCGGATCATATAAAACATATATTCATATATACATATGTACACACTGCCGAGAGCGGCAAGCAATCTGGGCGATTCGACTTATCTCAACCAAGAATCGCGACAGAACGTAAGGGTCAAACGCGTCATCATGCGTCGAGTGACCTCTCGTCGTCCCGTGAAGACTGGCGGGTGTGACGGGATGAAATAGAGAGAAAAAGTTAGAGAAAGAGAGAAAAAGATAGAGAAAGAGAAAAAGAGAGAAGGAGCCGGTGGTGAAAAAAAAGACTAGCACAGCAATACAGGGGAGAATCTCTGTGAGATGCACTTGCACACGCGGGTGGTGCGTGCCATCGTCGTGGTACGTCACGCAACGGGGAAATCCAATGTAAACCTTGAAAAACGTACGAAGATGGTACAGACGACGGTTAAAGGGATGAGGGTGGGTCGTGGTGACGGGCAAAGGGGTGTGCGGGTGACCTTACTATAAGAAGTGGATTGGAGCGAATGTGTACGTGTGTCTGATGAGGCCGGGCCACTACCACTGCTACCGCGTTTCTACCACGTCATGTTGTAGTCGTCGGACTGCCTTGCATCGTCGATCGGGATCGTAAAATTTCGACGAACACGATTTCCGGACGCTCCACACGTGACTGATGCGATGACAGTCGGAGATACATTCGAGTACCTCGAAATTCTCACTTTACATTTTTATGGAATAAATGTAACCGCGTTTCTTCGGATGTCAAAACGCAAAACTCGCCGAGATCATCGCGATATATTTTACAGCAAAACGTAAACGACTTCTTTAATTCGAAATTTAACACAAAACAAAGTTTATAGGCAGATATACATATTGTTTCACATTTCGCGAAAAGAAGGAGTCACGTGAAGAGCGTAGAGTTTTTTGTTTGAACTAGCATTTTAGGATTAAAAAGTCTCTCGTGAATTTTTGGAAAAAATTAACTGTTCAGAATAAAATCGATCTCATATCGTTGGCGATGCCAGACAATCCTCGACGTTTGCCGATGCGAAAGCGCTCTCCTGCCTTCGTCTTTCGCGTCGAATCGGCATGGGCGTCTCGGTGAGGACTAGCTAGGGTGTGCTCGCGCGAATGCTCGATAGAAAACCAAGGAGGAAACGTTGTAAATACATATTATATAAATATATAGGTATATCTTGCGAAAAAGGCGAAGTGAGAGCGCTAAAATCAAAGACGTATAGCACGTAGCACAGCAGAGTCTTAATGAAAGTTTGCTCGTCTTTCGAACTGGCTAATTGTAAGTGACACTAGCCAACACGTGTCTGCGTAATATAACTCTGTGTGTATGTGTGTCTGTTGGGTGTGTTTGTAATTGGGTAATTTTTGGACGATCGGTGTGCTACATGAAACATTTTCTCGCGAGAGCTCTTCGTATTGAAATCGCAGTATCGCGAAAGTCGCAGGAACAAAGGCTTTCCTCCCTTTGTCATATTTTGTATCGAACGCAGGCACTAGCAGAATATTCGAACGGTCTCAAGCAGTAAAGAAGTAAGTAAGTAAAGCTGTAGGAAATCAAATAGAGTGCAAAATAAGTCCAGAGCAGTGAGAAATCGCGCGGCGTTCCTTGCGCCTTGGACGTCGCGATTCTCCTTTCGATGTGCTCCATGAAAAACGTGCAGTAGATACAAGCGAATTTAATAGATCCGAGGAGGAACATTCCTGAAGTATCGCGTTTTCATGTACTCGGAAGATAATGTCAGAAGATATTGGCAGTTACAGACATTCGAGCTGATCTGTAGGCATGTGCTTATGTGATATTAAAAAGAGAGATTTATATTTAAGAATTAAAATTTAAATAATTTAAAAACCTATAATGTATAAATGTTGAGGTGCACATTTCACATACTAAAGTTTTTGGATATAATTACTGTTGTATAATTACTATTGTGTACCGTAATGATAATTATAAATACTAAAAAATGCATTTAAAATCTATTCGCTATGGAATCGTTAAATAGTTTTATTCAATATTAAGCTTTATATTATAAATGAAGCTTATGAAAAATAGTGTAGGAAAATAATTGCTGTTTTTGTTATTTTCGCGGTCTGTGCTAAAGTTATTAATAAACCACGGTTGAGAAAACAGCAAGATAATTTTGAAAGATCCTACAAGAATATATTGCAATAATTGACAAGCAATTTTCTTCTGATTATTCAAAGCTGCGTATATCTATTGCACATTTTAAGTTTTTTTTCCATTGCATTTACAAAAAAAATATATATTTCTCGATCCTTAAACAATCAACCAATCAAACACGATGCCAATCAATCAGCCTGTGCGTTTTCCGATATTTCCAATAAAATATCATGACAAAAGGAAAAGCATCTGTCGCTGTTGACACTTTTCTCGATATAGTATAAAGTGATAGAGAACGCGAACGTATAAAAGTCGAGAGTCAAAAAATCGGACAAAAAGATTCGTCTCAGAGCAAGCATGTGGTATCAAGACTGTGATTGAGAGGTAGAATGACTGTAGCACGTGTATGATGATAGGAGAATTAGACTCGCTGGATTAACTCCGAAGAATTCCGCTAAACTGCTATGGATGTTCGATTTTATAATAAATCTCGAGCAGAAAAATTGAAAATTCTGCACACACATATACACACAACATATTATATATATGAGTGTGTGTGTGTGTCTGTAATTTGATTTACTCACATACGTGAGAATAAACTTTCAATTTGTTTTTTAATTTTTATCTTTTGTCGAGACTACTGTTTCATAATAGTGACGGTATTTATTCTACAAATTTCTGTGTATGTGTGTGTGTGTGTGTGTGTGTGTGTAGTGAAATCTGCAAATTATTTGTACGTAAATTATGGGAAATTTGTACAATGGTCGTGGAATAGTACATGAATCGTAAACTATAAGATTTATACGAGACAGAAAAAGCTTTTACTTTCACTTTACATCCCAATAAAATGACAAAATGGATTGCAGGATTTGGCGGAATGCTCCGGAGTGCCGTGAAAGGATAACAGTTATCGACAGTATGATGATTGTGCTGCAGACATATCGAATAAAAAAAGAATATGAATATAAATATATTCCGTGTGTTTAATATATATGTATATGCGTGTGTATATATAATATATATAAAAACAGTACAGAATAATAATTATAATAATAATAATGATAATGATAATAATAATCATAGAATAATAAAACGGTAATCTTTTAATAGTAATAATAATTATAATAATTTATAAGTATGAATAAGTAAAAATTTACTCGTGACTGGTCTGTATGGCCTCCTTGAAGTTAGTACTCCACTTCCAGCCATACTAAAAAATTAATATTATTTTCACTATCTGTTATTAGTTATTAGGTAACATCTGTTTTCTTATTTGTCCTTTTTTAAATTTATACTCTTTTTTTTCTAATCTTTCTAGTACACGGAATTTTCGTGTACGAAATAGCTTGCGATAACCCGCGTCGCTCGTGATTCTTTTATGAAAAAAAAAAAAAAAAAAAAAAAAAAACAGATGCGGAGAGAAAGAGACAGAGCTTCTCTCCCGCTTTGCTTGTTATCAGAGACGAGACATATCTGCTCGTTATCAGCAACGACGATATCGGCGTTGCTGATCGAACAGCCGTCTTGACGAATTATGCGATGTCCGTAGAAAAAAAAGACAAAAAAAAGAGAGGGAAAGAAGACTCGTCGCGACGCAGATTTTCCGTCGTTATACCACAACTAACATTCATGAATGATCTGACAAAACATCGTGATCGGCGTCGTCGAAAAGGAGGATCGTAAAAGCGATCTACGCTCTAATGCCATCGAGGCGATCTTGCGGCTTTTCATCTTGCGCTCTGCGCGAATGGAATCTATAAATTCTCATTTCCATCGTCACGTTACGTTTCCGTTTCTACAATTATTATTTCCACGTCGTTGATATCCAGTCAGTGTCATTGCGAAGCGAGACGCGGAGCGCAAGGTACGAAGAGGCTGCGAAGTCGCTCTTATGGAATAGTGAGGCAATATTCGCTGTAATCCCGAAGGTAGTTAAAGCAACGCGACGTTTAGGCGAACGTTGCCACTCTTCAAGCAATCTTCGAATCGCTCTCGAAACGAATGAATGACGATGAAAAAGAGAGAAAAAGAAAGAGATAGGTAGGTAGAGGAAAAGAGGTGGAGGGAGACGAAGAGAAGCTCGAGACAGCCGATCCGAGCGATTCGATTCTTCCGATACTCATGAACGATAAGCATCGACGGCTACGAATGTTTTGTCACACCATGCGCTAAATGTATAAAAGATATCTATACTATCGGGATATACAGCAAACACTGAAAATATTGGTTTTGTGGGTAAGGACGGAGGGGTCCGTATCACAGAGACAGAAAGAAGATAGAAAGAGTAAAAAAAGAATTAGAGACAGAAAGAGAGAGAGACAAGTTGTAGGAGAATTGCACATTTTATTTCCGCCGAATACTTTCGTGCTGAATTGTCGGTTCGAAAAAAAGACGAATCTTCGGCGAAGGGAGACAGGTAAAGACGAGCTCGCGAAAAAAAGAGAGAGAAAAAATAAAAGAGAAATAGAGATAGAGATAGAGAGAAAAGAGAGAGAGAGAGAGCCATCATCGTATTCGCAATTGCGGTTAACATTTTTTTTACTCCCCGGAGGATCGTGCTCAGCGAAGAAGATGGTAAAAAAAAGAGAGAGAATCGATGGTGTTTCACATGTGGCCGAGGAGAAATGAAGATGTTGGCATTTCCCGGGTGGAAATCTCCATGTCGCAGCGCGTAGCAGCGATCCTTGTGTTGCAAGTTGCAAAGTTGCAAGTTTGACAGTTCCGCGATTGGCAACCGATCTTCGCGGCTCGATCGCGACAGCGAGATGCGATTGAAAGCAGGTCGAAGTGAAGAATTAATTTTAAATGTGGGAGAAGAGTGATTCAGCTTGAAATCGGAGGAAGCACGTTTCCAGGAAATTAAGTGTCTAAATCAGAACTATGTAGTCCCAAGATCAATCGTTTATACACGACGCTAGAGCTGTCTGATAGCTGATACTTATCTGGGCTATGTCTTTTAACACCAGTATATTCACCAAAGCGAGAATACTGTGACGTACTAGTGTTACTTAGATAACACTAAAAAAAAATATATAGCACCGTTATATATTTTCTTAAGTATTACGACAGCTGTTGACACTCATGAAATCACCCTTAGTTACTCCGGTGCTGTCCGGTCGTCGGATTCTATTTCTCCCGAGTGAGTTATTTCTTTGTCAACATCAAGATATACATCACGCGAGTGACAAGGTCTTTCTCAAGATACGTATCGTACAAGTGTGTTGTTGTACGACGTATGTGAAGAGGCAAAGGCGATCGTTTGGTTTCTGGTGAGAAGGTTTACATCAGATTTCGTACTGTCAACGGCAGGCCAGGAACAAGGTGAACGGAGCTGCGGGGTTTGTTTTTTTAATTGGACGATCGAAGACAGCGGATTCGCGATACTTGAAAATGATCCTTCTTCAAATTTTTCAAATCGAGAAAAATGTATAATTTTGAATTTATAATCGTGCAATTTTGAAGTTGCATTTGATCAGAAGAATTCAATTGTTATTGTCGTAATAACAGAACTCGACAAAATTTTGCAACTGAGTGTTCAATTTTATCTATTATCTGCTACGCTATCTATGTCGACAACAGATTGTGTCGACAATCTGATTTGAAAGCAGGTAAATTTTTACACTGTACGCATTTTTTTAGTGAAATTATTTAGAATCCAGTTTCGGAATCACGCGCAGCGCGTTGGAAAGTGTTGCAAAATTTTGAGATGTGTTAACAATATGGCTGTTCATATTGTTTAAAAATTCCTTGTTGTTAATTTCGCGTAACTCAAGTGTGTCAACTTCTCGTCGTAAATATATTTCCGCCGATATATTCGATAGCTTGTCTGTCTGACTATGCCGTCATTGTTCTACTTATTTGAAACTAACAGATGAAACGTTACTTTAAACTGCAGCTTCTTTCACAAAAATTTAACGCAACTAGATTTATTAATAGTTATTTATTTAGAAGTACATATTTTCAATGCCCTGTTTGCTAATCGACCGACTGTAATTGAGCAAATTCAAGTTAATATTAAAATTGTCAATAATATTAAAAATTGACGGAAATGTAAATCTCGAATAAAATTAAACTGTAAATTCAATCATTTATATTTTACTGTTGATGATAATTTCACTCTGGCGATAGAGTTTACGCGTATTAAAATTTAATCACCTGGTATTTTGTTGGGAATAATACGCTAAGGACCATATATTGTACCTACAATTATTACACATGCGATGACGTCCAAAATTCAATTAATCAGGCACAGTCAGACGGACGTTGTATATACATAATGATGCCTACTTTCGATGGTCTCGCGCATTGCAGCGATTTATGTATGTGTATCGAATGACATTTGATCCGCGCGTCACACAAGTTGTGCGCGTTAAAGAACAAACATTATTGTATATACAATATGACGTATACGCGTGTGTGTATACGCAAAAAGAGAGGCAACGTATTTTACGTTGTGATTATAGACATTTATATATTATGTACCAGAACAAAAACTCTATATCACTCGTTGCATGCGCTTGTTAGCATAATGAGGATATGGGGTAAGCAGTGGTCGGACAGTAGTACACGTCTCTTTGCAAAAATAACCATACCGGCTTACTTATGTGGGAGAAAGATCTACGAAGCGTGGAGAGTGGTCTCATCAACGCTCTACTACTTTGTTGTACAGGTAGATAGCATATTGCCGCCGTGTGAGACAGTGTTCGGTGAACGAGTTCGCAGAGGTGAGTAAGAAGCGCTGCGATGGGCACAATCAGTGTTTCATCATTTTTCTTTTGCAAATTGAACTCTCATTGTTTACACATTTTCTTATGCTTTGTATTAAAAAAAAAATAGTAAGCAAAAATTTTGCAATATACTGAAATTGAAAAATTAACTTATTGCAGTTATGCGAAATGATTATTTCATGTTTTATGCAGAATTTTAGTAATTACAGCAATATACGTTTGTAAGAATGTAAAAATTCCAGAAGAAATGCCTTATCTTCCAAGAGAGAGTTTTTAATATTTTTTAAAATTAAATTTGGTATACCTAACGCCTATGTACGCGCATTAAAAATTAACGTTTATATAAACATGAATATGGATTAGATAAAGTAATGAACTTTTGTGATCAATATTGTATATTATAAATTATAAAAACATAGATGTCTATTTAAAATATTACAAAACTGATAATAATTTCTCATTATAGTTATAATATATAATAATTACTATTAAAGCAAAGTTAATATGATTTGGCTTTAAATTTTATTTTTTATCTAAACATTAACTATTTAAATAATAAATGTACAATTAAATACGTAATTTGAACTCTATCTCATTTTTATCATGTAATAATAACATAAAAAAATTATTTGTATGTTCAATAACATTATACAGAATGTTAAAGATATAAGAAAACAATGTGGTACCTCATAACATTTAAAGTTTATTTTACCTTTGCAAGAACGTTATTTGTAATAATTTCTCAAACGGTTTAAAACAATTAAATCTTTTCTTAAAAGAATCAAAATTCTGTTAAAAATACAGACTAAAAAATCTCAAGCTATATACGAGCAATATGCTCGTGTTCGAACCATTCTTTATTTATAATAGGATATAATTCGAAATCTGTTAAAATTAGTATTTTTTCTTAGAAGAAAAAAGGAGAAGATAAATGAGTCAGTTACGTCTGCTTTACTCATTCTTCAGAAATACTTATACAATGTTGTCATTAATCTATAACTAACTATACTCGCTCAACATCGTGGAAAATATGATGCATTCTTTCCGGAACACGTTGCGTCCATAATTTGGCCGCGTTAAGTCCGACGTGCCCATCTCCTAACGAAAGCCAATATTTCGATCATCACACGTATCAGAGTGTGCGTGTGCCGTGCCACTCGCGACAAAGTGTGCCACACGACAAAATGTGCACGCAACGAGAAGGAGGGATTGTATGCACGTGGGAAACTTATAGGATCTCTTCATTATCCGCATTCGATTGCGCGACCCTCTCGAGCGCTTCTCGAACGTGGCGGGATCAGCCTCTAATGAAATCCGCGTCATCCGCGACGATAATCGTATCTCGATTACGCGCACTCTCTACGGGAAAAGGGAACTTTTGCAACCAGGACGACGACTTGAGAAATTTCTCTCGTTCAAACCCACCCCCGAGACTCTAATCGAGAATTAGCGATTTGATTCCCGTGACGAACCCCCATCTTCTCGCGATGTCTTCCCGATTCTTCTTTTTCTTCTTCCTCGAGGGAGAGGAGGTGGGGATGTGGAGGAACGTGGATGTGGACGTTCAAGCGTGATATGAGGATTGATCGAGGAGAACTCGAGGAGGATATCTCATGCAACGGATGGCGCAATACTTTCCGGTATCTGGAAAAGGTTTTATGGGAATCGCGACGACGAAGAAAAAAATTGGAGCGGAAAATCGATGGGAGGATTGGATTTCAATAGAAGGTAGAGATAGATAGAGAGAAATAGAGAGAGTGAGAAATAGAGAGATAGAGAAGAGAGCGAGCGAGCGAGCGAGCGAGCGGGACCAATGGAGCGGTTACCTTGGAATGCTGTGTCGTCGTCGGTGTTATAGGCGGCGTGTCCTCAGCGTCTACGCTCGCTGCGTTTGGTAATCGCTGCTCTTGCACCGACGCCAAGCTAAGTGGGGAACAGAAACCGAGTTTCGTCAGTTGAGAAGAAAATCTGAGGTTCTCATTTATTTATTTATTTATTTTTATCATCTATACCTATATCGATCGCTACCTGTATAGTCGTAGGAAGAGCATTGAAAGCTTGTGACTGAGAACCGCTAAAGAACTATTGTTTAGAATTAGAATTTAAAACAGAGGTGCGTATTTCAGATTTTGTTGAATTAATTCAAGAAATTTAAAATCGTTTGTACAACTTGTACCTGCTTCTTCATTTGATAAGCTTGTAGTGTGGTAAATAAGAATTTTCGATCGCGCTGAAGAAACTCTCGTTGAGCCTAGAATTGACGCCGGGATCATTCTGATAAAAGCAAAAGCTGTACCGTTTGAGCGTCACGAGGGTGCCGGTGAGTTTCTTGCAGCGTCTCAACGCGGACTCCAGTCGTTCGGGTTCTTCCTTCAGGAACTTCTCCTCGCGCACGACTTTTTCCATCTCGGAACTCAGCAAGCCCTTCATACCCTCTTGCAAGTTCGGGAACCGTACCTTCAGATCGGCCACAGTTTTGCTGGAAGGCAAGATTATACCGCAAAATTATCCATGCCGTCGCATTTAGTCGTAAATGTTGCCCGAGTATCGCGATAGAGAAAAAAAATGTTCAACAAAGATTATTTGTAAAGCTCTACAAATGCATTTTTAGCGTTAACTACGCGACGGCATGATGACGCTCCGCTCAAGTGGGATCGAACGTGCGCGTGGCTTACCTGGATTTACTCAATATCAAAGCCATGTTCTCCACATCCGACATATTGACACGCGTCTTTCTATTGATTACGTTACCGCGAAGCTCCTCCACGGTGCTCTCGAGCTCGCTAAAATTCGCAAACGTTTCGTTAACGTTTTCTTCGTACGGCGTATCTTTCAGTATCGTTTTCTAGAGAGACAATACTCACGTGAGATCTTTTTCCAGCCTTATCATTTCCTGCTTGTAGAGATCTTCCTCGCGGCTCAATCGAATCTTCTCCGTGTCCCCGGCCGTCCAAGCTGCGTCCCCTCCCGACAATAGCATGGCCCTGAAACAATAATCGTTTCAAGTCATTGAACAGCGTATTTCCTTTATTAAACACACATTGTCGGAGGCGTGTTTTAATCTCATTATTTACTATATAAAATTAAATATAATATAATATAATATGTAAATTAAATATAATAATAAAATTTAATATTATAATTATTAAAGTGTCAATTTATTAATATTTTTATCTCATACAATAACATTGGAATATCCCGGCTATGTTCTTGCAATGTAGGGATATTCCAATATTGCTGGAATATTCTAGGAATTATTCATATCTTTTATTATTTTATTTTATTTATTACTTATTTCATATCTTACTTATATAATGTAATCTTTATCTGTAGTATTAGTATGAAATATACTGTAATAATTGTACTAAAAATAATACGTGTTGAACCATTTATTTCATCACCCTTTTTACGTCTTTGGACCGGAATTTCTTGGACTTCGTTACATGCCTTTTATATTTGCAACGTCTCATTCATTCAATCAATTGCGAGTGGTGTGCGTTTATACCTAATCGTGATGAACGTGTCCTTAATGGTCTCGCGCACCGTGTGGGCCTGGGCCTGCGACATGCGCCTCAGATTTCTCACTTCTTGTCTGAGGTCCTTCGCCTTCTTCTGCAAACCTCTCAGCTGGTTGTACATCTCCGGCGTGAGCGCCAGGTCCCTGTACACGTACTGACCGGCCACCAGCGCGGCCGGTTTCGGCGGTGGTGTCGGCTTGTGCCTGTCTCTCTCTGAAATCGTTCATTCGATGTGTAAGGACGCCTGCCTCCCGCGTGATCATCCGCGAATTGCGCGAACACTTAAAGGACTTAAGCTCGCACGACCGCCGTTCTTCCTCCCGTGCGAGAAGCAGCTTTGAATTCGAGGTGGCGAGCGACCGCTCGAACCAGACGCCGTTCGCCAAAGAATATAAAACTGGCCATGAGTCAAACTTTCTCGCGAATAACATTTGAGAAAAATATTGGACAATTATCATAAATTTTATAATAAAATAAATAATAATATAATAAACTAAATAAAAATCATCGTAAATTTTATTTTATTTTATTTCTGGCTTCCAGGTGTGATTAATTGCGAAAACATTAATCGGGGACGACAGAATTTGCCTTTCTCCGATTTCTCTTCAGAAATGTTCTGGGGCATCCTACATTTCGCCGTGCAGAGTTTGCAAAGGGCGAAATGCGGCTGCTGCTGATTGCCGCGTCGTGGCGGATAAACGATTTGTCGGCGACATTTCGAGCGTACGGCCGGTCCCTCAATCAGCTGATTAAATTTGACGTTCGCCACTCACGTTTTGTCGTTGATCGACGCCTCGTCATAACGGCTTCGCACGATAGAAGAGCGGGGTCCAGTAATGAGAGGACGGGAACGGTTAAACGGGTCGGCGACACAACACAATTTTACTGTCATTTTTATTGCCGTGGTTTTATTGGACGGGTAACGAAAGGCACGACAGCGGAAGAAGGAAACAACGGATGACCTGTGCGCATGTTGTACACATGCGTGTGACACATACCCTTCGTGGCGTATCTCGCTGTGTGCACTGCGTTCCTCTACAATAACATAATTATCTTCACGTACGCAGACGTCGCTTGCTGATCGCGGTGACATTTCCACTGGCAATCAGCCCGAAACGTGCGATTGGAAATCAATTTCTTTGCGCTTCATGTGCAAGCGGTTTAATGGAGTTTCCCAACGATTTTCAGAAATTTTCACATTTAAGGGGTTACATACCTTCAGAATTTTCAAAAATCGATTTTTCTTTTATTATTGTTTATTATTCTCTATAGTTTGCAGAATGTTTTAAAACAAATTATAGATACTTCTAAAAATGATGAAGAATTCTAATGAATAATGAATAATGTGAGCGCACACTGTACAGAAAGATGCTGATTTTTAAATGTGTTTTTCTCAAAACCGTGTTTTTTTCCACGGTCGGCATGATAACTCGAACAGTTTTTAATATTTTTTGATGGATCTTTTTAAATTGCTCAGAATATTTTTCTTTATAGTCTCTCGAGCCAATTTTTGGAATTTTTGTTAAATAAAATTTTTATGAATAATTAAAGGACAAAATTTCTCATGAAAAAATTTAATTTTCTTTAAAGTTTCATAATTTTTTAATTTTTTTGAAATTAAAAAATTTGACTCGAGAAACTATAACGACAACATCACTTTACAATAATTTTTTTAAATTTTCCATATCCATTCATCTCACAAGGTGGAATCTGTCGACTCTGAAGCGGCAGGGGTCAAAAAGCCATACAAAAAACACAAACAATTTCAACAAAAATCGTAAAAAATTCTTTTCTTGTATTTTAAGAACTGATAAATCATATGTAACACTGGCATGTTTAATTTATTATATTGCCGCTCTTTAAAAAATTCCTAAAATCATGTATTTTTCCGCCGGCCGAAGGTATGTAACCCCCTTAACCGACGCGCGTAAAACAGGTGCATACTTTCTTTATTCTATGATGTGATTGACATGAATACCTTTCTTATTTATCGTACAACAAGCGAAGTAAGATTCTTTTACAAACAGAATATATTGCGATAATATACTGTTAACTTTTAAATATTTGTGAAGTAAGGTAGCAGTCTCGATTTTACTGCGAAAATGTGTTAGGCAGCGAATTACCTGACGATCCTCATCAACTGCTGCGTGCACCTGTCTTACACAGGTTCGAGAAAAAAAAAATTCGCGTCGCGAATTTTACATCTGACGATCCGTGAGACAATCCCAAATGAATCGATCCCATGATAAGCGACGTCGCGTCCCCTGTGGGCAAATAAAAAGTACGCAACAAGATGAATAAAGGATGAATTTACGAGGCAGGAAGAGGGTGGACAGATCAAGACGGATGTATTGTGATGTTTCAGTGATCGGCGGCAAGATATGCAGCCGTGACATATCGCTCGGTGGAGAACAGAGGAGGAAGAGAGAGAGAGAGAAGACAATGGGACCCGCGTGGCACGCGAAGCATCGAAGCGCGACGCGAAGAAATGTATTTGTTGCAAGTGTCTCGTAAAATGATACGAAAGTACGAATTGCCTCCTGTGCCGTGAAGCGTTCGTCGACGCGATGATATATATGAAGGGCACGTAGAAAAGGGTGTAGTCGCGCTTCCTCGACGACCGCGGTCGAATGATATGGCTTGAAATGAGGTTTCAAAATGAGAGACAGAGAGAGAGAGGGAGAGATGTGAATTTCTCACGCGAATATAAGGTCTTGGTGCGATGTCTTGTGGATAATCTCGAAAAGAGAGAAACTGAAGGGAGAATTCCCGTTGAGAGAGAGTAAATAAGGCCGGTTACTGAATGTGATTGATATGAAATGCGAAATGTTTTTCAAAGTGACACCTGTACGAGAGCTACACGTGTGTTTTCCGATGAGTGTTCACATGAAAAAACATACGGACAGTACGTGTTTTTCCGATGAGTGTTCACATGAAAAAACATACGGACGGTGTTTGTACGTACGTGGCTTGATTTACTTTAGTTATTTTTTTCGCTTCGCCTAGACTGGACCAGCAGGACTGCCTTCCCTCACATTATGGCACACTTTGAAAATCGATTTATATGGAAATGAACTTTACTAATTCAGTTAAAAATCCAGCAACGTCGACGTGCAGTAGCGCTCGTCTTAGCTTTCTATCGAGAAAGTGGACTTACAATTTTCCGGTGCCCTCCATACAGTGTCCCAGGAGGCGAGGAACGAAATGAAAAAAAAAGGAAGAAGAAAGAATTTTTGAAACGACGGAACGGCGGAAGAAGATTGTACCAAAGATTTGGAACGACGCTCATGTGAACAACATATAAATATGATAGATATAGCGTGACACATAGGGAAGAAGCATAGACACTAGGACTGGAACTATTCGGATAATATATTTCTAATTTATTTTGAGATTATCGTAAGAATTAAGTAAATGATAGATAATCTAGGATATTTAAATATCTACGAAAGCATTTAGTAATTGAATGTCTGGAACTTTTCGATGGAACGATATGAATCGTTTAATGCGAGATTATCTCCGTTAGAATAATGATATAATTTTGGAAATGTAACCTTAAATGTCGCTTAAAAAAATATTAATAATTGAATAGAAAAGAGTTTAATAGAAAAGTTCAATATTAAGAGAAAAAATATTAATAGAAAGAGACTCAGAAGAATAAAAATGTTTCAGAAGAAATACAATTTTAAGTAATATGAATTTTGTTTTAGTTTTGTTCATGTTGATGAAAATATTGGATTCTTAATACTGCCGAATAGTTCCACTCTAACAGAAAGACGGGGAAGTTTTACCTTGCGACGACATCCTCGGCAACGTGGAGGATTTGATTGCCGGTTTCGTAGGTTTTGTGTCCGCTAGTCGTGGTAGGCATTGCAGAATCGAATACGAAAGGTGTTAGAGATTATTGCGTTAGTATACCGCGTCGGGATTTTTTTTTAAATAAATATAGTTTCATTTGTGTGCGAAATCGTCTAAAAATCACTCTTATTATTAATACTGCACTCACTGAATACGATATTCGTTACTGGGTAATAAAGTAGGAAGTGGCAAAAACGAATTATCGTATTTCTAATTATTGTCACAATCAATAGTTGTTGGCGTAATATCAAGATATATAAGTCGTTGAACGAAATAATGACAACAAGAAACTAAAGTTTATCATATCTCAATCTTTGTGCAGAAATATTGAAAGAATGTAATATTTAAAATTTTTGCTTTTTCTTCTCGTAAAATCGGAAGAATTAAACATTAGATGTATTATTCTTTATTGTTCTCAAAATAAAAAATCATTACATTCTTTCGCTCAACGAAACTGTGTGGGGTACAAAAAAAAATATACGTATATTTAATACCAATCGTCGCAATAATTGTTATAAAAATCCCATTTGCATTATTTCTAAAGAATACTACTGTGGCGTTCGAAGATCGATATTAGGAAAGACACAAGAAAATACAATGTATCATAATTTACCAGATTCATTACTATATTTAGCGTTGTTAATTGAATCTATTATGTAAATGAATCTATTATGTAAACAGAGAAAGGATTACAAAATCGACTGCAGCAATTATTCGCGTCGATCGAATTGAAGTCGAGCATGAATCACACGAGAACTAGGCAAGATTTTGAAAGTAGGAATGCAGATCCTGTGATTATAGATCTTTGTTACTTGTAGCAATCTTCAATCGAACTTCAATCGAGAGCAGATCACTCTTCAATATTATCTCATGGCAAAATTGTATCCAATTCCTGCTCGTTGCAAAACGGCCAATCATGACACAAAGTTGTACCATTCTTAAGTTGCTTAAGAGTCTCTGTTACTTCGGCAAGAAAAGATCGAATGACAAATTTCAATTACAATTGGATCTTCAAATGCACGCGGAGGGAAGAAAGTTTTTATCCTATTATACTAATGAAACCTGAATTAGAAGAATAAACCTTTAAATATTAAGACTTAAAAATTTACACGTATCTGGCAATCGTTACAAAACGAGAATTTTTTTCTTACGATTTGTTTTTTTTTTTGCGATCAGACGTGTAAACGCTGATCGAACGTCTACCACTTCCTCAACAAATAATCCGCAACGATGAATTTGGTATCCTTTACAGCTTAGCATACATTTTACAATTTTGTTTTTTTTTTTAAATTTTTTACATGACTTGCGTTAGCCGTTACCTGCGTGTTGCGGGGAATGTTGTTTGGGAGAGTTCATGTCTGGTGGCTCGTCACTGAAGGACACTGACTTTTCAAACGACACCGACTTGTCTGCAATAGATGTTGATCAGCATATTTTCGCGTAGTGTATATGCGTAAGAAGCGTGAGAAGCGAAAGTGTGCATTCAGCCGGAATGGACCTCGGCAATGGGGGATGAAACCAGCGCGGGCTTTCGGAATACTGTCCGATTGAAAGAATTGCACTTGCCATAAAATACTAATTGAGTTGAAAGCACAACTTCCTTCACAGTTTATTTCAATTAACTTCCATTGTCAGAACTAATTTACAGATATTTTAATTAATGCAATTCTGACGTTTCTCCATTTTCTGAGAAGCTCCGAGCAGCTGCTTTCGCGAATCACCCCTAAAGCCGATGTTGAGTAAAAACAATCATCAGGATGTCGAGAGTTTTCGGCACGTGCACCATGCAAACGAAAATCATGGATGATTGCAAAAAAAAACGTAATGCGTTGTAAATTGAATAACGGTCAGTCTTTCCGTAAGAATTTTAATCCACGGGAAACAAAAAAGAAATTAACAAAATAACCGCATTGGAGATGAACAATTATAATGAACAAAATGGTTGAAAAAGAGAACAATTACAATTAATAAGCAAATTTAACGAAAGCTTGAGAATGTTGTCGAAATTTGTTGGTGAAATACTCACCAAATCAAGTTCGTGTGAAAAAGGAGACAAAAATAAGAATACGAATATGTATATGAGAATGACGTGCAACGACGACAACATAAAAGATGAGAGGCGAGGCATTCGCAAAAGTGCACATATAAAATAAACATATATATTGAAGCGCACCTTTGCCTAATTTTGGCGGTTTAACGTCAGTCCTTAAGTACGAGTCATCTGTAACGGCAGGTTGAGACACTTGAATTTTAAAGGACACGCGTTTTATTAACAGCAATGAAAATAGAGACAACGTTAAATATATAAATATGTATATAAATATATATGTATGTATATATAAAAGTAGATAAAAATTGTAATATCTGTATATTATATATATAGATAAAAATAAACGTATGTAAATATAAATAGCGGTTATATAGTGATTCGGAGGTGAATAGAAGATAGAAGAAGATGAGAGACACACCTGGCAGTGAGGCAGAGCTGGAGCTAGAGTGTTTGTCGAACTCATCCCCGGCGCCTGGTGTGTGCGTTAGTCGGAATAACAAAGCAGTTGTACAGCAGGGTTTCAGGAGAGTTCAGTCCGTGAGACTATACACCGCTACAGGCAACTATATGCCGTTGAATTTCAACTAGATTCAATGTCCTCGGAAGCGGCTTTCCGAACTTGTTACACGAAAATATTTGCCAGCGTGCGTATTTAAGCACTCAAAACAAAGCCCGCTGACAAAATTAATTGCAATCGCTCGTCTCGCTCGAAATTATTTGACGAAATTCTGACGTGCTTATTATTATTCGAGATAATTTCTCGCACGTTCCTGTCAAGAAATTGAGAAGCAGCGTTAGCTCTTCTAATTTCTATCGAGAGATATAATTTCACACGAAATTACTATTTTATTTGATTTAATGATAGTCGAGCGGTTATCGTGTAGAAAATTTCACATATCACGAATGTTCACATCATTCAATTCGTTATTTTTTGTAAAAGCAGTTTTGTTTTCTATTTATATAGTTTTCTAATAAAATTACAGTTATAACTTTGATATCACCGGAAATATTGCTAAACGATTTGAATATTCTAACGTTAACTTCGAAACATGAGTATGAATAATGGCATATTGTTACTGGCGCGTAGCTCACGGCATAAATTCTTCCAATTATATGTATATCTGCATGTATGTATGCAACATATATGTATACGTATGCACGTTCATATCTAAAGTTGTGTCGTTTCAGCGAATTTCGACTTATCTAGAAGGCGACCACGACGTTTATTACAAAGCCGGAAATACAAAATGACATAAACGTCAAATATCCTTGTCTACGTTTTATGTAAATACTGAATATTTCTAATACTGTATTTGTAATACTTTAGCTCTATACTCTCTTTCGCTTTTGTTTGTTTTAATACTATGAAAGAATTCGGTTTTTTTTCTCGAAATTATACTTTTACCTACTAATTGATTATATTGGATTATATTGTAAAAATTAGCTGCAAAAAAATCGACGTAGCCGCCTTTTCTCAATATCTAGCTATCGACTACTGACTCCAATGCGACATGATAATGTTCACTAAGAACCGAGATCAGAGTAGTCAAAAGTTGATGAAGATGGATAGATGAACAGACACAGATGAAACGAACAAGACGAATGTTAGCAGAGACTATTTTATATGAGATATCTAGCAGTCTCGTATGCTTCTTAGCTGAAACTATCTTGAAGTGAATTAAATGAGCACGTTTTCTAAAACTTTTGTAAAATAAGCACTGAAAGGAAATGAGTGAAGTGGCATCGCTAAACAGCTAAATTGATCGTACTTATTCGAGCAAAGATTCCTCAAGATTGCTATGACGGATTGCATTTACGTGGCTCGTCTCAGAAGTAACGAAAACGATACGTTTTGTAGTCTGCTATCGAATTAAAAGGATCGCTCACATAAGTCATCTTCGCTGCGTTTGAGACGAGCCTCTCTTCTTAGATACGTTACCGAAAATCGTGGTAAACGACGTTATCGTAAAACGAAATCGAAGGACACGGAAAGAAATCTGAGGAGGAAACGAAGTCGCGAGTTTTACGAGACACGTACCTGCTGCTCTCGCGTAAGGATCACGTCCTGGCGGGACCTGCAAGTACTCTCGCGGCGAAGGGCTGGTATGCGGCGCGTGTGTCAGAGCTTTCTGCACGAGTCCGGTTAGATTGGCCAGTTGTCTTTCCATGTGCTCCACCCTTATCCTGCGACAGATAATTCTCAGTCAGGAACGGCACGGTTAACGCTTATCTGTCGCTTGAAAAAAAAAGAGATGGGACAGCTCCGAAAATTTATACGCTAGGCG
The DNA here is from genome assembly GCA_901521435.1 of Crematogaster levior. Taxonomy (NCBI): domain Eukaryota; kingdom Metazoa; phylum Arthropoda; class Insecta; order Hymenoptera; family Formicidae; genus Crematogaster; species Crematogaster levior. The sequence goes on along the minus strand of CABEGB010000269.1, from coordinate 233,386 downwards.
TTCGGCTACACGACGCTTGGATGCTGCAAGAATCATGGTTGCTTTAAACAGACATTACGGCCCTTCGGACAGTTTCATGCGCTAAATAATCCATCAGATACAGAACGACAAATAATCCATCAGATACAGAACGAAAGAAATCCTTTTACAACAGGTGTTACTCAATCATTTTAAATGACATACTTATATGATTAACAAAAATTAAAAAAAAATTATGAGCAGTTGTAAAAATGTTTAGAAAAATTAGATTGATATTTTTTTGAAATATTTTCTTAATTTTCAAAGGTTTTATCTTCGATTTGTCTCAATTTGCAACAAGTGATGAATAAATAGCAGATAAACAGCTTATAAATAACTCGATTTCTATTAGTTCCGTTATCAAATGAGATTTTCTCTTGAACTACATAGTGCTATCGTGCTAATAATGAAGATGATAATGATAAGCTGAATGTCGTGTATAAAACATGATAAGATGGCATAGCGGGTCAATGTTACGAGAAAGCAAAGTGACGATATCGACGAGAAATATTTATAACACATTGCACGTCAGATTTATATCAAATATTCTTCAAATCAAGAACAATTTAAGGAATGTGTCTTTCATTTGGCTGAGCGAAAACTTATCATTATAATCTAACATTTTAGCATTCGATCTAAGAGATCGAGAGACTTTACGTCACAACATACTAACAAAAACTGATATAGACTCTACGTATATCCGTTTTCACCGGGAGGACATGGTAAAATCTTCATTTCCGAATATACACTTCCTGTCAGTGAAATCGGATACGAGTTATATAACACGATGCTAATCACGTGCATCTATCGCTTCGCATGACAAGTGACAGCAGTGCCCAATCTACGTCACGGTGTGACAGTACATAAAATGATATACAGGGTGAAATATGTGACACGCGGCGTGGATCGAGCCGGCTACGTGATTCTCATGACGAACAGTTCGGCTTGATACAACTTTTGTAAAAGTTGCGTCGAGGTAAAGTGAGTTAGGACGGTCGACAAGTATCCAGTTCAGTTTCTCAATATACACTTCTCGCTGCGCGAGGTAGCATCAAGAGCATTCTGTCTAGAAAGTTTTTGTTACGAAAACCGAATGCTCGCGACAGCTTCCGAGCTTATCTACGTGACTAACGGAGAGATTAGTCACAGATGTGGATCTTTAAACAATCGTGTGATGCTTTTCAAGTTTGATAAGTGTCGTTATCGATATGTTTTGCGAAAACAAATATGTATCTTCCGGTAAAATTTGACGAAATTATCAAGTGCGAGTTTTTCTTATATAAAATTATTTCTCTCTTTCTGCGAAAGTAAAATAAAGTACACTGGGATACTATGTAAAATTAATAATTATAATAAAATATAATAATATTATTATCATAGTGATTTTTACGTGTGGAAATAGTGTAGAAATAGGATAGTATCGTTGATTATTAGCTTCATCATAGAGGGGTAAAATATTGTGAAGAATTTTGTGAACACTGTCTGTTATGCTATTCGTTAACTTTATCCAAGGCACGTTAATAAATTTATAACTCATGGTTGTGCATGTATTCGATTTTTTTCGTGATTATTTTTACGTGCAAAACACCCTGTATATGCATTCTCTACGATCGCTAGTCGGCATGCTGCATTCCACCGAGTTGCAAGTTATATGTCTATATGTATCATATATTCTTTGAATCACATTAATTATGGCATATTTACACATATAACACACACACACACACACACACACACACACACACACACACACATCTTGTTCTCTGAGCAATAGAGAGCGTAATTAATTATTTCGTAAACAATATATGTAGGTAATTTCGGAAATTGACATACAGTGTATAGCATGCATTAACAATCATATTTATTTTATCGTTTTTTCCATGAACTGAAAATCAAGTAAAATTTCGATTGGAAGAGTTATATTGAGATTAATTAAAAAAGCATTTATTTGTAGTCATACTACACTCATATTAATTTATATTTTTACATCGATTAAATTAGTAACTTCAAATTGAAATAACCTTCTAATATTTATTTAATATATTTATTTTAATATTTAATTAAAATAGAATCCAGCTCGAAAAATTAATAAAAGGTCATCAAAGAGGTGATTTATATTCCTATATTGTCCACAGGATACACTGTATATGTATGCAACTTATCGTTTGTGTCATGTAAAACTTGAATTTTGCAAGAATTTCGTGCGAAAACAAATATAAAGAAATAAATATAAAGAAATAAAATATAAAGAAAATATAAAAAAATAAATTTGTCCATTATTACTTTTTTCTAATATTATTATTACTACCAATTAATTTCTATAAAGTGCATTTTATTTAAAGTTTAATTTTGTAATTTACGAGAATGCATTAGTATTAGACAAACGATATCTCCATGTGTATTTGAGAAGCGGAAGAATATAATTCTATAAATTTATTTTTTTCTTAAAAGAAAATAATTTTAAGTAAAAGGAGAGCTACGAAAATTATAATAGCGCATTTTTGTGATAAATTTTGTGATAAACAGTCCAAACATTTGTGCAAAAGACAATATAAATTTTTAATGTATAATTAAATATCAATTTTAAAATAAAATAGAACTTGTTTACATCAATTAAATAATGAATTAATGTAGAAGTTCAATATTATGTTCCTTTTACAATTTATACAAATATTTGGCTTAATTACAATGATGTAATTTGTATGATGAAAGTAGTAATAATGAATTTCCTTCCGTCTTTCAAGTACATATTCATTAGAACCGTGCCACTGATCGATCAAACTTTGTCTCACGCAAGAGATATAATCCAACGAAATTGGCAGTGACATCTCTTCCTTTCTCTCTTTTCCTGTCTTTCTCTCTCATGATCACTCAATTAATATATCCGACGAACTCTACAACATGCACTTGCAGACGATTCGTCATGAACAGAGCCTCCTGCTTTGTGTGAAGAAGGAAGTAGTAGCGTTAAAAAAAGAACACGGAGTTCTCGGTCGAGATTCATAATAAAATTCTTATAAATTTCTGAACTCGTAGAAAAACAATGGAAGTTTTACGGAAGGAAATCGTTCAAACTCAATCAGTCAAGCTGACATATCACGAATGCGAACGTTATAATGATTGAGTTAATTCTGGAACGGAAATTTCCCATTTTTTGTATACTTCTTCATTGAAACGGCTTATTTTGATAAACACGAGATCCATCGAACGATGAAACCCGCGAAATATCAATATAAAATTTATGAACGTATGTTTTTGAACGTGTTTTTTTATTGATAGAAGTAATGGGACTGTATAAATAAACGACAAAAATGAAACAATTAATTTGAGTGACGCTACCACTTCCTATAAATAAGCAGCGATGGATACTAATCAATATTGCAATTCAATTTAATTACTAGGCTTTGAATTAAATAAACTAAAAATATTTATTTCTTTATCAAACGAGTTATATGGTAAAAATTTCATTTGAAAACATTTGTTTTCTGTAAACGACATATAAACGCGTTTATATACAATATATTATATATGAACACACATTTTGCTGCATTATGTCAAACAAGCAGAAAATATAATTGGCAATAATTTTACATCCATGACTAATTCGAATTATAACGAAAAGAACGTTTTTTATAACAAACTTTTTCGATTATCAATGTCATAAACTTTGCAGATTTTGCATTCTCATGTAAAGAAAGTTTGTATATGTTAAGAAATTTATGAGAAAATGATTTTCATTATATTAACGTTACATATGTATAGATGACGATTTTATATTCATGAAGTCTAAAAGATGTAAACGTAATAAAACCAGATAATAGACATCCTGATTTCTAGTTGATCCAATACGAAAAAGATTTTCGAGAATTATTTGAAGTTTTACTATTATAAAACAACATGTGTTGTAAAACACCAACATTGAACGTATCCATTTCTGTTTTTCAGTGATGAATCCGGATATTAAACAAAAAGAGAAATCATTGAATTTTCTTTTTGAACGCGATCGCTTGGAAAGTTTCTAGACAGTATAGACTATGCTTGTAAAAATTATGTAGGACAATTTCCGGAATTAAGAGAGAGACTTTTGCCAACAAGAGTCTCGGATTCACCACTGTTCCGCTTTCAGAGGGCAGCTCAAAACGACACTCAGACGACTTCTATTCATTCGCAAGCAGCCATCCAGCCAGCAGTGGCACGATTCTCAAAATGGTTTCAATTCTCTTTTTCTCTTTCCTTCTCTCTTTTCTCTCATTTTTCTGCTCCCCTCTCTCTCGCTCTCTATTCATTTCCTTTTTATTCCGCGCAGGCAGGCAGATTTCTACGCAAGACAAACACGCAGGCGACAGAATGTGCGTGACGTGGGGTGCAGTACCGAGTAGCGTCGTAGCCCTGTCCGCCGGGTGCCAGGGGGGGCGGCGCCCCCGGAGGAAACGGGGACCGCGGGGGACCAGACGGCGGGCGCCCCGGTGGTTTCACGCCATAAAGACTGTACGATTCCTCCAACAGCTCCGTATCGCTGCATCACCCACAACAAACGTACAAACATCCGCGCTATCAAACATCCGTGTGGAGGAGGTCGCGGTGTGGAGACCAGCGTCGGTGGTAAGTTTCAAAGGGAGAGTTTCGGGGTGGGATCGGAGACGACGTTTCTCTGGTAAAGAGGTCACGACCAAAAGGACAGGGGTGGATAGAGGTCTCCGGATGAATAGATTTTATTTATATGGATTGTACAGTGTCGCTGTATTTACACGGATAGATACGTTGTTATTAAAGACGCTGTGTATAACAAATAAACTCGTGCATTTATCAATAATAAATTTGCTCTGAATTTGCTTGAGTAAAAGACCGCATTAGACCCTCGTGCGGTAATAATACGGTTGTAATGGTTTATTTAATAGATTCAACCACTTCCGGGTATTTAAGCAAAGAGAGAATAAAAGTATATTTGTATGAATGAAACATTAAGCGAGATGTTAAGCGAATGAAATGAATCTTGATGAAACTGTTAACGTTCTAATCATCGTATTCTTTTTTTTTCTTAAAATTCATATGCAGTACTCTTTTCTTTTTGTTAATAAATTCGTCCATTATCTTACAAATTAATTTAAATTTAGAAGTTTGACAACAACGCAATTTCTCCCACCGTTTTAAATTTATAAGTAGCTACTATATAACAAAAATCTCAAAGTTTCGAAATTGAATGTGTAAAATTATTAAATAAAGAATTAAATTTTTCTATCCATTTGTACTTTTAATCAATAAAACTCTTTAAGAGCTTTAAATTGTTTATAACTCAACGAATACTCGATATAATTTTGGCAAAAATTTTGACAAGTGAGTTTAAAGCCGTCAGAGAAATTCACAGATAAAAGAAAACGCAAGAAATCTAGGATGGATTCAGAAAGATTCTTTCAAATGCAAATTTCGTCAGTTACAGTTGTATCGCTGCGTCTTTTTGGATCGCGAGTCGTCTCAATTTTAAAACTTTACCTGGCTTCTTCGTCGATAACGGGTGTAACAGTCCCCGAGTATTGCGAATAATACGGATCCTCGTAACTGCTGCCGGCGCTGTAGGGTCCGGGTGGATATCTTCCGCTTCCGGAACCAACGCCGCCGCCACGCTCGGGGCTGCTCATGTATCCACTCTCCCCGTGTAACCGATCTGCAGAGATTTAGTGATTCGTATATTAATCGAGAGATCAAGGAACACCACCAAAGTTCTCTTTTCCTCATTGCGTCGTACCTTTACATTAGACTACTTGAGAAATAATAATCGGTATTGCTATGTACAGGAAGACTTGTAACGATATTCACATAATATCATTAGAAGTCATACATAAAAATAATATTATATATATATATATATATATAAAATTAAACGTAGGGAAAAATGTCAGCAAAATATTAATACTTAAACGATATACACAAAACGAAAAACCAAACATTTATCTTGTACCAGAAGCCAACGATTAGTAAACAGATTGAAATCAACAGTTTTATTAACAACTTAATGATAAGGAATTCATTGCGCAACGTTTGTTCTACTTGTTCTACAATGACTCTTGCGTTTTCAAGAGAATTTTCATTGATTGTTGTGATCATCCATTTGTGGCTCGATACCTCCGTAGTACGAGTTTCGTGGTGCACGAAATGTGCAAATAAAATTAAGGGGCCGTATCGACAAAGGAACTTCGTTTATATTAGTCATCGTGATGTGGGAAGGATGAGAAAAGAGATCTTTCACGATCGTGCTTCTTTGGGGAGGGCACACAATCTACGGTTCTCGAGTGACAGCGGGAGCGGATGAAAAATGGGATGAGAGATGCTGTTTTTCGTACATCATGATATCACACAACGTTGTACAAGGAAGACGAACATACGCAGGATGTTTCTAGAGACTCTTCATGGATGTAGCTTCAGTGTTGGGAATATATCGATCTACAATAATTCTATAATGATTCTGTAGTTGTTCTGTACTTTCTACTTTATATTATCATAATCAATAATTTACGAATGAGATTGTTCAAATGACACTCTGTTAGATCTGCATTAAATTAAAATGATAATATTAAAAAATAAATAATTAGAACGTTAAATCTAGTTAATTTATTATTAACAAAAAAATAAAAGATAAGAGTGACTTGTTACGTAAATTTTACTATTTCAGGTTCCAATTTTCGAGGAAGTTTTACTATTCGAAAAAGTTTCCTTTTCTTCGCGTCAACGGCATCTGGACTTCACTGGCACGAATTCACCATCTCGATTTTATTGTTATTTATTCCCAACACTATTTCTCCACGGTCTCGAGGTCGTTTAATTAAAACTTGGTTCAACCCGGCTTGACTAATCGCAACTGCCAATTTCTGGGTTTTCCTGCAATTACTGCGTTTCAAACAAACAACCAACCACCCTTGTGGTTGGTTTCTCCTTATGAATACACACATCGTTACATTTTCGTTCTTAACGCGGTTCGCTTAAAATTTATTATCTTTTGCTCATATCATTACTCTTCGTCCGACACTTTCTTTCGTTTAACGGGTAAAAAGATCTCTCGACGATTTACATTTTGAACAAAGATCGCGTCTTAAAAGAATTTAGTAATTTCTACAGCGATTTTGCTTGGATTACACATACGCTATGAAAACAATCGCGATAAAAAACCGTGTTGTTTTTTTTCACGAGTAACTGGCTTTTATTTTGCGTTATAACCGGATTCTATTTCACCTCACACGTAACTGATTGCGCCGTAGTGTTGTTACAAAATTTACAAGGTGCACACATATTTCTCTGTGTATCGGGAAAAAAATGTTACAAAAACCCTTAACCGGAAACTGTACTGTAAAATGTACGCGCTATGAATTGTTTAAAAATATTTTATATGCAATCTAAAATTTACATAATCTAAAAAAAAGTTTATTGCTGCTCAGACACGAGGCGCTTTCTTTCGTCAAGCATGCCTTTTTAGTAATTAACTGTAAGCAATTGTTATTTGCTAAGACTGTTAGTAATATTAGTAATTCACAGGCGATTCTAGATAAAAAAAATATGCAGCTTTAATATTTCTTCTATCACACAATATTCTATACAAAATTTACTCAACGGATATTTTAATTATTTTTTTAAGGCACACACTGCGGTCGTTTAGCTCAAAGGAGGTGTTATTGCTTGGCTCGCAAGCTTCAGGCATCGCAAAGATCTCAGTCGAAACTTTTCGTAAAACACGTGTTATTGATCGCAGCTCGTCGCGGAAGGATCGAGCTGTGTCTGACGAATGTTTAAGGATACTACTGACCTGGTATACTATAGAGGGAGACCGAGCTGTCTCTAGAGAAGCGCGCCGAGCCCCCGAGGCTTCCAAGGGGACTCTTACCACACTGGTAGCTGCGAAGCGGCTTGGCCGGCGGCACCCCGCCAACACCTATCCAACCATCCAAAAAACCAAACAAAAAACCAATATACCCAGGTGCTCCGATGCACGTATCTCCTGTTTCTCCGTCACCCTCGCTAAGCCGTTGGACGTTCAGTGCACATGCAGAAGTGAACAAGAGACGAGAGACGTTCCGTGATCCGCGCGGTCGAGCCATTTCTCATATTCTCGTGCGAGATTCCCAATCGAAATTCACGTAACGCGTCCACGTTCGATATTTTCGAAACACAGATGTACGACTCGGTTGGAAGGGTTGCGATAAATTTCCCGATCGCCAGCAATCGCGCGCGATTTGTCGAGCGGAGCGAGATTGCGAGCCTCGGGCAAGTGAAGAGGCGCGATGAATTAACGGTCGTCCCTTAGAAATTTTTCGACGATTATCACGCACCCCGATTTGTACTACGAGTTTTATAACCGCGCGATTACGAGCGTTGTTTAAAATTTTGACGTAACAGCTTGTCGACTTTTACATAAATGCACTTCTCGATCACGTCACGATAATCGTAGCGTCAAGAGAAATGTCTTCTTTAGAAAATGCTTTCGTTCTATAAATTGACCTTTTTTTCGGCGTTTAGAAGATGCTCGCGTTTTATATGAAATAGATTTGCCTCATCATAGCGGTTGATGATTAATCATGATCGATCTACGTGAGATTAGGCTATTCACGCATCCTGAATCCGTTCCTCTCGGCGACTCGGTGTCTCCGTGTAAAACGTTTCTCTCGACAACAAGGAGAACGCTCGTGGCGGTCAGAAATGAGGCCATCCTTTCCCCTTGGACTGGCAGCCTATTAAATGTTTTGGAATAGTCCCGAATAGCCACAATGCCGACGGTCGTAACGATCTCCGTTGAACAATTAAGAATCGAAACGACCTTGCAACCGTCGATCGGAAGCATGAATAATGGAGAGCGATTGCGAGTGTGTGCGAATGTATGTGCATTTAAGCTCAAAGCACGAAGGTATGAGTTGAGAAAAATTGGTCGAGTTTTTCGGCAAGATTTTAAGGAGAAAATGCACTCAATTGCGAACAATGTTAATGGTACTTTGTTATCGGTCTTTCTTTGCCAGCCAATTAAATCGTGAAGATAAAGATTCTTGAGAAATATAATTTGGAATATCATAATGAATTATATAACTTTATTATCTGGAATAATATTTGTAGTTTGAAGGCGGGTAACTAAAAAAAAATTGTTTTATGAATTCTAAATGTAACTGTATCTATAACATTATTAATGATGTGCTGTTATTAAAGAAATTATATAATTAAACAGCTTGATTGTATTTTTGATTGTATTAAAGAAGAAAAGTTATTCCAGATTATAAAATCGGGCGATCGATGTGTGATATGATCATCACTAATATTGGATCATTCCATAAATAATGTGATAAAAGGGAGCTTGATTTATTTCGGTTCAAAACCGAAAGAACCGAAAGAACTTTTATCACTAGGAAATCGAAAATTTAAGATCAAAATAGAAAGAATTTTAGACAAAATTAAAATTAAAATTTTCGTCAAATTTCTCATTATATTTCAAAAATATCTCTAAAAAATCGCATTACTTGTGAAATGATCCGATATCTCGCTTTCTATTTTCATATGTTTGTACTTGTAAATTGCAATTTATAGTATAATTATACATTAATTACTTCAATCGCTCAGTCGATTGAATAGTCGATTCGACCAATTTTCAGCAAAACGACAAAAGAGATCCATATTTTTTTAGATGTCAGGTAAATCATATGTACAGGTAAATTGGCGATGGATAAAAGCGTATTTAACAGGCAACCAGAATTTTGCAATGTCAATACAGAAACAATCTGCCTTGTGCTCAAATAAAATGTAATTGTTTTAAATAATATCTAAATAAGAAAAATTAATTTACTGTTGATGTCCAGTCTGACATTTCCTTGTATTATAATTCTTCACCGAAAAAGATTCTTTTAAAGAAATCAAACTCAATGTCAAATTCTTATACTCTTCAATATCAAATTCTTGTACTCCACAATTCAAAATTTTGTAAAACCTCTCTGTTTCATAATTTTAAAGATAGAACACAATGCATGTATGTCATGTTTGCGTCGCATCGATTCTCGAGATCAAAGAAATCATCAGAGAGAGAGAACAAAGAAAAGTTCGGAATATTAGATTCGTTTGACGTTTCTTTCCAAAAGGACATCACGTTTCTGGTCACATATTTGAGGGAATGCGAAATTACGAGGGATGTACGTGTTGTATAATATGTATAAACCTCGGGAGGTGGTATGCTACAGAGAACATTAGTGCAGGCATGAAGGAAACACACAGGCGCACGAAGCGATAAATTCTCATTGAGCGGCCCAAAGTTGTCGCTCTCCAATCTCTTTAGAAGTACGCGCCACATCCTGCTTATTATTAGTAGTCTCATCATGAATTATAATTCGACAAGGAATTTATTTCCCAGAGTCAAATCAATTTTTTATCTAATCTTATGTGTATTAATTGTAACAGTTAAATCAATTTATACGAAAGAATTATAAACATTATTTCAATCAGGTACAATAAATTTTCAAACATTTCGCTCAAAATTTAATGCGAGGGATTTTCTGGTTTATAGATTTTCACTATTTGGACGATAAATTTCATGTATTGACGTAATATATTATACAATCGCTGGGAATTTAGCGTGAAAATGATTTTTCGAACACTGTTGGGCCGCTCGTTTAATGAATCGTGTCAGTAGGGTCTCGAGAACGAGACTTGTGTCTATATACACGTGCACGATGACACGCACGTAGGAACAAGGAGAAAAAAGAAGAAACGCGGACATTCGTATACCTGGTGTGGTGAGAGTCTTGGGCTGTGTCGGGGTCACGCTCGGACCCCCGACGCTCGAGGCCGCCGGGCTGTATGCCCTTAGAAGGGGCCCACCGCGCGGCAGGGTGCTGCTTCCACCCACGTAGTATCCACTGCCGGACGTCGAGTTTTTGGCCGTCTGCAATGAGAAAGGAAATTTGTCAAGAAAGAAAGATCTGGGTCACGCGCCGATAATTCGAAGGCCGCGAAGAATCGCGGTTATTATTCACGTCGATCAAGATTTGCAATAATCCAATTGACGTATGGTGCAACAACGTCGGATGCTACCGTCGATTAAAGGGCAGTACGGTAGTTACGTAATTAGTATTACGTCGAGAGTGTTGAGGCTCTCGTGTAATTAACTGCCAATTCTGGTTTAGGTATCACAACATTTGCAAACGAATCTTTGAAAGCGATTGTTATCTCGCCGAGATAGACTCTTGTTCGTATGTACGAGCATCTTCCGGCTACCGCTTTCGCAACAGGTTCCAAGACTAACTGCCGTTAACGTTAACTTTCCAGTATGAATTTCCAACGTTTTTTTACGATCCTTTTAACGCACACTGTCCATATACACGTATCGATTTCTTCACACGTACAAACTTTTTATTAGGCTTGAGTAGCACACTTAACGGTCTTTAAATTGCTGAAAAGTCAAGACAAATCTTTAATTTAAATTTGAAGAAGTAATAAATTCTTTGCACGTATTTTCTTGTTTTTTTTCGGCAAAGGAATATTTTTGAATGTGAGGTCGCACGATGCCTTGAGCCTTCTTGTTTGGCTTTCCAGCAGGATGCACTCTGAAATGTTTACACACGCGCAATAAAGCGTTTGTAATTCCGCTCCCGCTTGCAACATGGAATGCCTAAGTTATTCGCCGTATCATCCCGTTTGTTTCGCGCTGCTTGTCCCGCCAACTTTCCACGAAAGATTAACTTTCCCATATCGATCACACAGTAGACTGCATGACGCGTACGGAATATACTATTAGCGATCCCGCATAAGGTTCTAAAACGGTTAATAAAATGAGGCTGTTTCTCTCGCACATTACGAGGTCGGTGTGGCGAAACGTAGTCAATAAATTCTCTAACACGATCGCAATTTATGCACTCGTTACGATTAAATTGTTAAGAAAAAATGTATGCACTCGTTACGCATTAAATTGTTAAGAAAAAAAACCGGAAAATGAATAATGTTCTTCAGTGCAGTGAAATGTTTCGGAACCTCTATTTTCGAGGTAAAAAGAGTAGACGTGATTTAGTTGTAAGTATATTTCTTCATATCTACACATTTCTTCACATTTCGTTGTCTGCAATTTATTGTTAGACCGACGATATTTCTTCGTTTCCATTGTCCCGTGTAAAGAAATCGATCGTGACAAACGCGATGGTAAAATACGTGAGAATAAGTCCGATGCAGACGTACATCTGGAAGAGGAACAACATGGTTTCGCGCACACATTCCCGACATTCTGATATGGACGTTCGATCCGTGGGCGATCTCCATTTTCACAGTTCACTCCAGCTCGTGTCGAGATGAAAATTACGCCATGGTCGTTGACTAAAATGGGTCGCTTTAACCCGCGGCCATCACGAAAAGTCTCTCCCTCTTTACCGATTTCTTACTCGCGCGCTCGCACTCGGCCGATTCACATCGATTTCGCTTTAGTCGTTGTTTACCGTCGTCGCGAGTTCAGCTGACTGCTTCACTCGTCACAGCGGAATCGGCCAGGAAGAAAGAAGAGAAGAGGCCGGTATAGGAGAGAATCGACCGAGTATTTAATTAACGGGGAGAGATTTTCCAAAGATCGATTGTATCTAGAGATATTTACGCAAAAGAAAAAAAGTGAAAAGAAGAAAACTAAATTTTCCTCTCCAAAGAGGATTACTTAGTTTTGTGGTGAGAGACTCACGTGTTTCTTTGTGGCAAACGAGAGACACGGCGATAACAAGAGGAAAGGAAAATAACAGCTTGGTCAGACGTTAATCATACGTCGAGTGAAGAGGAGGAAGACAAATATTCTTGCCTTTTGTACTTCTACAGAAGACACGAAAAGAAGTTCACGGCTGCTGAAAGGTCTTTTCACTTGCTTTTAATTATAGAGATCATCAAGTGAGGATCAAGAGAGTGCCGTTGAGGCTTTTGATAGTACAAGAAAAGAGGAAACGTGGAGTTTTGTGCTTTTAGCCGCGAAAGTTGTCACACATCGAGCAAAGAGGGTCGGCAGCGAGATATCTTTCGGTTTCTCGACGATCGTGTACATGGGAAAATATACACGACGAAGAGTTTAGTGTCTTGCAACGAAAGAAAGAACGACGTATAGAAAATCCAAAGACAAAGTTCGCTATTGAAAGAACGGAAGATCCATGTGTCGTTGTCCTGATCGTGAAAAATGTCACCTGGCGAGTGACAAGTGAGAAAAGTCGCGTAAGAAAAAGCCGGGAAAAAGAGTTTGCGAAGCAGAGGGACCGAGTAAAGGGTAAAAAATCGACAAGCGGCAAGCGTGGAGGAAGGTCGGCGGACGAGGGGGAGATGCCAGGTAGTTTTCTACAGTTCGGCCGGGAGGGTAGACAGGAGGAAGAGGGAACTTGCAGCGTCGCGTGTAGCGGCTGAAAAAGAGATACCAGCAGGCGAGATTGGCAAGAAGAAGACAACGTCGGGGGGACAATTCCCTTTTCGTGAACGCGATCAGATAGACGCGGGATAAGATTAAACAGAGGTGGGCCAAGGAGACGAAAAGAGAGAGAAAAAGAGAAATTTCTCTCTTCAGGCGTAGAAGAAGCAAACGGTGCTTTCGCAATCGCAAAGCGATTGAAGAAACAGCAATTAGATGCAACGAGGGCGATGATCGGATAAGAATGAAGAAATTCGCGACGAACTTCGGAATTAGCATTTTCTCCTCCTCGTCCTTGATCCTGCTGGGCTTGCTCGTCGCGGTTTCGAGAATATCGACTGAGCTTGTCGAGAAGAATGTCCGCGGCACGCCGATGCACGCCGTGCAGTTAACGCAAAAAGGTTACATTCAGGTGAGAATCGTGCGATGTAACTCAGAGGTAACTGGATTTTCGGTGTTTTCTGTTTAATTTATACCAAGAGCACTCTCGCTTAATCCTTTGCGGTCTACTAAACTGTTTCTTGCGAAAGAGAATTAGTACAAAGATCAAGTACTTTATCTAATCGGTTTAACTAACATAAATTTTTATTATTTAGATAAATTTATGGAGATCTTTTAATGATGTCAAACTGATAATCTCGTGTAAATTCGAATGCTTGAAGAATGCGATAGCATTATATCAAATGCAACTCAACATAGAACTGCAAAGGATTAATATAACTAATCATTTAGTAATTAAGTGTACTTAGTGTGGAAGAGAAAGCAAAGAGAGAGAGATAAAGAGTAGAAATTTCAGATGCCATGACTAGAGACCATGACACGAATTATGCGCAATAATTTATGTAATTTTACATTGTTGAAAGCCTACATTACTAAAAAATTCAGATCACACAAGCATAATCCGTAAATAAAGTTTTGCATCCAATTTTAAGCGTAAGAAGCTTACCAGATGCCTCATTTCTACCACTGTTTCGGGTAATAAATCCTGAAATTGTTCAATCGTTTCAAATTCACAGTTAGTAACAAAGATTTTTTAACATTTGTGCTGCGGGAATTTTTGCAATTTTATTGAAACGTTCGAGTGAGCGATTAGTCAAATTGGCTACAGAAATTGCGCGACAAAACTTTCCACAATACTCTGTACCTAGATCGAGAGAGAGAGAAAGAAAAGCTAACGAAAAACAGTGGGAACAAATAATGATAAATCGCCATGTTGTCGAAAATAAAAGATACATATGTTCCAACGAAGCGTGGAAACTCGCGAGAGTTTCTATCGATTACGTGAGCAGGAGGGCAACTCCATAACACGTGGAAAAAAAAGAGTCGGTTTCACACTGATTGCTTAATTTTCATCGTTCACTCTAAGAAACGTCGGCCGTGGTCTACATGCCCATCTCTACAACGTGTCCTATATTTCCTACGCTTTCTTTCACTTTACTAAAATTCTTTGACTATTTGACTAACTCGGAATAAATTTTTTCCTCAATAAAAAGTCTCCTCTACGGTTTCATCAATATTCAACGTTGCGTTTGAAAAAAAAAAACTCTCGGAGATTCCAATTTTGTTAAAATAAAGTTCACTGAAAATTTAAGAGATTTTTAAATTAAAGAGACTTCGAAAGTTTTTTTTAGAGATTTAGCAGGGATTTCATACAAGCTCGGAATTACACATTTAGAAATTTTCTTTACGAGAGAGATTCAACTTTGAAAAAACGATCAAAAGATTGTCTCATTAGATAATCGTCAAAAACATAAAGACAAGGATACTTTTGCATGTAGCATTTCTAATTAACGTGCGATATATTGTTTGGCTAATCATCTTTATCTTTCAGTTCCTCAAATGGGAATTGCCGGTGCCGGAAATTCACGAATTTACATTCTGCCTTTGGGTAAAGTCAACCGACCTCACGTATCCCCACTCGATCCTTTCGTATTCAAGTGAGTATTCCTTGATGAAATCGCAATTTGATATCGCACCGCTGATTTCTTCTCTTTGTATTTTTCTGCAAAATATGGATTTTCTCTACCAACTACAAAGCGAGATCCAATTTGACAAATTTCAAAAAAATTTCGACAAATTTTAAGAGAATACGAACGAGTCGCTTGTTATTTTTCCACGGTTCTGCAATTTCTTAGATTGCAGTTTGCACACTGCAAATAGAATGTCGAAATAGTTACTGCGGAAAGACCCTTATATAGGGACAAGCCACATTTCGCGAATGCTCGAAATGTGCAGAACAGAAATCCATTGTTCCGCTATTTGGTCGAGGATAATAGTATCCGTTAAACGGTTTTTGAGCTACATCCTCAGCTGGATGTAATATCTGGCCAAGGGATAAGAAGACGTTTTAGCGTTGTCCTCCCGCCTCTCGTCCTCGCTCCATTTTTGTCGGAATTGTAACCGCTTTAGAAAAATAGGAATGGGAGCTCTTGTTTTACATGGAGCAGCGTTATTATTCACTCAGGCATCCACAGAGTAATTGCGGCAAGAGTTCGCGGAAAGTATCTTCGTTTATGGAAAACATCTCTTCGCTCGCGCGTGCAACTATCTCGTTGCAGTTTAATAGTGTATCAAATGAACGCATCGCCCCGTGGCGTTATTCATTTTACGTGTGAGAATTAGCACCACTGGTCCCGTGGGCGAAACGCTAATTGCACGAATTATGAAATCCCAATTTAACTACTCTCTGATAGAATGGATACAGAATTTGAAAACAGAATTTGAATATTTATGAATTTGAATATTTAGTGCCTGCGGGCTGTTGCACCCATCGTAAAATACGTTACTTCATATTAATCTGTCTGTTAGAATCTTAATCGTATAATGCCCTTAATCGTATCGCTCAGGAGAATCGAGTGCCGAACGTGTCGCAAGAAATTAGAGGGAAGGCAGATAATTCCTCGATTAACCCTTAGCTGGCACACTGGGCTGTTACTCCAGACATAAAAAATGTTTGCTGCGAGGAAGCTAGTGATTTTTTTTACTTGAAAAAATTCTCAGGTATTCTTTGATATTTGTTTTAACATGTGCCATAGGTTATTTTGATCAAATTTAATAGTGACTGTAAAAAAAAAAAATTTTTTTTGAAGACAAAAAAACGAAAAAAAATGACTATTTTCACTTAAAATTCACTTAAAATTCAAAACTCTTCCATTTTTTTATATTAAAAACTAAAAAATTAACTGGACTCTTGAGACAACACTTTTAGAAAAAAAAAATATTCTGACAGCTGAAAAAAAGGTATTTATTTGGAGAAATGAAGTGCATTTTAGACAAAATGCACTTCATTTCTCCAAATAAATTTTTGGCTGAACTTGCCTGGGGCTTTTGGTACTCTACAGTGCCAGTTAAGGGTTGAATAAAATTTATGTTTGCAAATGGATTACAATACTTAACATAAGGTAACTTTGCAATAATCTACAATGATACAAAATTACACTCTAATAAATAAAACGAAGATCGTAGAGGAGATTTCATATCATGTATCCGTTTATAGGTCAAATGCTTTCAATTTACGCTGCGTATGCATAAATAAGAGAGAGAAAGAGAGATAACTGTTGTTTGCGTAACGAAAAAAATAAACTACGTTTCAAAAACGTGGGGTGGTCGACGAGAGAGGAATGAGGCGCGCAGAGCGCATGTCAGTTTGCATAAATTCTAGCTTTGCGGTGTATCCTCGTACTTCCTCGACTGAGGGAGCGATGCACAAGTATAATCCTCTTTCGCTGTCAAAGGGAACGAGCGGGAACGTTTGATTCGATCTTGGATATCGTCGCGCGGAAGGAGCATTCACCTGGAAATCAACGGCGTGGAGGTATTCCGAAGGCCGGTTCGCATACGCGAGCACCGCTGGTATCACATATGTCAAAGCTGGGAGAATCGGGTCGGTCGTCACGCCCTATGGCTCGATGGACATTTGACGTCGCAAGGTCGCTCGGAAGAGGTAAATTCGACTATTCGACTTTGGAAATTCTTTTTTAAAATTCAAGCGCGGAAGAATTCGAACCATCCAGACCTCGTAACGAGACGCGTCTCTCCATTGTTAATTCCCGCTGAGCTATTCTATTTCTATCTTCTTCAAATTGTTCTCCATCTTTATTAGAATCATTTTTTGCAGATGATCGGTTACGTGATCCCGGAAGGAGGCGATATCGTCGTAGGTCAAGAATATACGGACTTCGATAAGGGGCTCGAGGAGGGTATCGAGGGTTCAATTTTGGGCTTCAATCTTCTGCTGGCCTCGGCGTTCAATTCTCTCGATAATGGTCTTCATCAAAGGCCTCTATTCCGATCGGCCGATGGAAATACCAATTTGGATTCCGAGGTTCCCCAGACGAGAATAGCGAGGCGCGATTCGGATCTCGGAGCAACGCGTGTCGTCGACAGGCTCGTTTCGACCCTATTCGCGCTCAACCCTAATTGGTCCCGTAGAATTTCTCAAACGGACGACGCGAGAACGCTAGAGGATCCCGCAACCCTGCCGGTCCTGCTAAGTGTCATCAATGACACACGGAAGGAAGAGGCACCGTCGGCTCGCAAGGATGCGATTATTTTCGATACCGACAACTCGACTGGAGAAATCAATCTGGAAAAATCGTCGGACGTTCCCTTAGGTTTGCAATTAGTAAAATTGTCTTATGTCTATTGTCAGCTGGGCAGGGGTAGTCCTCCCATAGGTGGCCCGCTGATGTTGATTTCCTGGAGCAGGACACCCGTGAAAGTGTTCGGCGGTGCCATAATAAAGAATGTTGGTAACGAGTGTGGCAAATTCTGAGAGGATTTCCCTCAAGCGAATAAAAGAAGAAAGCGTGCAATTGAACATTGTAGAGAAAAAATATCGAGTCAAAAACAAGATTCTTAGAAAATATTGTAAGGTTGAAATTTATTTTCTTTTTGAACGAAGAGGAGATTCCATTTTTTTTAAAGAAAAATATTTATAACATTATTAGATAATATTAGAAAAATATTTATAACATTATAAGATTTAAATAGTATTTAAATAGTAATGTAATAATTTACGTTGTATATGAGAGAGATTTTATACAACACTTCTGTATATCTTCTTTTTAATATTTATTTTAGCAGAGAGACTTCCCTTTGTTCCATTCTGTAACAAGCTAAATATAATTTTCCAGTTTTGTAAAAAGTGCGATAAAGCACGTTCCACTCATGCCTTCAATTGTACTTACTCCAGAGAAATCGATTTCGGACCTTTCATTTCGTAAAAAACAGATTACGAGCGACACAATTTTTGTTGAGAAAACATTTTCGTTCGCTCTTCAGTGAGCATTTCACTCAAAATTTTCTATCGTCGCTATTTGACCAGTGCCATCGTAGCAAACTTAAGACAGTCATTAATAGACAATAAGGCGTAAACAGATTTAATAGTTTGACCTCGTTGACGCATTTTACGGATAAAACTTATTTTCATCGCGATTATTCAACTATCGCGTAACCCTCGTGATTGCGCGAGTTCGGAATTCCTCCAGCCCCCGCACATTTATGGTCGCACGCGAGTCTCCCGAGTGGAATCTCTGCCCACAATCGACGATCTCGTTTCGCGTATCGATCCACGTCGTGCGTTAATTAGTTTCGCAGAATTCCCTTGAACGCAATCGCGACCGCGGAGAAGGGAAGGAGAAATGTCTCTCGAAAACCGCGACTCCGGTGAAATTGTCAAGGGCGTAGCTATCACGTGCACGGCTATCGAGAGCAAGCGCATCGTGAGAAAATATGAGGGACTTTTAAAGCTTGCTGGCTTCCTTTTTTTCCAAGTAGAAGAAGAGGAAGAAGCTAGTTAGACCAAATGCATTTACAAGAAGGCGCTTAAAAATTGTCTCAATAGTTGCGCGCAGGAAGAATAAAATTTGCATAAAATTCTCGTTGTGACTTACCTCAGCATTAAAGCTTCTCAGTATAAAACGTTAACATTAGACTACCAATGTATAAATTAAACATTACTTTCTCATAAGAATTTGTGCTGCACATTTTTCATTTTTTTTTAAATCTCATATTTAAAGTCTTATATCTAATGAATAATCTCTCGTTTATGTAGTTTCTTCCAATTCGTGCGTGTAAATGAAATAAATAAATTGATAAAAATAAATAGAGAAAACAGATACAAGCACTGAAAAAAATCGCAATTGCGATTTTGAACACCTTTTCGAATCTCTCGACAAACTCGACGCTCAACAAATTCTGGCTACGCCACTGCCCGTTCGTTGTCTCTTTGTAAGCGGAGTTTCGACACTGACGTTTCACGGATGCGGATTTTCCGCTGACGTTGATAACGCTGACGAACGAACACGGTGGTGTCTGAGGATCCGGCCGTAAAAGCGCTTTTCCTCATGGCGAGTCGCGTTGAAATTCCGTTTACGTCTCGCAATCCGGATTGCCGTGAATAAAACATCGAATAAAACATCCTGTCGAATAATCGACGTTATCCTTGTAGCGACAACGCAAAGTCTATGATACACTTTTCGTATATATTAGGAGAAAATTGAGAGATACAATTTGTCGAATACAGAATACGTGTGTGTGTGTGTGTCTAACATGTGTGTCTAACTAGAACAATTTTCCTGCAGCAAAGTGTTTGTCTAATGAAAGATTATAAGCCGCGTGTTCAGTATTCCGCTGAAAGTAGTCGAATATTACTCAGTTAATTAAGCCTTAGAAGAAGCTACCTAGAAGAAGCTAATACTTTGAAAAATATTCTTCCCACCTCTCTACGCGCGTGTATCTTCAAAGTGTAATACACGCATTTTACAAAGGACAAGTTACCGCTATAAGATCGTGCGTGCGTACCTAATTATAAATTACTAATTAATCTAATTATACTACTAACCGCTATTGTGTCACCGCCGACGTGAATTACAAAGCGTACAATGCCAAATAGCTCAGTAACAAGATTGCATAAATAGCGTTACATCAACTACATCTTACTATGCGTTTCCCTTCGGGCCGTGCTTTATTTGGCGAACTTGAAGCGTCGGTTCACAGATAGCCGCTCATTTGTGCCTCTTTCGCAAAGCCTCTGCGACCATTTAAAGAGTATTACGTTTGCACGCGTTGGAATCAGATGGAAAAAAGGGAGAGTGACGCATTGTCTTTTTCATACTTTCGCTACGCGAGACAATACAGTACCGAGCATTGCTTCTGTTACTTTCGTATCTACGTAATATCTACGGATTTTATCCGTAATTTAACGGTATTAGACGCAGAAGGTAAAATTTGCAGATATTAACGTCGGTAGTGCCGGAGTATAATCAAGGTGGTTGCAAAAAAAAACGAGGAAGTATCTTTTCATTCGTGGTCGCTCCTCAAAGAAAAAGGGAAAAGAAAGAAAAGAACTTAGAAGAGTAAAAAAAAACGCATTTCTAGAGAATAATATAATGAGAATAATTATAATCCTTATAATATTCAAATTAAAATTGTGTAAAAAAAATTGTATTTTGTTTTATATGCACGGTGCGGCGTCAGGAAAAGCATTTGTATTCGATTTTTAACGAGGAATAAATAGGAGTAAAAATATAAGGAATAAATTTGAGGAGTAAAAATATTTTTGACGTGTAAAATTTTTGACGTGCAAAGAAAGTTACTATATTCATTATGCGCATGAGCCACTTACTGTCCACAATGTCTTCGTCAATCTATCTGTAAATCGAATAAAAGCAAAAGCATAAATGTGCATGATTCCACACATTGCGTCTGGTTATTTTGAATATTTCCGTTCTAGGGGACAATTTCGTTGATTCTCAATTTAATGGCAATTTGTATGGCCGATAAGATAATTGTGTCTCTGGCTGTCGGCAGACGTATTAATTTTTAAACAGATTATATAATAATAATAATCACAGCTAATAACATCGCCGAATTAAAAGTACGATAATCAAATAATTATAATATAATCTTCGATATGAGAAAATGTGTGTTTTATGGAGAGAAAGCGTGATAAATTTTCGAATGTAACTTGGTGCTCGTGGAACAAAGATATTAGTAGAAATTATATTTCTGGTCACTTACTATTTATGGCCAGTAAATATTTATGAACGTAACAATTATCAAGCAAACTGACCAAGAGCTTCGTTTGAATAATGTAGCGCATTAATCGCGAACGTGCTGTAGTCTGTTAAACAAGAGGATTTGGCTATTGTTCAAACTATTAATAAATGCTGCTATTAATTCAGGTGCACGCTTTGTTAAAATTCTTTTAATCTATCATGAGCGTGACACAAACACCTATTATAACTCTATTCAAAATAGAATATTCTTCAAAATTATTATTCGGCAATTCTTAAATAAAAATTGATTTAAATAAATACTATTCGAAATCGATAAACAGTATGATTAGAAAGTTTTTGGCGATTATCTATCATTTAGTCGATTTCTCATTTTGAGTTTCCACTATTGCAATATTACACGCCGCATTAATTGCACAATATTGCGTGACAGTTTAAGGGATAATAGGAGAAACTTAATTTCTCTATTTCTATAGCACCCTGAAGAAACGAACAACACCGTCAAGCGATTATGTAAAATGTAACTCTTTTCGTTACATCGTTCACACGACATTGCAATCGTTTCCTCTGATTGAAATGACTATCATAAAATGCGTATACGACGTAATGACAGGCGTGCTGTGTTATATAATAAAGATAGCATGTATATCCGCTCATCCGCATCACTCATTAAATCGCATGAATTACAAGTCCGACCACTTTCGGATCTATACTTCGAATTCGTTCTATACTTCATATTTCGAAATTTCGAGATTTTGTTGGTAACTTTTTCAAATATAAATCGTGTTGGATAAAGTTCTGCACAAAATTGAAAGTTTATATAAAGTTTTGTTATAACACATTATTAACACGCAAATTATAATTACATCGAACCTCGCCGATAAGTAAAAAACTCAATTTTTTTTTAACGTGAATTCTTTTTGAATTTATAATGTAAAGTTAGAGTTTACCATTTTTACGACTTTATTTATTATCACTTAAAATATGATGACGTAATTTATTCAAGAAACTAAAACACTGCGCAAATCTTCTATAATGTATTTTACATAACGGTGTATTTTGTAAAAATTAATATTTATACAAAAATTAAAATTATTACGCCGTGATTCATGCTACATCACGTTTTCGTAAGTTTTTTTCTAATTGTTTCCTAACTTTCATGATTTGCGTAAATCAGTCGTATGTGCAATTTATCGTCATGTATATTTTATGTATATATAGGCATTGTATTCATTCGTGTCTCTCCGGGTCTCTCGGTGCCGAATTACGGTTTCATTTTCACCAAAATATCACTTGTATCACATACAAGATCGTGGTAACGATTTTTTCAGCCATTTCAATGGATAACATCGCGTGCTTTTTA
This sequence comes from Crematogaster levior, assembly GCA_901521435.1. Lineage (NCBI taxonomy): Eukaryota > Metazoa > Arthropoda > Insecta > Hymenoptera > Formicidae > Crematogaster > Crematogaster levior. The sequence goes on along the minus strand of CABEGB010000269.1, from coordinate 210,612 downwards.
ACCTAATGCTCGTAACCTAATTTTCGGTTAGGATTACATCGTCCCTTTAATGAAACTGGATTTTACATCCAGTTTCATTAAATAATAAATTCTCACTGAATGCAAAGAAATTTATTTTTATCTTATTTAAAGTTCAATATTTTCAGTATTAACCTTTAAGAGTTTTCTCATGACTTTCATAGTTTTTTTTTTGGTTTAGAACTTTAATATGTGTACATGCCAAAATGTTACACGAAAAATATGAGACCGTCGAAGAATCGGCTTCCCGTCTTCTAAGATTAAAATTGACCGTCAGAAATTCTCAAGAAAGTTACAAGATTAGTTTGCAGTAAATATTTCTACTATTCTAACTTGTTTCATTAAAACACTGTTTACAGGAAGATGTATATCTTGGAAAAGTCAAATGTTTATGATCTATATTATGGGCCGTATAAATAGGCTGACTGACAATTTTACGAGATAAAGCACAAGAAATGACAAAGGAGCAGAATGCCATTAGATTCACGTAATTCAAACAAGGACAAGCAAGTGATAGCCACATAAATGTAAAATGTCCCGAGTTTTTTTAACGACGTTGCGTAACAAAAAAAACAGTTCGAGTCTCACGAGTGCACTGCCGATCGCTTGCAATTAAAATCCTATCATTGCTAAATTGTCTTGCGGAATGTATGTACCGTTGACTTTCATTTTCCGCAAACCTTTGCGCGAATTGCATTCACCACGGAGAACAATTATGTTTTTTGTCGGTCATGATCACGATTATGCTGTACGTGGTGCCAATTACACGATTATACATCAACGCTATAGATTGAAACTCTAATTGTTATACACGTACAAATAAATTATCAATCCGAAATGTCAGCGATACAAGAACAGCATAAAATAAAATTATACGATTTGTAGTTTGTACAATAATATAAAGGACAATAAAAGAATATAAATAAGTGATAATAATAAAAAATAAAAAAAAAGAAAAACAGAAATGACAACAATTTCATAATTATGAAAATTTCTCTGCAAATTTGCCCTTTTCACTTAGCAATTATGAGAATGTCTCGTTACAGAGATATTCATCGACCTAAAAATTATTGAAACTACTTTATGTATTATCGCATTAAATTCACACACGCTCTGCTTAAATTTATACGTATCCGTTTAATACAGTGTAATACATAAGAGTAACTTGATAAGAGTATCGCGCGGGCAAACCGCGCAAATAAATACATTTCGTTGGAAAAGCATTCGAAATGATGAAATGTAATTTGTAAAGCTCATAACGGTGTAACAGTTTATTCAAGCGTGCTTGATAATTAGTACGATTCCATCTGCGTAGAGATCCAATTGTAATAATGAAACATTTTCAGTGGAAGCACGCGGGCGCGAAGCCACTTAAAAACGAAGGACCACCATGTATTTCCCAGCGATAACAAAGGAAATTTTAACGCAATTTTTTAATTGCCACGGATCGCCAGCGTAACGTGTTTATCATTTAATAAAATTGTCCGCATTCTCCACGAAATGAGCATTCCTGTCTTCTCTCACCGCGTGGTGATTATACATTTTTGCGGCTGTATATAACACATCGCCTTCAGACTATTATTAATGTAACTTTTAACGACGTCGCATTTATGACCTGTTAAACGCACTCGATTATTTAAGGTTCGCGCACTCGCCATGAAAGCGAATGTGACGATTTATAATTTGCTATCTGATCGTGCCGTAAAGGTAATGAACGAGCGAACGATAATTATAAACCGGCATAAAACGTCACTTTGCTCGGATGACAATCATGTCGAAAGTAATCACATGACAAAGTAAACGTTACTGACGTTAATGATCGCAAAAACTATATCGTCGATTGTGCGCCGTGTATTTTTTCACATTCTCTCCCTACACGTACGAGGAAAAAAATGCAATAAAAATGTGGAAAAGGCAAATTATTAACATAATTATAAATATTGATAACTAGTATTGTATAAGAATGAGAGAAAATAAGCATCGCCCGTATATATGATACATAAATCTCTCGAAGATTCTCCAGCTGACAAGCGACATTCAACGAATATCGAAATCGTTCTCGGAAATACGGGCATTTCTGTCTCGCGTGTAATTATATCCGCGGCACGGATCATCGACTTTCGTTTTCCAGGGTAGGTCGTCCTTTCGCCGCGACTTCTTCCGGCCTTCGATAGAGAGAGAGAAACGTGTTTTCGGTATACAAATACGCCACAGGTGAGAGCGAGGTACAACAGGGGCAGACAGCGATCTGCATTTTTCTCGCAACACCCAATGCACTTCCCGCGACTACACAGTGAATTTCCGTTGCCCACAGATAGGCAGATAAACAGAGTACGCTCGTACACGATACTTTCTTCCTGGATATCTGCAATCGGGCTTCCGGCAACAATGTAGTACGTAAGATTAAGATTGCTGAAGATGTAGATAACGGCATGTCAAGTTCGGCTGACTTTATATACAGCACGATGTAAGTTACGTTTATATTGCGCGTAAGTTTCAAGTTTCCCAGAGATTATTTTTCAATAAAGTGAAAGTCTCGAGTCGTTTGGAATTATATTGCAAAGGAAGCGACTTTTGTTTGTGCGTATTTGATATGACAGGTGCAACGGGTGAATATCCTTGATATTATTTGAGACTGAACGGTAATATTGTATTGCGATCGATTGTACTTCATCAATGTGACAAAGACTCAACGAGACAAAGCAAGAAATATGATTTTATTTCTGAAATTGCATTTTTATACGTTTTGTATGTACATTGTAAATATTTTTTTATAAATATTTATATTTTATATTTGTTATTTTTATTGGGAATATTTACTGTATTGAATGCACAATTTTTAGACGTCAAGTTAATTTGGATTCTGCGCGGCATGTGAAGTAAAAAGATATTAAATTTTTTTTTTTAAGAAAGTATAGCGGACGTGAATAGCGGAATTAACAATCCTGTGTAAGTAACCGTAAAAGTGGCATAATCTTCAAATGCACTAGACGAGGATAATGTTAAACTTCAGCGATGCTTTAATGTCTTCAACGATGCGTCGCGGTTGTCTTCAATATTGTAAGAAATTTTCCACGAGGTAAGAAGTGAACACTTCCTGAAAGCGATTTTCGTTTCTTAGCAACGTGATTTTCCTTCACTTTTTAAACAGAAGCGCATACTTATGTAAAAATCTACGGGCGAACTTTCTTCCTCGATGATAACGGAAGCGTAGCACATATAAATGCGTTAATAAAGCGAACAAAATGTTCAGATATATAAATTTTTTTTTATATTCTTCCAAAAATTAGCTTCTTCTCTAATAAAATTATGAAATATTAAATTCGGAGTAAAACAAAAGAAAAAGAAGAAGTACAAAATAATTGAGTACGTTTAAGTACGGAGAAGGATTTGCGTTATTTGAACCATCCATCATACAAGATTATAATTGACAAGCAGGAAATAATGTTAATCCTATAATTATAAATCATCAACCTAGCCAAAGCTGACGGTGTCTGTCAGCGTTCGTTAGAGAAATCAGCAGTTCGTAATGGAGAAAAGATACACGTAATTAGGAGCTTGATCAAAAATCACGGGAATTTCTACATGTCAGCGATTTGTTCGACCTGTCGACAAACTGCATGTTATGCACATACGTACTCACGATGCATGAATATCAAGTGCAAGGATATTCCCCTTCAACATCCTTCTCCTTATTACAGTGCGCTATAATTTCGTAATTATGAATATATATCGTTTACTAAATAATATATATATTGTCAATCCATGATACTGTTATGTTTGTTGCATCGAAACAACCGAAAATAAAATATGGAAAATCGAAATGCCTCAAAATTATTTATCATCCCTTTTTTCATTGACATTTTTCTCTGTTCCTTTTTCCCGATTTTCAGGAAAATTTAGAAAAATTAGGCGCTATTATTTCTTCGTGATCTTTTAATTCCCAGTGTTGTATAACGTGATAAGTAAAATTCCGAGAAAGATTGAAGTCTGTTTGTGAAACTTTGAAGCAACATTTTATTATTTACGGAGTGTGCAAAGCAGTCTGATCAATTATCTTCTTGGGTGCAGTTCAATGGGATCAGCGTAAGTTTCGTCATGGTGTTCACACCATCATAAAAATCGGTGTAATATCTTGTAGAAGGACAGAAACCAGACCAGTTCAGACTTGTCTATCTATGTCAGGTAATTATTACAGCTAAGCAATGATAGGATCACGACCAGTCTAGACTTCTTGTATCAAGCAACTATTGCCTGCTTTGCCATAAATATTGCATAATAAACTTTTGTTTTAATTCACATTCCGCAAATTGATAAAACGGTCGAATCTAGATAATTAGTCTCATTTGTTTCATCATTAAAAATGTCTAAATTTTTAAATCTCCTATCAAAATTTGTATATGACATTTTTTAACGTTTTCATTTAACACCGAACTGATTAAATTTATAAGAAAAATAAATATTGGAAAATGGTTATAATTCAGTTAAAATTAACAACTTTTTTCTGAAAAATATTCAATTGCAATGAGAGAGAAATGAGGTATTATATTTAATCATTATTAATCACACTATTAATTAGAACTACGTTGAAGAGTATGAAAGACTAAAAAGTTGCGTGACTATTTTACATCACTTACACACGTCCGGCGGAAGATAACACGCAACTACGTACTACTGGCCTAATGTTACACATATCGTGCCGCAACAATTTGAAATAGATACGAGTGCATCAGAAGTAAATTACAGCGAATTTATCATCAAACGGTCTTAACGTGAGTTTCATCGCGGTACTTCATGCAGAAAGTGTGTCAAGAAAAATGCATACGCATTTAAAATGTAAATCGCGCACATCTAATCCACCTATACGCTGTTACATATATATCATTACGACATGAACGTCTGAATTACAATTTTGTACTTGTGAGAATTATAACGATTAAGTAATACACCTCACATCATTTATTCACATTTGACATTTTTCTATCTTCAGCTCTGTTCACATTCTTTTTACGACAAGCCTAATGATATATAAGTGTAAAAATGTCGATTATGCCACGAATACTCGTTCATAACAACATGGCAAGATTAAAATAAACGTGACTAAATAAACGCGCGAAAATCGATTGGCCAAGTTGAACTAGCAGGTCACAGTTTAAGTTGAGACCAATTAGATCCGGTGATCCAGCTCCAGGTCCATCAACGTTGGAAAACAGGATCAGAACGGTTGACCGCAAACGATCGTTCAGTTTCATGCGTTCAGTTTCATGGGATGCACCACACTGGTGTCGAGCGTTGCTCCAATTTCAGTTTTCTCCTCATTAGCATCTCGAATGATGCAAATAAACCTAATAACGCTCGATGATTCATATATGTAAATTCCTCAAAAGCTCGAATCCCCTCCTAATATGCAAACAGACACGGGAAGCCAATCCGATAAATAAATACGGATTCTTTTGGCGCTTACCTCAGTAAAAAAGGCACTTGGTATCATATATGGCGCGTGGTTTACATAACGCAATCGACAATCTCAGGAAAAAAGGGAGAAAGGATCGCCTTTTGTCGACCACAATGTACAGTATCTAAATCCGGTTTTGAAACCCGATGATGCGGATACATGGCACCGGTTACACGACACGTAGTCCAGCAGGATGTTATAATGTGATGTATGACTTGGGCGTCAATTATAAACGGGTCCAGAATTCACGTTGATTAAGCAAACTTTTATGAACGAAAAAGGAAACTGCGACGAAAGGAGGGATATGAAAAACACACTACCGACTTCCTTCTTTTCTATAATACCCTCATTAAGATCGCCCATTTAAGATTTCAAGCTAATTATTATCAAGACTTATTTTTCTCATTTCTTTCTCTCGTCATTGTTATATAATTTTTTAATCTATCTAATTAAAGATGTAGTGAATAAAATTTTATATTTTTTAAATATTCAGGATCATTCTTTATATACCCAGATATCATCTTCAACCTTTATTTTAGCGTCGTCATACAAGTGTATGTAATTCGATTATAATTCGCAATCAAGCATTGATGATTCATCGTCAGTAATGAACACGTCAAGTGATAAAATTCCGAATTATACAACGCTCATCACTTCGAGCTATCAACCGGTTGTCCCTTCCGTGTCGTAATAAAAACATCAGTCTTCTTTCTATGCTTACTATGTCAGTGGCAACACGCATGACGAGTGCTCGAGGAGAAAGGAGGCGTTTTATTTGAGGACGACTCTCGTGCAGCTTCCAGGTTCTGCTTTTGACAATCGATTTCGCCGGCGTGCGACAGTTCCGATAGCTATTCCGGTCCTATTACAATCTAGAAAGGAAACATTTCGTCCTCGACCGGATTCGATTTTTAGTAGCCGCGGGCCACATCTCCAACCGGCACGTCGCGAGCCGGACGTTCACAGATTCGAATCGGAGATATTTCGCAATTCACGTGTCACGTTTTAACGAGCTGCCGTTTTCCCTCGCATCGTGCACCTCACGCACCACGCCTGTACTCACTTTCTATAGCGGAGGAGAGCACCGAGAGGGAAAAAAAGGAGGATTGCGGTCGCGGTGACGACACGTTCGCCACCTCCGAGATTGTCTACCTTTGTCAAGTGGACTGGATTCTCTTGGCACTTGATTCACAGTGTTGTTCCAGATCTGCCTGTTCTTTCTCAGCCACGGATTCCAAGACAAATTTAAAAAAATCTAATGTTTTGTCACATCTGCTAGGAACGATAATCACAAAGTCAATGCAAATCTCTAATTATTTCAAACATATTTACTCGAAAAAATAACGTTGATGTATTTTATTAATAAATAACAAAGTAACTCTTTCATTTTTAGTACTTTGAATTTAATAGCGCGCAATGTGTTTAAGAAAAGAGATCTCGAGGATGCGCTCGTGTTACACAAATTTTATCACGTTCGTGAGTTGGAGTCTTGGAGTTAAAGAGCGGAAATTAAAATTTCATCAATATTTACCAAAGAAAAATTAACTTTCGGTTACTTGAGAAATCTACAGTGCGGAAGATTATCTGGTACATTACGCGTGATGTAATATATGTAAAGCACCGGTCGATATGTAATCGCTGTCATCTCCGATTACGCGGATCATTCCGGCTAGCCGCCTTCGCGATGGCGTCTTTTAATTTCGCGAAAACGTTCAGACGCGCCACGAAGTCGCAAATGGCGACGTAATGGCTTCCGCCGATCGATCGCGAATATGGAAATAACCAGATAGACCTAGATGGAAAGGATGCATAATATGGGTATTGATCGATGTCACTTCTCGTCGAAATTCAATAAACTGTCCCACACTCAATGCCGCTATCAGTGCGTTATTATCTCTTCGATTAAAATGCGCGACAGTACGCGCCCGTTATGCGTTGCGGAGCTCGATCTCATCCCGATCGGATTTAACAATCGCGCGCCACACACACCATACAAAATACCAGAGAAAGTAAAAGCGAGGAGAAACGTGTCCGTCTCGCCGAGATTACGATTGTATACGTAACCGAAAAAGCAGCTGTGACTGCGACTTACATGTTGCCGCTTCATTTTAATGTACTTCGACCACATGTTTAGATGGACATACGTAACATCTCCATTTGCCTCTAAACCAAGTGTTAAAGGCTACTTAGTTTTTTTAACATTTTTTTTGCATGAGAAACGCAAGATAGTAAACCTGAGAAATTTTGCATATTTGTTTAATTTATTATGAAAGCACACATCGTTCTAATCCATTGGAAGTTTTCCCTAACGATTTCTTTTGTCTTGCATCTTTTTGTTTCTCGAATACAGAAGTAATTATAGAATGAAAGATATATGTATAATAAAACTCGTGACAATTTTAAAGGTACATTGAAGCGAGTATAACGTGCCATTATTTCTCATGACGCTGTCACACTTATGGCTACAGCCGGACATTAAATGTTTTTCAGCACATTTAAGTAATGACACAAAAACTAATGTGCATTTTGTTAATGCAGGAAATTGAATTCTTTTAACTCATTGTCAGATTTAATATTTCCTCTCTGATATTTATAAAGATTCTTTTTTACATGCACACATACGTCCCTATATTCTTCTAATTGCAATATAGAAAAGTCAGTTGAGATACTCAAGATTAAGCAAGATATTATAAAACAGTTTTGTGTAACAATTATATTACAAAGAACGGAATCACTTATGTAGTTACATCTTTTTTTAAATACAATCTCTTTTTATACAATCTCTTTTTAAAATATTTTTTAAAGACTTTTTTTTTAGAAAACGAAGACTATTCTACCAAGATACTTTATATTCGAAACAACATTTGTGAAACGTGTGTATCTTTTGCGGAAGAGAACTTTCGTAAATGTAACGTAACGTAAATTTAACATACGCGAGAATTCTCAATACGTTGAATTAATTCAAACGTAACAATATAAATAATAATAATATCAATAATTTTTATAATTATTTGCAAGACTTTTAGTTATCTTCGAAAAATGAGAGAATATGTGAAAAATTGTAATTTGGTAATGTAATTTGAAATGATCGCGAGTCGAAGATGTGAAAGTTTTGAAACGATTGAAGTGAGAGATATGTGTAACTTGAGATTCTATCTATTGCCATTAAATCATGAATGTCTTATTTAACGTTCTTTCCGGTAGCAAAATATTTTGCATGTCTACTCAGTGGAAAATTCCGAATGCCGTGCATATTCTTTTCATAAGAATCTTTTCTTTTTTGCATTACTTTAGATATAGTAAGTATATAAACATACTTTACAGTGTACGAACAATACAATTTTTGTCCTAATAATTTAAAACCATACTAATTCCAAATGCTATAAAATAAATAAAATAAATAAGAAATACTAAGCAATATTTTAAACAAATTTCACATGATGTTAATAAAAAACTAAATATTAAAAATTAAATATTAACAAACGGACCAATTCTGTTAAAATAATTGATGGTATAACGATTTCGATCGTGGTAGCTGCAAAATAAAAACTGTAACTAATAGTAAATTATTACGCTACATCGTGTTACACTTGCATAAATACTCGTTGCATCAGTGCAACTTTGGTCTGAAGGCCAAATGAGCCAATACCTATCTCAGGCTTCTGCACGTTTATGAGGCAGAAACAAGATATTGAGTGTTAAATTAAATGGATAATAACACGTAATCAATTGAAATTTAATAAGCATGAAATCACACGTCGTTTGGTAATTGCGAAAAAGAAGAAACATTGTGCTACTTAAAGAGTAAATAATTATCATGGTCTTGATGCTAAGTTTGAAGCAGCAGCTTATAATTAGTCCACTTATCCACACACAATCTATCATATCTCTCACAAGGCAGAAGATCTTCAGAATCAAGAAGATACTAATCTTTAGAAACAAAAAAGATGATCGAAGAGAAAATTGCTACCCTAAATATATCGCCAAATTATATCATTACAAATTGCAAAATCCTCGGGACTCTTTTCCAAGGACGAGACGAGCGACAATCATCCGAATCGATCACAAGGTGCCGTTCACCGTTCCAGATCGAATGCTCGAACGAGTTTACCCGCTGACCTCTTCCCAGGCATTTTTGGATCATGTGCAAGAAACTTGTCAGTCGCCCTCGCCTTCCACTTTCTAATTGTTTATCTATTGTAGATCTAACTCCTATTAATAATCACGTTACAGGACGTGATAAAATACATGATACAATACAGGATTAAAAGAACAATTTCACATAAAAAAACTTACAAAAAATGGTAGTCACTAAAGGTAGTTTGACTTAACAAGATGTTAATTAATTCTTACATTCTGGTAATCGGTAAATCATTAATTTTTTTTGTCAGAATCCGTTCTATTATGTTATATATATGTGTATGTATACTAAAACTTTATTGCGACAGTTACAGAAATTTCTTAGGGATTCCCAACTTCCGATCAGATTCCAATAGGGAAGTGCTATGGGTTCCCCAAATGAGGTGTCCTTAATAGAATCCAGATATAGTCTGGATGATATGTCACAAGTATATATTTCATAATTTTTATAATGGATGGCGCTGATGTAGCATGACCGTCCAATGAGTTACACATACGGAATCCGATCCGAATCAAGAGCGGATACTTTATTTATTGCTTTATTAATATATGGATAAAAAAATAAATAAGCGTGAAAAAACCCGGATGCGAGTACGTCGTCATCGCAATGTTCACCGGGAAGTTCAACTTGAAGTACAACATTATGCTGAAGCAAAACTACTACTACTTCAACGGTTACAAGTAAAATAAGAAAATTATAAATTTATTTCTAACTTATAAATATCACAACTTATTATCGATAGTAAAAAACAAAAAAAAACATAAAAAACATTAAAAAAGTATATATATATTTATATTACATAAAATAAAAATATATTTATATTTTACATTTTCATTTTTATTGCATTTAATTCAACGTCAAAATCCCTAAAATATTTGATTAGGAATCCAATTAGTAATCACGAATGGATCCAGATCGGAGATCCCTATTAGAATCCAGTTTACCAGCGTTACATTTCAGTTATAGAATCCGATCCGATATCGCACTAGATCCCGATCGTGATTTCGGGATGCTACTCTGAATCTAGCTGGATCACTGACAAAATTTCTGCACGGGTAATAACATACACACAATAATTTACGAAATAAAATTTAATTATTATATATATATATTTTTTTAAGAATCACATACATATACAAAAAATAGGTATACACGAAAATAGAATATCTTTTTACGGAAGTACTGCGAAATGTACTTTCCGTTAACGTTTGATAAGGTGTCTTACAGCGTACGTATGACCGAATAAACGATCCGATACACACACGTGAGAGTCATTTTAACGTGCAGCGATACGTATGGGGAAGAGCGAAGCAAAAGGCTCACGAAGCAAAAGGTGTATCAAACACCCAGGTAGGAGAGGTGCATACACCTCTTGTAAGCTTACCAGATCCACGGCGAGCTCAACGAACGGGCAGTTACCTTTCCGTTCTGAGACCGCGAGGATCTACCTCTTTCCATAGTGTCGAGTTCGACTGTGATCATTACCTGTGGGTAAGTTTCGTGCCGATCGCCTCACGATATCCGAAATTTCCGCGCTTCTCAAAGGAAACATCGAACGTAGTGCGTTTAATATTCGTGGTGGTTTAAACTTCCAAATATCCATGAATGTCGTTTGCCGTGCGAATTTGTGAATTTCTTACGGAAATGCTATTCGCATAATATTAAAAGGCGTAAATAAAAAATTTATTAATTATATATATACTTACAAAATTATAAATAAGTCCTGCAAATTTTGGGTGTCGTTTAATTTATCACATGATAAATTCTGACATTAATTTCGTTTCAACAGAATGATACTTCAAATAAAAATTTAATAACGGCATAATTATTTAAATCCTGATGCCTTTTAAAAAATTTTAATGTAAATCTTTCATCTCTTAATATTTATCTTTTAGTATTTATTTTTCGTTGTGTGTAATGTTTATGTACAAGTTACCAGTTCGTTCGTTATATATTACTCACGTTTATGCAAAATATTTTTATAAAGAGAAGATTTTAATATACTGGATGTCAATGATAGAAGATTGATGTTCAAAGTACAGTCATTTTAATGTCGCCAGGGTATTCAGGACATTGCATTTTAATTTTCGCTTTGATAGCTTTCACTTGATCGCAATTTGTCTGGTCACGATAGTGTCACAAAGTAACTTGGCAATCTGCGCGAAATACTCTTATAACAAAGTGAACGGTTGCATTAATGACTGTGAAACGAGAATGACGCCGTTGACACATGTAACAGAAGCAATGACACAAAGAGATCGGAGAAAGGAGATTTGAAAGGGGACTTTTACCATTTAATTATTGTATTATATATATGTATATGCATAGAGTGCAGTAATACATATTTGATAAGAATCCAAAACGTGTATTAACAAAAATAACGAACCGTACTATTTATATTAGGAATGTTAATAAATAATGATAGTATCAGAATATTTTTTATCAATCGACATTTTGTGAAAAATTTTCAATAAAATCATTAAGACTCTATCAAAATAATCTCGGATAATGACTAACTGTACGTCAATGACAATTATACTATCAAATAATTATCAGTTTATCATACATGTGAAATAAATTAATAGTAATTACAAAAATTTATTACATCTGTTTTAATGTCTGTAGTTGATGAGCATTTTTGTGACAGCTCCATTCCATCTCAGTACGACTTCAGCTTTCAATTTCGTCTGACTTCAAGTTTCTAAAGCAATTAATCAAGATTATTCAAGCGACAGTCACAATTACTATTCTGAATCTAAGAGTAAATGTGGCAGAATATGCAAATCCTCTCAATATCGGAAGTTAGTTCCATTCGTCGATTATATTTTTCACACTCTCACGTTTCTTAGTTTCTTAGTTTCCGTTAATACTACCGTTTCACGGATCTACATCCAGCTGTGCCGGTTCCGCTTACAATCGAAAAAAAAACGAAAAATTTCTCCGGTTGCATTCGGTGTAGCAATTAACACTATTACTCATATCATAATAAATGTATATTAACATATAAAAATGTATATTAACATATACATTAATTTATTTTTATATAAAGACTGTTTTCCTATTCGATTTTTTGCCGCGAATTATCGGTGTTTCAAGCAGGTGCACTCCAGGCAAAAGCAATCATTAGGAAATCATTAAAAGCGTATTATTAAGAACACATCAATGCAATGTCACGGTGCATCGGCGAAAAATAATGATCTTGATAACGATGATTTATATCAGTCGTAAAATCTGTTCCTGCCGTTTTTTACACAACTATCTCCCGTACGCACGCCATCGACTTACGAACGTACGTGTTACATAAGAGAACGCGTATGAGAAACCCCCTTATGTCAAATCTATAGGCACAGCGTGCGAGAATGAGCGTAATTAGCAGAAGGCGTCAATTAATATTATTCAAGTACGAGAGGAGAAAAGAGTGCAGTAGGTATTTAGACGCTCTATTTGCATCTTATCTGGGTCTAATCTCAGCATACTGACACCAAAGATGCTCGCAGCGTAATGAGATGAAAATGTTATCGTGTGAAAAAGGGATTATCGTTGACGGCATTCTTAAGCGATATAACGTTCGTTACGCTCGCCTGAATTAAATTTCGCAACGAAAGGATGCCGTTGCGTGCGCGCACCGTTCTTTTCTGCATTTATTATACGCGGTGGCGGCGAGCTAGACTTCGTTCCATATCGGTCAGTGTAACTTTCATGTGGTCTATTCCTCACGCCCGAGTGTATATCGAATCGTAAACCTGCCGATTGTAATAATTAACTAAGCGGAGAAGTTCGCCGATTGCATAACACGCTGGCTAGTGTTTACATAAATTCGCGAAGTTTAATTAATTAAGCACATTTTTCTGTAAAAAGAGTAAAAAGATAAAACCATTTCTCTTTTTTTCCCAACTTGAAAGCGGTATACTTCATTGTACGCAAGGATATTCACAGAAAAAGATCGAGGTATTTTATATAATATGTGAGCCACATATGTGAACGTAATGACATTGCACTAGCCGTTACTTTTAAATAAATGAGACAGAAAGTGAAAATACAGGTTTCATCGGACGGCAAAGAATTTAGTACATTTTCCAAATTCTTTTTGGTCGCAAAATAGTTCACGGATCCAAAATCAAGGGGAAAAAACAAGTTCGATCTTTCAACTTGCAGGTAGCTCGAGAGGAACGAGCCGCTCGAAGATGACGCCGATCCTGTTTGCATGCGCTATTCTCGCTGCATTCCTGTGCAAAGTGCAGGCGATCTCGTCGTCCTGGCGACCGATCGTGGCGAGCCACGCCGACGCAGGTATACTGCATCAGGAGGCATCGATTTTCGGAAATGCGCCTACGCAGACGCTCTACGACGTGGACAGTCCTCATCATCTGCTGTTGCCGCACGACCGAGAGACATGTCCCCTTTATAAAGTCGCCATGAGCCAGCAGCTGTACTTTGAGGTAGGTCACTGAGCACGGCTGGATGGATTTTCATACCGGATGTATTTTCGTATATATTTTCGTCGAGTTTACGTTTCACAGACATGCAATAGAAAAAAAATGTTTAAGGGTAATTCAATGATCAGCGATCAGAGCTTTGAAAAATGAAGACGAAATTGGAAAAGCTTGATCAGACGAATATCACGTAAAATTATTAATTTGATATTCTTCCCGGATACATGCTCGTTACAATTTATATTGGTAATTTGCTAGCCCGGGGCAAAACCAGTGTTGATAAATATGGAAAAAATCTATGAAATATGGGGTATTTCGAATTGTGTGCACACTCACTCGCACAGGGCAGAGCGAATGATCATAGCGGATGGTCAATACAGCACTGTGCATGTAGGATGTTTGTTTCCCAAGCCAGGGGATAGTGTTTGTTCTAGTTATTGATACTGTTGTATATACACACACGTATGTAATACATCTGAAGATGAGAATTGCAATCTGCTACTACTGCCTAATATAAATTAGTTCATGCTACGCGTAGTGATTGGATAATGTAGTTAGGGAAACGTTGGTGTGCTAATTACAATATAATTCCGGCATCATCTCGTGCATATAATTTGTTTGTGACACGATTTTGTCGTTACAATGTTATCGATAAAATAATCGCTCTGTAATTTGCGGTTATTGACGAAAACCTATTTTAATTTAATCATTACAATTATAGAGTACGTATGTGCACTAAAAAATTACATGTTTTATCTTTAGGTCCTTTGAATTCAAGATTCCTCTCGTTTCCACGAGTGCGTGTCTATGTCAAGTAAATAGTAAAAATTTACAATTTTCTCGTCGCCAAACGATCGAGCCGCGAATCGATATTTCGCGCTTCTTCTTCTTCCTTTCCTTCCAACAGTACCTAGTCTGCACATCTTTAACGGTGCGTCTCGTGTGTGACTAATGCGGAATTCGTTCACGTGCTACGTGAAGCGCACTTCACGCTCGAGAGAGTGCAACTTGGCATTGCACCGGCCAGGAGATCCACGGCAAGCGAAATGACACGCGTTCTACGGCTAACGAAAGTAAGAGAAAATATTCTTTCTCTCGGATTCCCTCGGGGGACGAAACAAGTTTTAAATTATTACCAATTGCCGTGATCCAGAAAACGGCGAAATTCTGTTACGACTGTCTTTCAACCGGTTCCCTAGGCTACAATGTTCAGACTGTCGTGATGTCTTCTGCACGGTTCGTTAAAGGCAAAATTCACAGGAGCACTTCTACATTTTCGTTTTCGATGTAGCTCGCAGACGAGAAAGTGAACGTTCCATCTAAGGTGAATTACTTGCTCGTCTGATGCGGTAGCAGCAATATTCTTGGGCAAATTTGTATAATAGTCAGGAAAGTCAAGATAGAAAATTTTAGATTCGCTTGATTGTGAGGAAGCGGATGAGAGATAAATTAGCAAGCGACATCAATTTTGTATCCCGTATGAGATACGATATTATAATATATTGATGAGATATTCAGATATTGCATGTTCAATAAAGGCAATTTTGGCGATCGAGTTATCACGGTGAAATATATGAGTTATCACGTTGACGGCTTAGATATTTCTCACGAATGACAGGCTATTCATTTAAGGATAAAGGAAGTTGGAAACTACTCTGGCTTATTGAGAACAGTAATATCAACCATCTTCATCGATATGGTCGCACATTTCTGTTTAACTAATTGTAAGTCTTACTGAGTAAACGTTCTTGCGACGATTCAAATTAAAACATGCAATTATTCAAATTGAAACATACAACTTTATATTCGTTTATCCAAATACTGATTAAAATATTTAAAACAATAAATATCACACAAACATGATTTTTAAAAGCACGTCAAAATTGTTATATAATTATAAATATTTTCGTATATTAATGTCTGAAACATTTCGGTGTGCACATCTTTTATAATATAAATTTCTCATAAATAAATCAAGTTCTTCATCATAAATAGACATTAGCATACAATAATATTACAATATAATAAGACAATGCCATAGTTATTGCGATAACAATATGGAATGGCCGAAAAGTATTCGAAACCATGCTTTGAAAGAATGAGGAAACTCCCAAATATATAAAACGAGATCAGAACTCCCATTCGGATAATCTCGTGGAACATAATCTGTGAATGTATAAATGAAATCTGTGAATGTAATAAATAAAATAAACAAATACTGGCGATGAAAAACGCGAGCGGAGTGTATTTATTGCATTCGTTAGGCTACTCGAGTCAAGGTGATATCTCACGTCGTCCACGCCAGGCAGGCGTAATTACAGTCTCGCAAGTGCAAGGGGAAAGGAGACATTACGATCGCGAAATCGCGGATCGTAAATGGATCCAAAGGCAAACGGAACAAAGGCCCGATTTACCTGCCAGCGCGACTTTCTACGATCGTTAATACGCGATCATTTTCCTCGAGGCAGTATACCTATCGCCTGATCGCCCATTAGCTTCATTCCCGGTCACAATTAACAGCTCCACTGACGCTTCTCGTGACGATCGATAATGCCAGGCGGGATATTGAGCGCAGCTGCCAATTCGTAGAGATGCGATTTGTGAATTTATCACATCGAGACTGACATCAGGTGAACATGCTACGGACAGCGGAGCTAAATGCGAAGGCGAAACGAATCGATCTTGATACAGCGGAAACACTTTTGTAGGAAGTATCGTGTAGTAATAAACGTGAGAGCGCTATTTAAGTCATTGTTTTTGGAGAACTTGTGTTCTTATCTTGAGCAAGCTTCTGTGTAATGAGGAACGTTTGTCCGAATGACTTATGCATTTTTACCAATGTAGATTAACTCTAGTTTCGGTTTAACTTGCGCTTTATCTTTTCTAATTTTTAGAACTAAAAAAAGATAAAGCGTAAGAAACGGAGATTAGACTCAATCTACATTGGTGGAAATGGGCATTAATGTACTTAAACTAGTCCTAATCCCTCCAGCTGGGATCGTTCATGCCCCCCCCCCTCCCAGTTCTAACAGTCGTTAATTGTAATGTGCGTTTTTCAAAAATAATTGTTATAAAAAAATATTTAAACAAATAATTTCCAAATTTTCTTTACATTGATTTTTAGTCGAAGGTATAAAGAGATTATAAACATTTTTGTGAAATTTTTCGAAGCTATTAACATAGTGAAAAAACGCATTGAACATGAACTATCCTGGAGGGATTAAGTTGCGGAAAAACGTTGGAGAGATTAGAACTAGTAATAATTAATTGCACCGTGTGTCTAAACAGTGATGCGTGCTTGATCATAATGTCACACGATATTTTCTCTCGGATATTAATAATTCCAGTTATCGAAGGAGGAACGCGCAAGACCGATCGCGTGACGTTATAATTCGACATGTCGATAAGTCACAGGAATTGCAGGTACAAATCACTTTAACGCAAACAGTAGGGAAATTGAGCGAGCAGTATCGCCGAGTACATGATTGAATATTTCATCCCGCCCATCAAATTTACGGTCGTCTCTTAGAGGCCGGCCTGAAACATTGCCTGTCAAGTGCCGGCGAATGTAACGCGCGGTGACGCGCGTATTTCTATAGCGTCTGCTGTAACGCGCGAGGAAGTTCATGCGAGCTGACAACCGTAAAAGGAACTGGACGTGCGCAATCTCGATCGCGGTCATCAGCGTCGTGATTTTGCGGCCACTTTTCGCTAAATCCGTTCTCCATACGAAAGGAGAAGGCCTCCAGTCCTTCTCGTCAGAGAGAAACTACGAGCGCAAGAAGCGGCTCTACGCCTCTCTTGCATGATCGATTAACCGCGAATTCACGCAATTGTCGACGAAAAAGCGCGCATTCCTGCGGGTGTGTGCCTATTTCGCTTTGAAAAGGACGTGAATAATGATAACGGCAGTTGGGAAAAATCGATTAAAAAAAAAAGTGCAGTCTGGGAATAAAATCAAAACGCGGACAAATAGCGATAATTTCGTCGTGAAATTCTCAGGAGAATGTGATCACATTTTAGCTTACGTGTATTCCTGTGGGAAAATGACAAACAAGAATTATAATTTTTCAATAATAAAGAAGGTCAGATAAGAATGCAAATAAATAGTAACACGAAAGTTTCTAATTAGCCTACAAGTATTTCTGATACAAATGTAACAAACACGAATAACGATTAACGAAGACGTTACTAATAAAAACATATTTCACATTTTTAAGAATATAATAAACATTGCAACATTGTAAATATTAAATAAGACAAAAATTGAAAATCTGTGCGTCACACAGGATTGAAAAAGCTCGAGATATAATGTAATCCTAAACAAACTTGCAATTTTTGTTTTATTTAATGTACACACAATGCTGCAATTTTTACATTACATTCTTAAAAAAGTAAAACGTGTTTTTATTTAGTAGTTAATTAGTAGTAACTTTATTAGCGTCTTTATTAATTGTCATTCGTGTTTATTTATAGTCTATTCGTATCAGAAATAGACTGGTAGACTAGATTGTAGATTAAACACGATATTTACTTGTCTTATTATACCGTGATTTTGCACGAAGCAATTTCACTGTCTAAGGCACGAAGTGTATGCGCTGTTCATCAATATATTCGATGTATGTCCCAGGGCGGAACACTGTTCATACATAAATTTCAATTGATCGATGTGTACCACGTCAACAACCGGTGTAATCGACCAATTTAGACGCGTGATACCGATTGTAGTTCCGTGTGCATCAAATGAAAGGAAAATATGTGTGTAATCGCATTTATAAAAATTGTGATAAAAAACATTTTTCCTGTGTAGTTTCTCTTTCCACGTGAACAAAGTGATTCTATTTAACAACAATTCGGCGATACTCGTGAAGATACAACCCAAATTCTCATCAAACTCTAATCATTCACGTCGAATCGAACAACAGTTGCTCTCGTGCCACGATTGTTCGATTACGTCCGCTCGATTGTACCCGCGGGAACGTGCTCGTTCGCGCTGCGTTATCTAACGTTCATTTAAACAGGAGTCACCGGAGGTCGATGCTGGCGATTAATAATGTAAGGTCGGTATATAATGCGAGTGATGTACACACGCGGTAGAGTACACATTCTAGCGATTAATCTTCGCCGCGCGCGGGTGCATTGACAATTCGGATCGCGATAGGCACACGAAATCAACGTCAGCCAACGCATTGTTCGCTGATGTGATCTAACGATATGTACAATATACTATATATACATATATATCTATTTTGCAGTACATCCATTACAAGGTAGATCTGCCGAACATGAAAGAGTTCACCCTCTGCATGTGGACGAAATTCTACAATCACTCTAACGACCATCCCCTGTTTTCTTACGCAGGTGAGTGTGACTCGAAATGAGCGTCTCTTTCTCCTTTCACATTTTATCACCGCGAGATATGTCGTGAAAGCGAAAGTCCGCTGCGTGTCTCACGGAAAGTATTGCGTTATCGTACAAACGGAATTAGAAACATCACGAATTAATTGCGATTTGGTGTTAACTTTTTGTGTCAGTAAGAATGTACGATTATGATTTAAAGGCAATATTTCTTCAGCAAAAAATTAGGAACAGATCATTGTGGTTGTCGCAAAATTCGAATACTGTACATTTGGTAATGTAATTTAATTAAACTTGGAGCTTTTAGTCTTTACTCGTTCATCTAGTAGAGATTGTATGTCATGAAAGCGGAAGTCCGCTGCGTGTCTCACGGAAAGTATTGCGTTATCGTACAAACGGAATTAGAAACATCACGAATTAATTGCAATTTGGTGTTAACTTTTTGTGTCAGTAAGAATGTACGATTATGATTTAAAGGCAATATTTCTTCAGCAAAAAATTAGGAACAGATCGCTGTGGTTGTCGCAAAATTTGAATACTATACATTTGGTAATATAATTTAATTAAACTTGGAGCTTTTAGTATTTACTCGTTCATCTAGTACAGATTGCTTGCGTCGTGAAAAAATCACATTTTAACATTTTATATTTATAATATATCTCTGTTATTAAAATTTGATAAAACGTGAAAGAAAATTTTTGTACGTTTCAACTGTAAGAAACAAATTTGTGACTATTTGTTTATCGTCTGCTACCAAAATAATACAGTAAAGGTTATTGAATTTTTTTCCCATAGAAACTTGGTACCGTCAAAACCGTAACTCAGCGAAAATTCACACTCCTTAAATTGCAGCGCGAATTGCGTGTTTGATTAACGAATGTTACAACGTGCACTAAATGACCTAGTTTCTCATAATTGATATATTGTTTACTATACAGCGGAAACTGCGGATAAGCAAACAATAAACTTGCAAATGAACGGACCAGTGCATTCTGTTGTCAGCACTTACAAAAATGAACATACGATGCTCATGATATTCATACACGAAAAGTAAATAACAATTGTTTTCAACGGCTCTCCCAACAATACTCTGTGTGTCCAAAATAATTATATATGTATAATACCTTTCACTCTCGCAAATATTATTTTTCTTTTTTTTTTTCAATTACACTTCGGGATATTTTCTAACAAAATTTAAAAAAAAAAATCAGAGTTTAACGTCGATAATGGA
Organism: Crematogaster levior; assembly: GCA_901521435.1. Lineage (NCBI taxonomy): Eukaryota > Metazoa > Arthropoda > Insecta > Hymenoptera > Formicidae > Crematogaster > Crematogaster levior. The sequence continues at coordinate 189,976 of CABEGB010000269.1, read as the reverse complement.
TCTACTTTAAAATTTAACAAACTCGTTGAGATCTATAATATAATAATGTTTTTTAATACGATACAGCGATTGTTTTCACATGTAATAAATGTAAAATAAAATTTTATTAAAATGTGCTCCTAGTTTAAATTTAGATTATGCGATTTATATACCATGGTAATACATTATTGTATCGAGAGAAATTTAATTAAAAATATAATTTTCAAACATTATACGCGATATAACAGTCTTATTCAATTGCATAATCGATTCCTACGCACCGTTCTTTCTTTCCGCAGATTAGTGATTAGCTGAAGTCACAATCACGCCCTTCCCATTATTGTAGGAATTGATTTACGCCCGCATACATTATTATTTGTGAACAATGATGCTGTCCGACTTTTCAATATGCAGTTTAGAAAGGTTCCATGTGGTTTGTGATTTTTTTGTGCCGGTAGAAAGTTGCACACATATACATAGGGTGTTCTTTCTTTTTTTTCCTAGGCGCAGGCGTGCGTAACAATAGGCGGATATGTGCGGTGTCATAAATACACCAACAATAAGTCCCTGCCTTCACACGTGTCTAAAAACGCTTCTTGCCTTCCAGAATCAATAGGTATACTGAAAATGTACCGTATTGAGAAATAGAAGTACTTTTCTTAATATTCAATCCACAGATAATTTCTTGGTCCTTATATGAAAAAAAAAAACAGCGATAAAAAGTTTCTATCAAATTTTGCACAACAAACAATTTAATTAATTTTAATAATAAACTTTTTAAAAACTATAAAAAAATCAAATTAAAATTATTCACGTAGCAGAATAAACTATTCTAAGTCTGGAAATTGTTTATATAATTATATAAAATATAAATAATAAGATATAACTGTTAAGAATTATTGATGTTAACAGTTATTAAAGACTTTAAAACGGTAAAAGTTGTCATGTTAATTTTAAAGTAAATACTAGTTTAAAGTATAGTATGTAAAGCGCAAATACGAGGTATATTTCTTCATCCGTCTGTTCTGGAGCGAAAGCATCCGAAAACGCGAAACGAGCCCCGTGCTTGAAACTGTCAGAATCTTCTATGTGTCTGCGTGCTGTAGTATTCTCGACAGTTACCGTCCCTAATGGGAATGTTACATGTTACATCCACTCTACTTACGCACGAGAAAACCGTGCTTCTTTCCGTCGCGGACAGGCTAATTTACACCCTCGACTTTCAGTCGGCGACCAACCGCGGGGGATACTGGCGTGGGTCGCAAACACACCAAGGAGTTCGTACTTCATGCTCAACGTCAACGGTCACAACCTGTTCAGATTGAATTATCCGCTGAGACTTAACAAGTGGTACCACTCCTGCCAGAGCTGGAACGGTCGCACCGGGGAATGGCAGATCTGGGTCAACGACGAGCGTGTAGGTCGCGGGTTCAATAACAGGGTAAGCATAATTTTATTGCTGTCTTTGACCTTATCGCTTCGTCCCTTAACTGTATAAATAGATAGGTAGATAAATGGATAGATGTGTAAAGTCTATCCTGGAAAGTATCAAGACAAACATCAAGTTTCTTAAAATTCAGCATTCGTTAACAGTAGTTCGAATTGAATAATGAGCTTGCGAATTTAAAATTGTTAGCTTCGCTTTGTTTCATGACACTATAGCCAAAGTTTCCTGATTCACCTTACGTTTACACGCAGCTTAGAACTTTGGGAATTTCGCCGAAATTCTGGCGTCGTCGAGAGAAACCATTTGCTTCTCATTTACTGAGAACGTGTTCTCGTAACTTGTAATGACACGGACCTAACTATACTAATGTGAATGCAGGACCGTCGAATAAGGTTGTTACGTTATTCGAAGAACTTGTTACAAGCGCGCCCGCCATTATACCCCCCGAACGATTTTGGGATTTGAATGAAGTTGCAATTGCTGATAATGCGTAAGAAACGCGTCGATCTCCTCGAGATTGCACTCCTCGTGTCGGTAAATTCAGGTCGAACAAGGCAATGACGGTGCAATCGTCATTGTCCTTGGTATTCTAATGAGAGAGATTGCACTGTCTCTCGCGCTGAAATCAACTTTTGCGATCATAATGCTAATCACTAGCTCGTGTTTTGTCGTCCTTCCACGGCTAAAATAGTCACCGTTCTGCTCACGCAACTCGTAATCATCATTCGACTTTAATTAGAGCGCATAATTTTTCAGCTTTTTTTTCAATTTTCAACTCTCGTGATCTATATTTTGTCGCGTGTAAAATGTGAGAAATCCATTTTAAATAATTTTTCTAATGAAACTCAGAGGATATTTGAAACTACTATTCGGAAAAATTTCGGAACACAACGATTAAGCACTTAATATAATTGTGGAGATGAAAGAAAGACTGTTCGATTATAAGCTTAGCAATTGTTACAATCCTTAAAAATAACACTTTTTTAGTAGATTTGTAATGCATAATGAAAATAATTTAAGTGTACAATAATGGAATAATACTATTAAGATGCTAAAAGTATTTTCCTAACAGATACTATATATCGTATTAATATTGTTCGTTACTTTATTAAAAATTTCTTTTAAAACAGTACATACACGGACGCAGATAAAAACGGACTTTATTGTTAGTTTTGATGATAAAGTATTATACAAACGTACGTGTGACATGCTTGTAATCACGCGTTGCTAATTATAGCGTATGGTGAGCTCGTGGCGCAAATGTCAACGGCGATGAAATTGCGCGCACGAAACGAATGCGAAATTAATTAATCATTGAAAAGTGCCTTCGTTAATACTGAGCAGTGAATATTCCTGGACAAAGAACGCGCGTCTGACCGTACACGTAGGTTTACTACTGCGACACGGAAAAATCCATATTAATTTTAATATAGACTTGCGACTTAACGTTTTCAGGTTTTATCTCATTTCTTGATCTTTGATATAGAACAAGTGTACGATTGACTCAATTTTCAAACGAGTAATACTTATCTCAATACCTCATTCCGTGTACTTATTTATATTTAATTGCATTGCAATCTGTACAATTGTATTGTTTTCAAAATATATTTATTGTCATCGATGAAATTTCGATATTTTGAAATAAATTTTATTTTTCAAAATAGGTAACAAGTAAATTTTATATTTTATAATACGTAATATGTATTTGGAAAAGAAATTTTATGAAAAATTCTAGAGGGTTTTGAACTTTTTAAACTTAAATTATCCTTTTTCATACACTATATTTTAAACATAACATTTAATTTTAGACAATTACTCGATTTATTACAAGAGTTTAATAAAAGAATGTGCGTGTACAAAAGTCAAACAGAAAAAAAACTTTTACGAAATCAAAAATATATAAAAAACTACAAATCTATTGAAAAATACGCGTCTCTTGAATGCGATATTACATTCTATATAAAACATAATTCAAGAATTCTGATACATTCCGCAGATAACTAAATTCTTTCGAAATAAAGATGCACCATAATTTCACATATCGCGATTTTATAAATATTCCACGAATATCTCCTGAATTGCATTCGCAATTCTTTAATCCATCTTCTAAGTCATATTTGTAAATGTCACATGCAGTTCGAAAGTCATATCATAGATATTCAAATTTTGTATCTTGTAAATGTCTTATTCCAATTTTCATAATCCATTACATTCTACAAGGAAAATTAAATAAAAGTTATAATACAAATATCGGAATAATATTATTAATATGTGATATTTTTTATTTTGTGGAAATCTTCCTATTTGACTTTTGTGTATATGTACGTTCTTGTAATAAATTGCATAATTGTCCAAAATTAAATATTCATTAATTTACTTATTAATTCTAATTTGTCCAATAGCTCACCCATTTTAAAACAATCTATAAGATGTTACATGTATATGTTTTTATTTTTATCGATTTAATATCGACTTAATACATAATAATGTGTATTTTTCATAAAAATCCATTACCTCGAAAAATAATCTGTTGTACTCTCCAATATTTCTCCCTTCTCTTCCTCTCAGATTTCTTCATTATCACTCACACTCACTCGCGAGAACATGATGATTAAATACGATCACGCGCGTACCTAATTACCAGAATTACGATACGATAATTGCGCGACACTTTAAACGGCAATTCCCTTTACACACGTGCACTTTACTGCATCGCAATGTAACGCGAGAATAACGAAAACGATACGTCGATCCTTCTTTTATCGTAGCTTCCTAAAAGCTAGCTGTGCTCGCGTGTTCAATACGTTCGCGGTACAAAATGTTATTAATAAAAGCGCGATATATCATCGATTTTCCACTAATCGAGCTATTCCGACAATCAGTTTGTTACATCGCGCTTTCCGTAAATTACACGGAAACTCTGTTCGGATCTTTAATTCCTACTTCAAAAGAACAGATCGCGTGAGATAACATTCCGATAAGTAGCCATCGCTTCGGCGCGCCTTTCACGAGACGTTAATCGCGAGAGTTAATTGGCCGCGCGGGTGAACGATCGCTAATTGCTCGTAGGAAACGATCGCGTTTCGAGTAGTAATACGGAGCGTCTCGTAAAGACTTCCTATCGATTCGAGTGCTGTCGTACGAATGTGACTTTATATTTTACTTTAACGTACGTAAACAACGCGCCGTTCGCCAAGCCAAGGCCACGGAGCTCTGTACGTGCGTGTGTTTTGTGTGTGTGTTATTATTTTGAAATATTCAATATTTTTAGAATAGTTTATGATGAGAATAAAGAAGTGATTGTTTGAATCTGATACAATACGTTGTACAGACCGTGAGAAAACCAAAGCTAATTTGTTTGCGTCATAAAACTATCTAATATATTATAAGAGAGATGAATATAATATATCCACATATGCTCGCACTTTCTTATCTTACCTTAAAGCAATATTAATCACGGTTTTAAATTAATTAACCGCGAATCACTCATATCGACATATCAATCCGTTCTCCAAAAGTATAGTGGATCGAAATATTTTTAAATCAATATGAGATGGATATGTTCAAATTTAAGCAGCATTAAGAACAAAATAATAAAAACTTTGCTAATTTCTAAATTAAATCCCGCTCGCAAACGTGACGTAACACATGTGTCAAATTAATTTCGCAAAATCTATTTATTAAATCGCATCATATTTCAAGGCTAGTTTCAACTGGATTCTTTGGTAGAAATGCCATTTTAAGTTACGAGCTTGAGAAAAGAAGTAATGTGTTCTATTTAACGACAAGAGAAAGTGGCCCTTCGTACGGTAGTATCACGTAGCTGCATAAGGATTCTTGTTGTCTCAATTATCGTTTATGTTAAATACGCCAAGAATTTCTCGAACCAACATGCTTCCCGGGGTATTTCCCGTATACGAGTCACGTTCGCGAGTGTGTCGCCGCAATTTTGTTGACTTAATGTGTGTTTTCGGATACGGCACTTTGCACAGTCGTCCCATTCCCGTATTTGTATAATGCACAGGAATTAACCGGTGTGCCTTATAAACGCGTCATATCGTACAATACTATATTACAATATTATATTTTCCAACGCGCATTGCAATGATTAACAGAAATAAAGTCATTCACCCCGAAGCGTTGCCAGACAGCGCGCGTTTTAATATGCCATTAATTTAATAAAATTATTGTAATTATCACGCGTAATTGCAGCAGTTGTCGTCAGAATGCGAGATTCGTAATTAAGTGCGAAATGCAGTCGCCGTTCATTCTAAAAAGCATAAGAGCTGTCAAGACGGCAGCTTCCTGTATTCAGATTGCGTCGGATAGAAACGAAATGAGAAAGAATGGCGACGAAATAGAATAAACGGGAAATGGAAAGGTATAGAATTCCATATCGCGCGATATTCTCATCCGAGGATACCAAGGTTACTTTCAAATAAAAAAAAAAGACAAAAACCAATTTAAATTTCCATATAACGCCGCTCGACTGCGGACATGCAATCTATCTATCCACTACGTTATATCGCGCACAAGAGACACACAATCCGGAGCTTCATTCTATTTGCGCCAGTAGCTTATAGCGTTGGTTTTTTTTTTCAGGTTTTCTTCAAATCAATCGATTAAATCGGCTTAAATTAGACTAAAACTGCGTTTTCAAATTAATTTCATGTGTCGCTCAGTCCGATGAACAAAAAAGCGATTGCATGAAAATGTATTCTTAGACATTTCGTTAATCAAATATGCAAGAAAACTTGTACATTGTCGTGCTTACTTCAGCTAGTCGGGCACATTATCAAAGGCGGCGGAATCGCCATTTCGGGGCAGGAACAGCGACAGCTGGGTGGCGGTTTCCTGGAAGGCGAAGGTGCGCCACCGGGTAAGATAATATTCACACGTTATATTGCTAACTTGCAAATGAAACAACTACAATTGTCGAGTTTCAATTATTAATGATAAAAACTGCCATTTCAAAATAACAGATTAACTGTCGTGCATTGAATTGTTGAACGGTATCGTGATCTATCTATCGTGACATGTACATCTACTAATGTCTGCACTAATGTCTCTCTTTTAGGTTCCGGTGGCTATTTAGGAGAACTGACGATGGTGCAGCTCTACAATGTTGCCTTGACTGCGGGCAAAGCGCACAAAGATCACAAACACCATCATGGCCATCATTACGAACATGACACGAGTAATAACATGCCAAGGACCACCACGCGAGCGCCTGTAACCGGACCTCCCTTGCCACCGCATCCTTTCCTCACTGGAGGGCAGATCAATAGACAAGTACAATCATGTTTTCTCACTTCCTTATGCTCGCGTGCGTGCTTCCGTATCGTCAAGCTAATTACCTCCCATTCCCTGATTAGCATCAGTGAGTAACGAGACGCGGAGGTATTTAAGAGGCATCCGAAAAATTGGAACATCTTGTTGAACGTTTTCGCGATTATTTTTCACACGTCTTGACTTCTTAGACACTTATATATTTGTACGTCCTACTCTTGACCTCCGCGTTCGACGTATACTGTTACTTTTATACTTTACCACGCTCAATTGAGCATGAATGTTTCATGTGTGCTCCAGGTGAAGATCAATCCAGGGGCGGCGATTCAGATCGTACAAAACGGCCTGACCATCCGTCATCCGGCATTACCGCCGGTCCCGGAATCACCCCCGCAGCCGCTCCCGCCCTTGAATCTCGACATTTTCACGACCCCCTTTCCCCCGCTGCCAACACAATTCGGTAATCCGACGCAGCAACGGTTGCCCGCTGTTCCTGGAGCGTCGTCGATCTTCGCAGACGGGTCTTATCATAATCTCTTCAAAAGGGAGAGGAGCGAGTCGAAGAAACGAGACATCAAGACCGAAGCGGTGGCGTCGAATTTAACGGAATCCAAAAAATCTGTCGCCAAGAGGGACATCGAGAAAATTTCGAAGGAAGCTGGCGACAAGGTGAGAGCGCGATTAAGTTTGGATCGAGTCTACTTCTTTCGCCGTATTTGTTTTCATCTAGAAATGAACGCGATGGAACATCCCCCAAAATCTTTATTTTTTTTATCTATCTCGTTCACGTACATTTTAATTTCTCGTCGTTAGTTTAATTCGCTGAATATTCTTTTTCGTGCGTTTCAACTCGGTGATATTAGTACTTTGCATTCGTTTCGTTGAAGTAATCCGGGGGAAAATCTTTCTCAGCGAACGTTACATTGTAAGTTCCGATCTAGCAGTTTCCGACCTACTTAACGTAAGAAATTAAAGGACGAAGAATCAGAGTGGAAATAATTTTAGTAAATGCATTTGACTTGCCTGCATGAGGAGTTTTCATTGTATCGTCTCGAAAAGATCTGTGTTACGCTGAATAACTTTTGTATTATACTTTCCAGTAAACTTCACTTCGAAACGTTCATAACTTGTTGTTTTCATATTATTTTTAGCTTTACGTGATCGCCTAATCTCTTTGAATTAAGCATACATTTTAAATTTCTCCCAAGAAATTCGCTAGAAATTGTTTCAAGACACAAACTTCCTTTCTTTTGTTTCTCTTTATGAAACGACGGAGGGAAGAATATATATTATACTGTAAATTTCCATTTGCTCAACTGACAACGTGTCTCGTGTTTTTCTCAGGTATCTTTCGTGGCAAAAACGGAGGATGCAAATGACAAGAAGCGACAGGAAAAACGCGAGACCGAGAAGAAGAAGAAGAGAGGACTGTTTCAATTAGGCGACGGATCGATCCTTGATGACGGCTACTCCATTTCTCAAGGTTTGGACGATGACTATTTCACGGGATCGACGGATTTCGGGCTCACGAAGGGGATAAACGAAGAGGAGAACGAGCGGGAGCCCGCCGAGGCTGAGGTCAGACAAGTAATGGATCTCTGCGACGGATGCGCCGAGGAACCGTTCGGGAAAGCGTTGGTTATAGAATGGAGATCGGTGCCCAAGAAGCTCTATTCCGGCGCGTTGTACTCGCCGGCTGTACCGGCCTGTAAAGCGTTTTAATCACCGACGCGTCAATTCGCAAATTTTCGCGAAATTTATCGAGCGTCCGCTCAGAAAGATCCGGATCGCACCGAATAACGACGCGAACCTTCGATAATGGTCGACGAAAGATCGACGATCTCTCGAGAACGAAACGTTCCCAGGTATCCCACGCCATGTTTTAGATCGCTGAGTATCTTTAGTTGTTACGGGCGAAGATGTTCGTCATTCGCAAGTCAGGCCTTTTCTCTTCGTTGCTCATTGATTTTTTGTTTGTTGTATCTTCGTGAACGTTACGAACATTCGGAGATGCGATATTGCCATGAAAAACCTTGTGTTTGACAGAACATCTTGCCGATTATATTTATTTGCAATCTCTGTCTGATTAACTGTATGACAATCAAGTCTGAAGCTTCCACAAGTATTGTGATGGCGAGCGCGGGGTCAATTGTAAGAAATTTTCGTAACTCTCATTAGTAAGAAAGAGATTTTTGATAAGAGCGAGAAATAATAAATAATCTATAAAAGTCTTGTAAAATTTTATTTTTAAGACATTAGAATTCTGTAAATTTGAACGGCTAAAGTTTTTTTGTCATAAACGACCGAAAGTTTAATAAAGATATGCAATGTCGCGGTAAGAAGGTAGAATTTAATCAATTAAGAAGATTTCATTAACAGAATGAAGAACCTAATAAAACAGTATTATGTTGTAAGTTTCGAGAAACTGATCATGAATAACGATCGCTTTTAACAGAATACTCCTCGCGGTTTTAAGGTGTTGATCGATTGACTTCGGCGAGACGAAGGTAACTTAATTGGACGACGGAAACCGCCTTGATCGATTAGCAATGTACGCCTCGGTCGCTTAAGCTCAAGACTTAGCTCTAGGTGTATATGCATTTTGTTTGTATCCATGTGATATGTGCCGAATAAATTTTATAAACCATTGCATTAGATTCTATTTAATTCATCTTTGAAATACAATTAATTTCAGTGACAATTTATATTCCACGCGTGATACTAATAGATCTCGAAAAAGATGTCATATTTTTGTAAACGTGCGATATTTTCTTTTAAAAACATAGTTATATCTTCTTTGTTTACGATCAATCAAACTATTTTAAACGCATGAAAAAGAGTAAAGAATTATTATTTATTTTCAAATAAAGAATTTTACGACGTCGTTTATATATATTTATATCTTTCTACGTGAATGTGTCGTGCAAAATATATCTTTTATAGATATAAAGTCCAAAATTAAACGAAAGAAATTGCCCCTCTCGAAAGAAATGAAGTAAATATTTCAGATATTATATTTTTTTCTGAGATATTATTATTCACAAATAATATCAATTCAGTTAACAAAGAGTATTCCATCTAATGAGCGAGTATATGCGAGTATATTTCATACGAGATGAAAAGGATATCTTTCAAACGTAATGTTGTGTGATAACGCACGCTATATCATATAAAAAGTTGAGTGAAAAATATATACCTAACCGAGCTCGTCTTCGAAGAAGGAGGATGAAAACGACGAAGTAGTCTCGTTAACGCGCACTTACCTTGCTCTTGTGAATGTGCTGATGCTGATATTCGCTGTCGAATTCCGGTTCGCTGAAGTAGCTCTGATCTTCCCAATGGGGAGGCAGACCACCACCGCCTCCTGGCACCCCTAAAGGCCCCGACATCCCCGTCACTCCGTCGGCACTCTCGAAAAGTCTCAAGACGCTGCGATCCCTGATATCTCTCAGGTGCGATCTAAAAATTAAAACAATCACCTTTATATCTGCAAAATGATTAAAATTCATCATTATTGAAGCAAACGATTATCATACAAAATTGAATAAATTGGAATTAAACAACTCTATATGCAAGGGTTCTAAAATGAGTTCTAACAATGATGATATTTACGTAACAATTTCACTATAATTGAATTAAGAATGGTTGTTTGAAAAGCAAAATATACTTAGAAACAGAGTACTTTCTTTAAAACATTATTTGTCTTAAATAAAAGGATTTTTTTAGTAGATTTATAATGTATAAGTGTTACCTTATATCTTCGAGTTCGTAGAACATGTCCTTGTTGCTGTCGTGTATATAAACTTTTACGTGAGGACTATCCAGGTATTCCATAGTGAGCTGTTTTGGAAAGCTTCTGACGAAAAGAGCCTTGACGGTGTCTATACTGGTAATCTCGTTCGGTAACAATGCTCTCTTCGTCTCGTTCCTGTACTGCAGGAACACCAATCCTAGAAGATATAAATGCATTTGTCAGTACAGTCAGCAATGTTCCAATAAACAACATTTGAAAGGCAACTAAATAATATATCTAAATAAAACCGTGATTGAAAACCAATTCTTAGACTTTCAGATTTTACTCTAATTTACGTATTTATGCAACAGCTAATCTTTACATTATCAACATTAAATAAAAAAATAAAAAATATTCTACTATTTAAATTCCATCATATTAATATGTAAGTGTATTACTTTCAGTGAAACTTTAAATATCGAGAAAAAATATGGTAAACAATAATATTATGAATTAATATTAATAATCGATTTTTAAAATAATATTTTTGACTTATTTGGATTCAATATATATTTGCAAATACCTAGTGGTCGCTCCAAAGTCTTGCTGGGCGTTCGTACGACGGGCAGGCTGCTTCTTTGCTTGCCTCCTCGTCGAAATCCCGTGCTGGAGGTCTCCACCTCGGACATGATGCCCGGGTCGTCATCGAAAAGCATCGCCGAAGGGGGTGGGTAGCCACGTGGAAGAGGCGACTGAAAGTACGCGAACTCGGTAAGGTTTCAATTCATTTACAAGCCTCGTTTATTTACAATTGTCTTATTATATTACGAATTGCTTATCAGTGGCAAAGAAAAAAATCGAACGAGCTAGCAAGCTACTTAATGTGTTTAGAGATAACATTGCCGTCTAAATCTATCTTTTAATAAAACTGAATTAACGTCAGCTTATTATTCACTTACAGTTATTAAACTTCATGCGAATTTATTTGCCAATCGATAATGCCTGATAAAATTATGAATATTTGTGTGAACTGCATATGAAGTTGCAAATTTAGCGTGATTTATACATAAAGCGCTTAATTATTCTATAACGGATTTTTTGATTACATTTTACATCGCAATAAATATTGCAAATACACGAGAGCTGCATCATTAAATCATCTGTAAAAATGTAGCGCTTTTAAATTTTAGTATTGATTTTATATTAAACGAGAACTTTCTCTCAGACGTTTAACATCGAGTCCTAATCTATTTCACGGTGTAAACTCATTGTCCTATCACTCAAAATTTCATTATTACCTTCCGCTGTGAATTCAACAAAGATATTTTTGAACGAGCAATTAGACACACGGCGAGCTCAAGGATTTAGATACCACTTAGAGAAGAAAAGATTGTGTTGGCATGCCGACATGCGTTTTGACAGGGGAAAAAAAGAAAAAATTAATTTCACAGGCAATCTTGCGTGAAAAAAGCATGAAAATTCAAAAATTACCTTTCTCTGGCGAGACTTGGTCCCCATCTGTCGGCGGCACGGCAGGTGACACACGGAAACACACACACAAAGTAAAAATCCAGTTAGATGTGTGATATGTTGCGGGGTAGAAAAAGACGAGGGACAAAAATAGAGAAAGAGAGAGAGAGGGAGGAAGATAAAAAAAAAAGAAAAAAAAAACGATGACAACAACCGGAAATTGTTTCGAAGAGTAAGAGAGCGCCGATCACTGGCCGAGTCGAGTTGTTCTTCGTTGACAGGTCGGTCGTGTAACTCGAACGTAAACTGTGGCTGTAAATACTGTGGTACATAGATAGCAGTTTCCTGCTCGTAATAGGAACATGTTCCACGAACCGTTTTTCGGTTTTCGAGGTGCACGCGTTCGCGATAATCGAATCGTTGTTTCCAGTGAAACGTCATTATGCTTCTTAAACCGGTAATTGTCTGTAATCTTAAAATGGCAATATCCTGTTTCCTTCCTACGGCTTGTACGCTGTGATTTGTGAGATGTGCAATTATGTAATTTACGTTAAAAAGTACAAGAGATAAAATATGTATATTTATGAAGCCAAATATATGGAAATGTAGAGTGCCTCTCGTTCATCATATTTTCTGCATTTATCATTTAAACAAAATATGGCAAATGTACAGTTGAATATAATATATATCTGTTAAATGTAACATGGTATGTAAATAAAATAGAACGCAATATACTGAATATATTAAAATACAAACGCTGGTTTTCCCGTTAAAGAGATACCACGTACAAAAGTAATTAATATTAGTTGTGTTTGAAAATAAATATTCGCACGGTGAGCCTGAATTATATCCTATTCCTTGTACAGTTTCCCGTTATACGCGTTTAAGCGTACATATCAAAGAAAATGTGATTGCGCAGAAAAACTTCTTATTTCCGATACATTGATTTGTTACGCAGTTGCATTATCTCATTCGTTATAAAAAAGTAAACGGGGACTGCGAGGTAATATGCAACGTTTACATACGCAACTCACGTTCGAGAACGGGACATGTGTTAAATACTTGCAACGACGTTGGCAATGCTTTCAGATAAGAGATTAAAAGGTAGACAAAAGGGATAAAAAAGAAGAGATAGGAAGAGAAGAGGAAAAATCTTTTACACGTGAATGCATAACTATAACGAAGGGTTAGGGTCATTGTGCGCGACGAGCTAAACAGAGGAATAGAGGATACACACATATATATATTTATATATTTATATATTTATATATATAGCGTAGGGAAAAAAGAGATTGCTGAGCTTGCTTGTTTGCTTTTATCGAGATTACTGGCTCTTTGACTCATGTTTTTAACATACAGAATTATAGATACGCAACATTATCGCTTATGACAAGCAATTATCTCGTGAGTAATGTAATTATAATATATAAGTTTTCCCCAAAAATACCGGTATATGTATTATATATTGTAAACTACATATTATAGATCCTCTAGAGTTAAATTTTCTTCTTTCTCTCAACAGAGCAAAAAATTTGTCTGTCGCAGATTTCTGTTTGTAACATTTAACTGTTTATAACATTTCACTGCGATAATACTATTTATTATTTTATATTAAATTTTCTACTCATTGAAGCTGACAGTTAACTAAATTTATATTTACTTTCTAGACAGATAAATATAGTCAATTTAATAATTAAATTTTTAATTGCGGTTTCAATAAGTGGACATAATGGACAAAAGGTCTCGTGATCGTTTTAACTAGTGTAACTTCGTTATTCGGGTCACAATCTTGTTTTTTACCACATTTCGTCGTATCGCAACAGAACGTGCTATGAACTGAGTAGGTCACCAATTAACAGCAGAACTAGATGAACAGCGAACACGATGATGTAACACTCACACCGCTATCTCGAATGTGCACCGAACCTGCACTCCGAGTTGGATTATCCTCTACAAACCGCAGAAATACCCCGAGGATGTTCAATAACCACGTGCCAGGAGCTAATCGATCGTGCGACATCCGCCCAACACGAGTACCGCGATCTTCAGATCTTTCAAAGGGGATTGCATTAGATTTAATAATATCTAAATTGTCAGTTGCAATTAATGCTGTCCGACGATGATATTTTTGCATTAATATAAATAGCAAACAAAAATTTATTCATGTATATAAAAAATGTGTGTTTTTAGCTTGGTATAAATTTACATTATTTTCTCCGAAAGAGCAAGAATGAATAAACTTGTAAATTTGGTTTAACGAAGATAGATTATTTATATATCAGGTACACGTGCAATATGCTAAATAGTTTTTCATAATTTTTAAGCAATATTAATAATATTATAATATTAGTAATATTTATTAATATTATAAATAATATATCTAGCTTGAAATTACAGATATTATACATTTTACGGTCAAATCCAAAGAAAAAATAAAAAATATATGTTTCCTGAAATAATAATAATTTATAATCTTTGCAAAATATGTATATTATACATGTATAAAATATGAGGCTTATAAGCGATAATAATATATACGTTCTCATTTTCTCTCTCTCACATATTACATTTTCCATCCTATTAATGATTTTGTGGAAGTAAAAATAAATAAATAATTTTTATTATATTTAAATGACGTAAATGTATAATATTTTTATTAAATTTCTTTTTGTTATTTTGATAAATTTGCTTTTATGTCCACTAGCAACAAAGGAAATATTTTTTATTGAGATAAACTCGCTGTCATCCTGTTGCCTCTTTAATGTTTTTTTATATAACTATTTTAAACTCATGTGTGTGATTATCAAATTTTATTCAAAAAAAGTTGAATATATATTCAACATGATTACTGTTCAAACATTTTAAAGATGTAAAGTCCAGAATATTATCCTCGATTATTCTATATCATTACAAGTTTAGACATTCAGGTAATTAAAATGCAGTAAAAATGAGTCAGAAATCTGGGACGTCAAGAGAACGGAGTTACACAGATACGTTTATATTCGGTGTGTCAGTAACCTTCAATTATCAGAAGCGATAAACGCAAGAAATGAGGACGTCGTAGGTGGATGGTAATTAATGAACCGCTTCCTCTCATTACCGGCGGTTCTTGACCGCGCAGTACTAAAGTAATAAGCTGCGGATATTGCAATAATATTTCGCCCGTACCTTCATTTAACGTGCGGTGGTTTAAAAATTTTTTAAAAAACCGATTGCATAAAACGATACTTGACTGATATTTGTAAAAGTTATACCGAAATATGTGTGCGCTATTTTCATTAAAAATACATGTATTATTCCAGACACGCATAATGTTAAATGTCATTAACATATGATATATAAATAATTTTGTTGAATATCATACTGCACATGCGCGAATCGTATTTCACTAACAATATTTTCCAATAATTAATATACGAGAATATTGCAGCACGCAAAACGATATGGTAAGCTTTTATCTATTACTAAGTTTAATAATATTACGACGCATGTAATGCGTCTCGTGAAAGTTTCGCAATAATGCCTTAATTATGTCACAAGTTTTCGCGTTTATCAATTATGAAAACTTTAATTACGCATAATCGTAATTCACAAGTCGTATATCACGCGATGAGAATAATATTCGTACATTTTCAAATATCATGCGCGCAGAAATTTCTAAAGGAAAAATTTCGATTTTATCCCGTCATGCGGAAAGCGGAATCAATTTTGCTCCGTTTTACGATGCACTCCTCAGTTTACGCCTGGTCGCGCAAAAACGCGAACGTTGTATAACTTATAAGATGGATGCTCCTAAGGCAAACAATATACGTACTTTTCTCCGACGGGACTGAAAGAAGAAAGGAAATTCGGGCGAAGGCAACTCGCGAGAACGAACAGCAGAACGTGTATGCATTCATGTGCGCCATAAATAAACGGTGACCCCTCGGTATGATAGTGATGCATCTAGTAGACTTGTGCGGTTGTCTTGAATGAAACATTCTCAAAATGAAAAATGCGCATTCCCGTAAGGTCTCCCCTCAAAACCTGCGAAAACGATTTTCTTCCTCGTCGCACAAACGACACACGTCACCGTACATTCTGGGTAACTGAGCGTTTGTTATTACCTTGAGAAACCTAGGGGTAACAAATTCGTATTTATCGAAATGCCTGAGCGTAAATAACACGCCGGTGAGAATTTTATTTATGAATAAGATTCAGTGAATGCGATTTTACTTCGTAAAGTGAAATAAACTAATTCATCTTCATTTTCGTTCCGGTGTATTGTTCTTGAAAAAGTGCAACACACTCATGCAGCACACTCGGTTGTGAATGATCGTAAATTACAACGGCAGAAACGTAGAGGAACGCCAGCGAAACCGAAGTATCGTCGATAACCATGCATTCGAGAATCATTTTTTCACGTGCCACGTCTGATTTGTCAAAAATGTGAGAGGAGTAGATAACGATAAAATGTTAAGTCAAACTATTGTCCCTAAAACCATGTATTACAATAAAATAAGATTAATAAATTGCATAAGCAGGACACTTAGCTAATGAATTATAAAATTTAGGATGTCCGTTGTAAAATTTTCATATTTCGATCTATGTGTAAGAGTATCATTTTGTTTAATTTTGTATTTTTCTAAAATTTAATTATTATATTATATTCATTTATCAAGATCGAATAATAGTTTATTGAATTAACGAACTATTCTGTAGCAAGGAAAACGTTCAGTCATTTGTCAAAAAGTCGAGTCATTTCACACATCGACATAAAAAAGAAAGGAAAGACCTATTTAAAAAAATTTATATACAATTTATAATGTATACAATTAATACGTAAAGATAAACAGATAAATTTTACCTTGTGATATGATACAAAATCTTTTAGAACACACATATTATAGAGATTTTCTTTAATCAATACTTAAAAAAATATATATATCTGTGCGACGAATATTTAACATTACACAGAAATTGAACAAATAAGTGAATTATTAGATCCATAAAATATGGAAAAATGTATTATAATAAAGATATATATTTATAATTTTAAAAATATATACAGAAAACGGCAACTCGCGTCGGAGTCACGCAAAAGGATTACATACCGTAATTGAAGGAAAAGAAAGCTGAACATTTATAGGGTTCTGCCTATCATAATTTGAGGGACAGAGTGGATTCTTCGAATTGAATGAAGATATTAGCTAAGGTTACTAATGATAGGATAAGCGTTGATAAGAGGCGAGGGACGTTGAAACTCGAGGAAGGAAGGGAAGGAGAAGAAAGAAATTGAGATTTGAGAGAGAGATCATCGCAAACAATAAGTATGTGTGTATTTACATGTTGCGCGAGCAAAGATTCACCTCGAGATCCATGGTGGTGTGCCGCGAGGGCGGAGTGCCGTACTGGCCGTGTGGTGGCGGCAGATGATGCGGATGAAGGGGGTGCAGCTGCTGCGCGTTGAATTGCTGATGATGAAGGGAGGGTTGATGATCACCGCCGAGGGTGTGCCTCCTCGGCTCGTCCCTCGAGCGGCCGCCACCTCCGGAGGAAGTGCGACCCCCCGAGCCACCCCCGCCGCTGCCGCCACCACCGCCAACCCCCAAGACTCCACCGCCTCCGCCTCCGATGCCGCCGCCACCGCCAGAACGTCTGCCAGGTGTGAGCTCGTTCGAGCCGGGTTCAATCTCTCCCCTGACAGATCCGCCTGTAATCATAGATGTTTCCTGTTGACAATATTGTTATTGACGCTAGAGCAACTGGTCTCTACCACTATGAGCGGTCGAGACATTTTAGAAGTAATTAGAAGGTTTGAATAAATTCATCAAGACGTATTTGAACAAGAGAGCGAGAGAGAGAGAGATGTTATGTAAAAATTACAGCCCAAAAGTAGCTAAACATCATACAAAAGAATTTCAGAATTAAAATATAAAAATTTAGATTATTATAAATAAGTATTATAAAAGTCTACTTATTTATATGTGTGTATATATAATGATATGTTGTATTATAGCAATTGAGCCCTTCTCACATTCTCACAATCTAAAATCTAATAAAATTTTCATCTATCGACCCTTTATGTGTGTTTGTGTATGTTATACGTGTTTCTCTTTATCTATTTATACACATCTACATATCTATGTCCAAGATGCTTACAAAATTAAGATCACTTAAATCTAATTGCCAGACATTTCGCGATTGCATTTTCATCATTAATTATGATTCGAGTTAAGATCCTGTCAAATTTCCGTTCCAGACGTGAACCGAACTCACCAATAATAATTAGTCAAAATAATAGTCGCTCGGCAACTTAGATACTAAACAATTTATCTTGACAGTTTTTCCGAAGAAAAAACAAAGAAGACTCTTGCAAAGAAATTGGTCTGTTTGGGAAACAATTTATTAATAAATGTCCCCGATGAGGAATCGAAGCAAATAACTTGTCGGCCCAGCGACCTGTTTGGCAGAAAGTGACCGAGGCAAAACGTACCGAGAATAACGCGTTAATTCGCGGAAGGAGTGTGGCCGGAAATAGTTATGGGGTGACACGTGCGTGTACACCGGGAGCGTGCTCTCTAGTTAGTCTTCATCGCGGCGAGAGGGGCCGACGTAACGAGGGAAAAGATTGTGTTAAGTAATAATGTGTCCGGAGTTACACGGAATATATAGTCAGGAAACTGGGATAGATCAACAACTCACACGAGATTCAACGTTTATTTCTCTTCGCTCGGACGTGCCTTTGCCTGATCGCTTCTCGTTTATATTTCTTTAAATTGTGAAGTAAATGTGAGGAAGAGAGAGAGAGAGGAGATTAACAGTTTCGCAGCATGCATGGGTCATTTTCACGGTAATTCCCGAACAGCGACAGCTCGCAGAACACGCACGTGAACACCCGGTGAACATTCACTTCCGGACTGCAAAAGCGTCCGGATTATGCTACCTCGTTTGTTCGCTCTCGACTTGATTAAATACAAACTTGTCGACAAATCCGGGCGGCCTCGTTCTCTCTAAATGAACGTGCTCCCTGGATCACAATCAATTTTGACGGGTCCGCCTAGTCACGTGGGGCTTAACGACGCAGGAAAGTTGGAGCGTAGATACCGCGCAGAAGGAACTTTGTGAGAAAAGTGGGTCAGCTCGAGTGACGTAACTGAGAGATCCGAACGGCGTCCTCCAATTAATGACGAGATTCGAATTCCGAACGGCACTACAAGATCGATTCAACTATCCTGGCGTCATTCCTCGCCTGGATGATCGAACATTGCGCATTTCAGTGTTGTGCGGTGGCCGTTCCGCACGAACGTTAAATCGCAGCTCGGCGAATGTTACGTCACAAAGCTGCTGTGTCGCATATTTTCGAAGGGATACCGTTGGTGAATATAAAAGCAGAGATTCACAATCGTGACGTTACATAACGTACAATCCTATATTTGAGAGAATTTTTCAAGACGGATTTCTAAGCCTCTGTATCATTATTATTTCGTCATCGGTATCAGAATTGCAGATAACAAAAGTGAATTCATTAAAGTGGATTCATTGACAATTTGAATAAGTTAGTTACGGTAACTTGGTAAATGGAAAACTGCACGCGTACGCGAAAATTGGCTGTTGGTTGAATTACAGCGAGGTTGCATGCGTATTTTGTAACAATAAGCTACGCTAGTTTCTACAATAAAGGAGTTTACGCTCTGAGGCCCGACACTTGTAATTGGCACGACGTAGGTAAACTATATAGTCTAGGAAACTACTTTGAAATTCCTAACAAGCATCTAACTCGAACATAAACCATATCGCAGTATTATAAGATGATTATCGGAACTGAAGATTGAGATTCTTGACACATCGCTTTAATCACAAAAAATTTAAGATATAATGATGATCCACGCGTATTTAAGCGAGGAAAACTTTTTCACAATTCCGGTTTTTAAATCAAAATTATTTATATATAAATTATAACAATTATTTATAAAATATATTTATTTTAGTTTTACTTTAATTTGTAGGAAAACAGGTTAATTGAATATGTCTATTAACATTGTTGTCGACGACTTGCTTTGTGATTTAACGACGTAATATTAGAGTCATCTGTTATAACACGTGTTTGGCGCCTATTAAAATGTCATTTATCAATTTGATCGACGTCTTTTTACAATCGAGGTATGAATACAGTGCCATAAATGAAAAAATATCATCCATAAATGCTCTGGAAAATTGTTGGAAAAAGTCAGATAAACGAATAAAAACGAACAAAAAGTTATGGAAAATAATATATACAATATATATATATATATACATATATATATATATATATATATATAACATAATATAAATTACCATTCTTTCTATCGTTTTAATTACCAGTCTCACATCTTTATTAACAAATCTTTTTTATTAATTAAATTAAATAATTAAATAAAAAAATTTAATAATTAAAATTTGACTTCACCGAAATAACTTGTTGATTTTATACAAATATTTTGATTTTATAAGCATATAATAACAAATTTCTAAACAATTTATAGTTAAAAAAAATAAAATTTACGTGTCATATTTTCTATCATTTGTATCAGTAATTGAAATAATCTAGTGCTAATTGATTCTGAAGATTTAAACTAATTTTCTGCTATAAGAAGACTAAATTAGAAAACCTACTTAGAAACTCGCAATTGCTTTGTTGTCGGAGGAAAAAGAGAGAGAGAAAGAATTCTCTAAAGCAATTTTTAAAGTAAAATTTTAATATTTTTAAGACTTTCATGTAAAGACATCAATCATAAAATATCATAAAAAATATTAAAATCCATCAATTTAGATCTAATATAATAATATAATAATTCTCTTATTCTGAATAAAATACACTAGTAAATTTTCAAACATAATCATTTTTATTTTTTATTATAAAAGTTATAACATATATCATTTATTAAAAAATGAATGTTATATGCAAAGTTCGACCGCAGTCTAATTTTTTTTAAATCCACCCAGCAATACAATCGTCTCATAAAAGTAGTCTACGTCATAACTGAAAATCGAACGGTCCCATCTCTCTATAAATTCTTACCAGTCTTATTCCGTAACGAATAAAATTGAATTTCCGCGTGTTTTTGCTCCTCCGTTGCGGCCCGGTTTATCGCCCCTTCGTAATCCCCCTCGAAATCATAAGTTGAATTTTCCTCGAAGCACCAATGTCGAGGCACACACCGATAATTTAATCCTCCCTTAATCCATAGTAGATTTCCACAAGATTATAACTTGAGATTTAATCGCGTAGATCTTTAATGTTGGAAATTGGAAAAAAGTCATTATTACGAATGATGATTTCCGTCAACGCTCTTGATGTGGGATCGATTTCAATTTAGAAAATTTGCCATTAAAATTCGATCTCTTTACTTTTGAAATATTCTCCGGTCGCGTATCAAAATAATTTCAATAAATTAACAGGCGTCTCTTGCCGAGATCGCGATACGCTCGAGTCACCCTGTATACACTGTACATACACCCTATGTACACGTGCACGTCGGAGGCGACGCGATACGTTATATACGAAAGCGAGAGGAGTACTGGCGACGATGACGACGGTATTTTACTCGTACGCGTTTATTTTCAGAAACCAACGTAGCCGTGTGCTGAGAGCGCGTGGTCGTCGAGAAATCTAATCTAACGCTCGGAAATTCGATAATCCACGACCGCAGATAAGATTTCGTACGTATGTATGTACACGTACATATATGTGCATACAACGGGCATACCTGTCTGGTTGCTTCTCTCGCGACATCCTGATTTCGTCGAATGCTTGCGCATGGTACACACACGAAGTGAAATAACTAACATTCTCGATAACAACAAATCCTCGATAACGCAAGAAGTGTTAAAATTTCACAAAAACAGAAAAATAAACAGAAGAGAGATAACAGAAAATGTAATCGAAACCAAACAGCACCACAGTCAAATATAATTTGTTGCATTTGTTTAAAAATTGTTATCCGCTGTGTTTAAAAATCATTTATATTTCTTATATATTCTTATTTAGCTTATTCAAATTTAGTGAAAGGCAAAAGAGACAATAGAAAGTCAATTCCTAAATGTTTACGCCGGTAGCTCAAAGATGAATGGCAGAGAGGTCATTTCGTGGGCCGACTGATTCACGAAGTTGTCCCCATGAGTATAGTTATGCAAATATCATTGTAAAACACCGCGATTATGCCGTAACGTTTATCTGACGTGGTCTTTTTCGATCGTAAGCGAGAAAAAAGATTCACCCGATCGATATTGCTTCTTAAATGAATTTAGTTATACCCATTTTTGGGCTCTCACATAATTTTAGACTTCTTTTCTCCTGTCTTCTCCTAAAAATTTTCTTTTAGCCACCTTATTTTTCGAATTCTCTCTATTTTTTTCTGTAGGTATCTAATTTTCGCAAGAATGCAATTTATACGACTGTTATAATAAATATAAATTTGTGTGACCGAGTCTCGAGCTTGTAATGACGACCTTACGACGATGGCTGTACTGTCGGTGGGATACTTAGGGTTCTACGACCTCGTTTCTATCCGCTGCGTGCTCCGAGTGCGAAAATAGATCAAATCGATATACCAATGGAGAAAATACACAGCTGGGAGCAATAATTGAAGCGGGCAATACAGAGTTTATACACTGTTGTACTACGCTACGCCGTGTTTTAAATGAATCAATAGTTACATAAATGAGGCTAGTTTGAAGATAAATAATTTTCCCAAGTGAATATCCAGTTCTAATCGTCGATGTAACAAGCGCATTTGTGATTTTCCACAATGCATTATTTTATCCCGGCAACGTAATGGCTTTTCATAAATAAAGATCGAGTGAGAAGTCTACTTATAATTAAAATCTCCCACACCATTCCAATAAATATAGAAGAGAGAAAGAAAAATATGTAGCTCTCCAATTTGAGGACATTGAATAATCGCACAATCCACGTGCCATGTTACAATAAGAAAGAGAAGGAAAAGGAGAAAAAGAAGGCCATAAATTACGAATCGTATCAATTAAGACATTCCGATGTGGCTAAATGAAGCAAGATCTTACGTTCGTTGGCGTGATAAACATCAACGCGCATTTCTGGATGACCAATCGCTCGTGTGTGATTAAGATTGTATTATGTACGTGCCTCGGCGAGGTGATCGATTGCCATGACGGACCTGATTACCGGAGCTACTGTCACGTGAAATGCTTAAGTTCCTCGACCTCCGCGTGCCATCTGTTGCTCGGTGTTTTTGCATAATACCCCGACGTGCGCCAGTGTACGTTTCGCGAGAAAGCAGTCCACTGTAAAAATATACACCACCGACCGTCTTTTCATCGCGCTCATTATCTTTAGTGGTCACGCGTGGCTCGCATTTGAACGACCGTCCCTCGATGATCAATTAAAATCTCTCCCGCTTCAATCAAATGATTAGGAATTCGCCGTTAACTAGCTGATAAATGGCTCTTAACTGCTCCGGTTTCGCCAGTGAGCCCTAGCAATTTATAAACGATTCCTCGTGTCTTTCTTAAATTATACCTCCAGTAAATGTATATTATTGCTGTAAGATTGCGTAGCGCACGTGGCACGCGTGCCAATGTATTAAAAGCACTAATTAATATCATAATATATTCATTAATATTATTAATCTTAACAACTAAATATCAAGGTTCTGAATCTCTACATTACATCTCATATTACTATTATATTACGTAGCATTTTCCTTCTGAGAATAATTCAAACTTCCCCAGTTCCTTTCCCCAGCAGGTTTAATATAGAAACAGACATAAGACAGCAAAGATTAATCAGTATCAAGTGACACTGGTGAAGTCATTTATAAATTCGATCCAAACCAATTACAGATTTTCTAGATAGAAAATATTTCTGAATCACCTTCTAATGAAATTGGCGTGCAATTTTGCTTAATGTAGCAGACATTTCGTATCCGAGCACGAAGAAATCCCGCGGGTCGACGATCCATGTAACGGCCGATACGCGTCATCGGATCTTAGCTCGGCGTTGCATCGGCGAACACGGTGCGGAAGACGTGATCGTGAACCATAAAACCGGGAGGGAAGCCCGTGAAAAACGGGAACGGGTCACGAGCGAAATCGGAGATGGAGGCGGGAGAGAGAAGATGAGAGGCAAAGAAGGAAGATACGAAACTGCGCGGTCTGCTCCATAATGATGACAATGAATCGGCGTCATGAGACCGTATGGATGCAGGCGTCACGAATTAATCTTCCCGACGAAAACAGGGTCGCGAAAGGTCGAGAACAAAAATTGCCGATGACGCGTCGCGAGAGGAAAAAAATAAAAATGTTATTCGAAATGACAGCAACGTTTTTGGGAAAGATCTTTTGAAATTAAAATAGAACTTGTATTTTTTTCCTCCTTTAGATTTATCATAAATACGAGACAAAATAAATTCTCGATGTAAGAAACATAAAGAAACATACGTGCGCGTGTAAAATTGGAAACTTTGTCTCTCTCTCTTTCTAGTCATATATTATAATAATGTATAATGAGGCGTGATATCATTTGGATAATATCCTACCGTACGGTTTCATAAATGTGTAGAATAATTTGATATATGATATATCGGACGATTCTTGACATCGGCTCATCGATATTCGATATTCAAAAGCGACGATAGCTACGGTGACAATCATATTCGGTGTCATTCGCCGCCAGGGAAATTGAAGATTTCCCAATTTTTTACACTACGACGATATGCGCAATCGATATGACGACAGTAGCTATCAATTTTTATTTATTTGTTCCGCGTTAATATTATTTCCCACTGAAATATGCGCGTCAACGATCTTCAATTTTGTTCCTGCATCGTCAAGAGTCACCACCACGTGTGTCAAATTGCCTAACGCCGTGCATGATAAAGTAACGGGCTGCGACACGCGTCCCTCGAGATTTGGAGCGTTGTCTCTGCGTGATTTCCACCTAATCTAACTTGCAGCTTCGTTCGGAAGTGGCGGAGGCGTCAGCGCGACAAAATCGATTTGAAAATCGGTCGGTCATTTTTCCCTCGGGCGCGCTCGAAGAATATATAATAGCTTTGTAATCCAATCGTTTTCACCGTCCGGAGGAGTACGAAGTGATTTCGGCTATTTCGGGGACGGTATGGTACAAACAGCCGCGAAAGTTTTCATCGAACGTACTGCATACCGTCTCTATTCGGTACTATTCCTTTGCGCTTTCCACTCCACGTCTTATAATCATTCTCCTCGCAACAAAGACACGATTCTTTACGAATACAGCCGGTAATTTTTCTATTCTTTCCTAAATTATTAGGGTAAAATTATAGAGTAAAAAGGCTAAAACGACGAGGTAAAATTAAAGTATATAATAAAATAAGTTAATAATAAAATTGGCCAGACGGGTCAAAGAAAAATTGGAGTTTGCTTATTAATACTCACTGATGAAGGAGAGTAGGAGAATTTGTAAAATTAAAGAATCTAAAATTCCATGAAAATTTCTCTCTCTTCTTCCTTTTCTTTCTTCCTGTCTTTGTTTTCGCAAAAAAAGTCCGACCCATTTCGGCATTTATCACTTCAGTATGATCACTTCAGTTTCGACGGTCATCGTTTTGCCCTCTCGAGATCGAAACGCCCATAAATCCAGCGGATGTATTCGCGCACGTACATACGCCGCGCGTCCCTTCGCCGGCCGTTAGCTCTCGGATGAAATCCGCGAAAAGTATCGTCCATCTCCAGCCGGGGCGAAAGCGCGGCCGTTACGGGACAATAGCATCCCGGCATCCTCGGGCAGAGTGCTTATCGATTATCGTCAGCCAAAAATACGCGCGAAAGTACGCTTCTGTACCGCGTCTCATTCCCTCCAGCACTCGACTTCGTCGGCCTTGAGTGCCGTATCTCGGAAGTATCGGGAATATACACGCGAGCGTTTCTCTCCTTCCTTCCATCTCGAGTCTTCTCCCTGCAGGACGTATTGGGAGTTTAATGGCGGACAGCGAAGAAAAAGGAAACGCAAGAATCGAAAGGCGGGTATCTTGGGTATCTTGCACTTGGCGTTACTTCTCTCAAGTTGTGCTTATTGTGCTAGATTTGGATTGAGTAACAAATCAAAGACAGCGTCTTTCTTAAATGAGTTGTTTATCTGCTTATCTTGAAATGACTTTTACATTTTTTAAAATTACTCGCTTGCGAAAAAGCCAAACTAAAACGACAAATTTTTATAGCGAAAAGCATTTTAGACCGGATCGATACATTAGATTCAATTACATTCTTGCATGTTTTAGTGACATTAAAGTTAACACGACAAGAGTATCTCCGACTTGCGCAAATTAAATAAGAAAGAACAAATGTAGAATGGAAAAAGCTCGAGAAATGTAATATAACTCACTGCTAAAAACGTTTTGGGAGAAAATTTGTCGTTTTTATTTTAGTGTGAGGTCAACGAACTCAGTTCGACGTGCATAATATGTCGCGACGTGTAATCGTCGATTGGCTGAAAATACTTAACTTCGTTAAGCTCAGTAATAATTTAGAAACACTGTCTCTTCTCATTGCAACGAGAACTGCAACACATATTCCTTACAATTGACTAAGCTGTAATTTGCATTTCTTACTACTTCCGTACTCTCGGTAAATTTATAAGCTTCCACGCATTTCGCAAATTAAAGATAAATTCACCAAGCATCCACAATCCGAGCTTTAGCAAATATTTGAAACTCGATTCAATCTCAGATTCGAGATGGAACTCACGATTTTAAAATATCTCCGCGTTTAATTTCCATATTAATTATATTTAGAATATTTACGGGCAATTCACTTTTCCGAAGTACATTACTGTGATTTCATTTATTTTGACGGCTAATATTTTCCGCAGGCAAATATTTTTCACATATTTTTATCTATAACACTTGGCGCATGAAGTACGTATTTAATTATTATATTTCATTCATAAATAATTTTCGCTTACCGGTTTTTATGTCGGTTACATCAAACATCCTGAATAAAATTAATCGAAGAATGTTTCACACAAGTTAGAATAATGATGTTTTGCGTAGATCGATGGAAGCGCATGCCCTTGCGTGCTCGATGAATCTAAATTTTCACACTCTGTTGCGTCAGTCGCGAAATATTTCCTTACTCACGAGTTCAGCGAACGAAAGAGTTAAAAGTGTGGCGCGTCTTAATTCTCTTTAATTGTCCGAAATTGAATCGGCCAAACGACTATCCTTTAAAACAGACTCATATACAGTCAATACAGCTTTTATTATATTTTCAACTACAATATCTCGACAATCCGAAGTGCATAGAATTCACAATTATGACGAGATCTATTCAAGATAAAAAAAAAAACTTGGGCGATATCTAATTCATCGTATAAAAATTCATAATTCTTAAAAAAAAATATTAATCTTTTGTTTTAAAATTATTCCTGACACATTCGTAACGTCTGTTTCATTCGACTGTTTCAACAGAGACAAATTATTTTTAATCTTTCCGACTGATAATTCATAATTAAAAATAAATATATAACTGAAATATATTCGTCAAAATCAGATTCTCGTCTCAAGTCGGACTCACTATTTTCAGTGTACGCGAGTGAATAATAACAATGCAAATGAAAATTGAGGGGAAGAAGAGGGAGACGACGGCAGATGGAGAACGAAAATCTTCCAGTGGAGCGGAAGTACGGCGCGAATCTATATTACAGGGCGATGCATTCGCCATACGTCCCTTCCGTATTGACTATGCGAATGCCATCACTGGCGTGTGTGCGTGGGCGCCGCATCGGCACCGAGTGCGTCCGGGGTCGAAAAAAATCTATACTACTTTCGTGCGACTTCGTACACGTAAAACCGGCTTGTGCGGGGGGAGAGATTGTTGCTTGTGCGTGTTGTACGTGCGCTATCGACTGGCTGGCCGTATCGCGATAGTATCGTGCCGGCGGATTCGGTGAGCTTCGACTCGAGGGTTTTTCAGGCTGCTTCGTTTAAGATTTTACGCACAGGCGCGGTTTCCTTCGATTTATTTACTTTTGTTTTCTTAATCCTTTTGGTCAAAACCAGAGGTCGAAACGTAGTGTTAAGAATAAAATTGGCCAGAAGGAAAAATTGAAGTCCGTTTATTAATATTCACTAGCGAAGAAGAGTTTTGAATTCGTTAATCCTTTTGGTCCGATATTATTTTCACTTTTTTGTATTAAGTGGAAAAAAGTCATATTTCCAGGAATTGAAGAACACGCAGCTTAAAGCGAAAAGAAATTTTAACGAGGAGATTATAATATGCTAATCAAAGTTAGTACAACACGGAAAGGCTTAAAATAACGCTTGTAATTTTTTAACCTTTAAAGAGACGGACAGGTTTTTTTCATGACCTTTACAATTTTTTTGTTTAGAACTTCAATATATGTCAAAGTTTCTCACGAAAAATATGACACGTAGAGTTGAAAAAATCAACTTCCCGTCTTTTAAAACTTAAAGATATGTAAATAATCTTTCTTGAGCAAATTTTCTAAATCTCGAGATTTTCGTGAACATGTTTCGAACGACTGAAAGTGAAGCAAAAGCAGTTTATGTAAAACGTGAGCACATGCTCGACACGGCAACTTTGCACATATTTCCGCGACACAGAAAGGAAAAAAATATTTTACGGGAGCACATGCGTGTAAGTAGTTTCTCGATACGAAAGGCTATGTGAGATACGGCCTACAAACTACGGAACGGAAACTTTTCTTTTTTAAGTTTCTTAAAGTGCGACGCTTCCCGTCAGTTGGTTCTTTAAAGTAATCGAATATACGATATATGCCGCCTTGACAGTATTGAGAAGAAAGTCTGTAAATTTTTACGTCTTCACTTTATACCGTTTACATACAAAGCAGCAACGAGAAGTTGCCAAAGAGAAAACGATTTAAACTAAAACGACAGATATATTACGAAGCGCGGTAAAGTGCACATACGGAAAATTCAATTTCATAGAAATTTCATGTATACGTATATGTGTAGAGAAAGGGTCACCTGTTACAAAGCCGCAATAATAAAAAGGGGAATAAAATAGGAAGCTGGCTTTTCGTGGCTCTCGGACACAATAATGTTCCAAACGAAACGTGAAGTGTAACGAAACGTGGTGTGTAACGATGCGTTTATGACGATTTTTTGGCCGTCACGTACGTCACACATATGCGATACCATAAAAATCACTTTTTTCGGCGTTAAACCGTGTCATTGGCATTGAAAGTGCGTTTTACTATCAAAATGCGAAGATTTTTTTTTAAAACGATGATGCCCGATGACGTCACGTGTCTAAATATGCGACCCATCTAATCTGATCCGATTTCAATTTGTTTATGCGATAAAATTTCGAAGATCATAACTTCATTCGGTAGAATTTCGTCCTATGCGACAAAAAAGGGCCGACCGTGCTGGACGTATATTAGTGGACATACGTGCGGTAATTACACAAACATATATATATATATATATGTTTGACACTTTACAAGTACTATTTATGCAAAATTCAGCACAACCGGCACGATCGTCGCGTTTAATTCGTTTCGCGGATGGCGACTGACACAACGAATTAGAAACATACACGCTCGCGTCGAGAAACTTTCATCGTTCACACATTCGTGCATTCTGAGCGGATTATGCGGTAGCAAATGCACATCTATTAATCCCGGGCACACGTTACGTGCGAACGTAAGTTTCTTCGTCGGACGCGAGACGTTGTTTCGGCGTTGTTAAAGCCACACTCTCCGCATTGCGAACCTGCGTCACTCTTCGCGTTGCGAACCAAGCGCGCCATGAATATCCCGGTCGCTTCCCACGCAAAACGTACATCCACCGCCAACGAGATATTTATTAGCTAAGTTCCCCGCGGGTACCTTACTGCTCGCGTATATACATACGTATATACAACGGGAAAACGTAGACGCGCGTTGGTATCGACATATCGATTTTACGCCGGAAGACGCCGACAAAAGGGGAATCGACTTCAGTCAAACGAGAACTGCTCCATTCCGTCTTCATGAAATATCGTTTGAATATGAATGGAGTCCAAAGTCGGGCGTTGCCGAACTTACGCAGGAAGAGCCTCGTTCGCCACGGCCGTAGCTCATCATCGATTCCGGCCTGTAGCCGATGCAACAGAGGAAAGGTCTGTCCGATCATCGATCAGCCTCGATGCGAGATCGATTCGTGACGGCTCCGCGGGTCGCCATCAAAGGTCGTTAAGGCTGAGATATTAACTTCCCTTGATTCTTTACGACAGTTTCCTTTCAGCTCTTGTCGGCTTTATCGATATATTAAACCTACGCGACATTAAATCACGATATTAAATTACGAAAAAAAGTTCAGATTGAGGGGAGACAGAAGATTTTGGCGTTTCACAAAAGCACCTATCACATTCTTCGCATATTTCCTTGCGACTGCACGAAAACTGACCATTCGCTCCTTGTCATGTCCACTTTAAATTCATTATTCGCGCAGAGAAAATCGTATAAAAAAAAACAGATGACGTAAACGATGACGTAAGGGTTCGTTTCGGCGATGAACGCATCGCGGAAGTAGATTCATTGCCGTGATAACCGGGCAAAGTACATTTTAAATAAATTGTCAAATTTATACAATGCGCTCACGTTTTCTAGCAAAATTCATAATTTTATAATGATCTACGCAAACGTTCATTACGCCTAAGGCCAAATTGCCAAAGCCAATTATATACCACTATGAATACCCACCCTGTTATTAGCTCGATTGCATTATACCATCTGCCTAATGAGCTATAATCGGAATGACTCTCGGAGCACGCGCAGCGCATGCAAAAACAGATGTTTCGGGGGAGCGGGGTATCAAGGATACGCGATAAGCCGGTATCGCGTATCCGCGATTGTTTCTGCCGCCAATCCATAATGCGTCCCCCTGCCACCCGCTTTAATCCGACGATACGAAACGGACGTTTCTGCGTGCGGTGACCGGACAGTACAATTAGCGGAGAGCACAAACTGCCTTCTCTCTGTCACTTTGAACTTTCCGTATTCTATCCGCTTTAATCGCGCCGCGCGTCAATGATCCAGCCGAACGCAGCGAGGTATTTACCGAAGAGGAGCAATAATCCGGCGACGAGATGCGATACGGCACGCGTAATAAAGCCCGCGATATATACGCGTAATAACATTACCGAGACTTGCCTCTGCTTTTGGGTGATAATACTGATTCGCATCGCACGTGTGCTCGTAACCGTTTGGCACCGGTGATTACGTTAAGCGACAGAAAAACGTTATCTCGTAAGCGAGATTTTCGTGGAAAGTATGGTTTGACAGACGCGAGAGAGATCGTTACATCGAGGAATCTTTCGCATCTTTCGGTGCATCATCGATTTTCTTTTGAAAAACGAGCGTTTGCTTCTTTCTGATATCTTCTTCTTCTTCTTCAATCTGTAGATGTCCATTCCTGGACATTTAGGCCTCTTCCATTTGGAAGGTTTTTAAAACGCCACGCTTGTCAGGCGTGTGTCTGTTGTTATTTGGGGGCAGGCACCCTCTCATTATATTCTCAGCGGTTTTTCCAAGGTTGGCATTCCAAGGGGTGGCGATCGAATAAAAACCGACAATTCTTGGTCAGATTTGAACTCGGATTTTCGGCTCGTTAAGACAACGCACATTACTCTGGGCTACGACCGCCTTTCTAATGTACTAATTAGTATGATTTGTGAGTTTCTTCGTACACATGTTGATCAAGTCGAATGGAGGCTTCATGAGAGGCTTTTTGCCGCTTCGTGTTTCGGTAACGAATGAACAGCATTTCTCTTCAGCGTTAGCTAAAACGAAAACTTACTCTACAACTTGCTCTACAACGTGTCAACGATCCCTGTAGATCAATGACGTCTCTTGAAAAGAAGAGTAAAAAACGGAGTTGCAACAGCAAAAGAAAGTTTGCCAAGGGGCAATAAGCTTGAAAATTCTAAAAGTTCATTAATATTAAACGCTCGTCTCTCCTCAAGTGTACCGTCGATATCGCGCTGTCTATTTATGTCGCGAAACTGCGCCTGCGAAGATATGAAACGAATAGCAATGGCGAGCACCGTTAAAAGCTTTGCGAACCATTTTGCAGAATTTTTATCACACACGTGATAAAAGCTTCGTGCGAGATTTATTGACGGAAAACTATCGCGAATGTTAAATAATTTCGTCTGGAGTGAATCTCGATATTTATTTCTGATTAAAACTATCCTCTCTGTTCGCTCCGTTAAAATTCCCAAAGTTGATTTTCAATGCTTTTAAATCAACAACTTTGATATCGCGATAACACATCATCAATATGAGTTTAAAACTAAAAATACTTGTTAAAATATAATCTAGTTTTGAATTATCGTATTACGATGTTCGAATTATATAACATTACGTTATTTTCCATATATTAAATATACTAATATTAATATATTATAAATATACACAGTCAGTAAAAATAAACGTCAACGTGCAAGATTCTATTTTGTTACTCAATATCACGCAAAAATATTTAAATAATTAGCGGAAAGATGAAAATAATTACAAAAGATTATCAGTTCCGTTCATTCATGATTCGTTTATTCAGAAAATTTGCATTTTCGCGAAGAGAGAAAGAGCGTGATCTGCTTTAAAAAAAAAAAAAACACACACTATAATCGTGTACACCATTTTCAGGGACAATTTCCGCGAGATGCACGCACTCACGCAGACTGCTCCAGTTAGTCGCAATTGTTTATTATTCAAAAAACGCAGCGGAGAAAAATATTCCCGGGGAATATTCCGCGATCGCTCTTCAAGGACCCTACGCGCGCTGTATCTCACGTCTCTCGTTTACTTACATGCGTCTGGAGTCAATGCACCCTCTTTTTTCCTCCCTTTCTCTCAAAAACCGGCGACGAGAAGTTCCTGTCCGCGAGGAAATGAGAACGACGAGGGAGATCGCAGGACGCGAGACGACTCTCCGGTGCGCGTCTGGCCCGATGGGGCTTTATTCACTTCACCGCAGGCGAGCCGGTCGTCTCCGGCAACTCTCCGCGAGACTCCGAATCTGTCGCCGCCGACGCCGTCGCCACCGCCGCCACCGCCACCGTCGCCGCCACGACGCACACTACGGCGTATTGTGTCTCGCGCGCGTGTACCACCGCCCGTGGCTCCGATTGGCAAAAGAAAAAAAAGGAGAACGAAGAAACCACCGCCGCCGCCGCCGCCGCCGCCACCACCGCCGCCGCCGCCGCCGCCGCCGCCACCGGTTTTATAATCAATATTAGTTGACGGTGGATCCGCGCTGCGTCGCCGCTCGTCACGTGGAGGTCGAACAGTGGAAGAGGGAGAATTGGAGGAGGCTGTGAGGGAGATGCACTCACGCCAACGGAGGTCTCTTCTTTATCATCCCGCTCGCACGAGCGAGCGGGCCAATGCGGCTCGGATAAGGCGATAAGCCGCTAACATCGACGGTCGAGGGTTTAACCCGAGGGTTGTTCAACCCTTCCTCCGGAATGGAATGCTTTAAAACTACGGATAGTAAAAAGTGCGGGAAAAATAGTCGCGTGTAACTGAATCGTTTCGCAAACGGTATTAATCGGTTTAAAAATAACGTTTGCGTACAATATATGTACATGTAGATATGTATATATGCAAAATTCATTTCTCTTTGTTTAAATAACTAAAATTCTGCATTTACCGGATGTCCGTTCCCGTCAAACGTTCCCGCTCGAAATAACGTTGTATCCGCGGAGCAATGGCATGCGATCAATTATTTGCTTTTTACGTTTACCGCGATTTAGGTAAGTCATATTGCTTAATTTATCAGAAAAAAATAGTGTGATAATTTCTTTACTTAAATTTGTGTATGTGAAAATTATTTTTATAAATATTTGTCTCTCAAAAATTTATCAAACGTAATTTTTGAAACTTTCCAACGGAATTAAATGTTAATTTTTTTTATTACACTCTTAATCTTAAAAATATTGGTTAAATTGCACTCTTAGCATCTTTTAAATAATTTAAAATTTAATGTTGTCGGTGAGGAAGTCAAACTCCGATGTCGATCGGATTAATTGTACACTTGGCGTCGTTACGTGAATTTTAGTCGATTAAAATATCGCGGCTTGACGGAAAAATGAGTTTCATCGTATTATTGAATCGATTTTGCAGAAGGGTAGCGAGCGTTACGCCCTTTTAATTGGAGTTATGCGTTCAATTCCTTTTTTTAATCTCTGCAGTAATTACGGAGATGAAACTGCGTAATATCCATTTTGAAAAAATTACTAATGCAGGATATATTAACACGTTGACTGCCGACTACGAGATAACTCGTAGATTGCGTCCTTTTCTAGGACGCCACGTCCTATGACTCTACGAGTCATCTCGTCCTTGTTTACCAAATTGCCGTGGCAGTCAACGTGTTAAAAGAGTTTTGATTTTACATCTAGAAAAGTATACGAAATAAAAAGTTTTTCGATTATTGTCCTAAAAAATTGATGATAGGACTATAAAAAATAAAACGTGTGTAGTCAAACATATTGATGCCATTAAAACGTCATGCCGTTTGTGAAAATATTTTATATAAAAACTGAAAATAATGTCGTTCAATTGTCCTTTCAATAACAATATCACATTATTTATAATAATTCCGAAATTCCGAAATTAATCATATATTTCAAAAAATGTAAAAATTGTTTATAGGTTCATTATCTTAAATATATTATTCTTCTAATATAAAGTTATCAAAATTTATTTTTCTCTATTTTCTTCTCTTTGTTTCTTACGATAAAAACTTTGATAAAAAATCTTTCAAATTTTAATAAATTTCACAAAAATTAGCAAATATTATTCTTTCGCAACATTGTTCATTACAATCCTCAATTTTATTCAAAATAATTTCCACAAAGCAGCAGCGTTTAATTGCGTCTAGCTATATACGTTCCACTTTCCCTACCCAGCGATCAGAGTCGTGTGTGACATGAAAAAAAAAACGAAACAAAAGTTTTGACAATGACTGTCCTTCTTTTTCCAAAAAAAAAAAAGACTGATCTTGCTTGTACAGATTTCTCGACATCGTACATTTCGCTAGTAGAAACGGACAGAGCAGGGTG
Organism: Crematogaster levior; assembly: GCA_901521435.1. Taxonomy (NCBI): domain Eukaryota; kingdom Metazoa; phylum Arthropoda; class Insecta; order Hymenoptera; family Formicidae; genus Crematogaster; species Crematogaster levior. The sequence continues at coordinate 154,988 of CABEGB010000269.1, read as the reverse complement.
TGGCGAGAAGCGAGACGTCGACATGTCGGACTCCGCACGCCATCTCGGCGGCGCCGACTCCGACGGAGGCGAGGAGTTTCCGCGTGTCGAGAGGGCCGGTACGCCGCACGCCGATGGGTTATCCACGGAGTTTACCCCGCGAGAATTACCCCAGATTTCACTGCGAAATAGTCCTCGAGGGGGTTGCTGCAGAAGGGAAGGCTCCGCGCGGATGTAAAAAGAAAAATAATTTCAGAAAGGATGTCCCGAGCAACGTTGGGGAACATCCTTATCTGTCTTGAAAAGAGGGAAGACCATTTTATCCCTAGTTAAGAGGTCTTTATTTTCACCCCCTTTTTATCTTTCTCACTCGGTCTGTCGCTTCGTTATCCCCTTCTCTATATCGCAGATTACACCCACAATATAGTTTTTTGGTCAGATGTAAAAACAATGAAATTTCCATCCTAAAGTGATTTTCCATCGGCACAAAAATACTGAAATTAGATATTTAATAAACACATGTCAATTTTTTCATTGACCCGTTTGAAATTATCTGCGTGCCGCCGACTTGATTTGTCGGACATTGAAATGCAGTAAATCGCCAACTTTTAAAATCGATATCGATATTAAAACTATCGATACTACTATCGATATCGATTTTAAAAGTTGGCGATTTACTGCGTTTCAATGTCCGATCAAGTCGGCGGCACGCAGGTAATTCGCTAGACGGGTCGATAAAAAAATTGATATGTGTTTATTAAATATCTAATTTAAGTATTTTTGTGCCGATGGAAAATCACTTTAGGATGGAAATTTTATTGTTTTTACATCTGCGGCATGCAGATGATTCGTTAGACGGGTCGGTGAAAAAATTGACATGTGTTTATTAATATTCACGAAGGAGAGTTTGAATTTGTTAGATATTTAATGTTTCTATTGAGCCCTCTAAGGTCGATGTCAAAAGAGATGTAAATGAAAATAAAGGAGGATGTATAGAATTACGCTATTATAAATATCCGTGTCATCGATATGCAATGCAATAAATTTTTGCGAGGACTGATTTGTTTCGGATCGGATTACTGGAATCGATGTATGCACGCGGATGTACATTGTACGAGATATATATTAAACATACGACAATGAAACGTATTAAACACGCGATACGCGAGGTCCGCGACGATATTAATGCATTTCAGTAACAAATACCTCCCTTTTGTCCTGCATGGAGTGATAAATCCAAGACAGCATATGTCACTTTTTTCCACATTTCGGATTTTCGCTCTGAAATGGTCTAAAATTGTTTTCCGCTATTCTCGTATAATTTTCACAGAAGATTAGATAAAACGGCTGGAAACATCGTTTCCAATCGCATTTTTTCGTTTTCGAATCAAGCCATTCTCGTGCAAAACATTTTCTGCATCTCTCGCGTTCAATTAAATCGAATAATTGGACTTCTCTCTGTTTTTTTTTTTGGACTACCTCTATGCGAGTTTATCGTCACGTTGGTATCGTGTTAAAATGCGCATATATAAACACCTAATGTATGGAACAATTTTTATTTAACCGAAAGAGAAAAGATTTAAATATCAAATGACAATATTTTTCAATTCATAATTTTCATATTTTTTTATTCACAATGTATGCCGCTTAAATGTATCAATTTTTGTAACTGATTTTAGTTACAAGGTAAAAATTATTTGGTACAACTCTGAGTGTTTTCCCCTTTGTAATGCGTTGCCGCTTTGTGTTGCAGCAAGATCGCGATGAAGACGACAGACTCGGCATATCAATTTCACGCGGTACGAACGGGAGAGGTGCAGAGCGACGCACTCATTTCATAGACTAAAGGAAGGAGAGAGGATGAAACTTGAACTAAGGAAACCCGATTGAGACCTCACTAATTCCAAGGGTTAAGTTAAGCTCGCGTAATGCGTCTGAAGGCCAAGGAGAAGACGAGAGTAAGAGAGGAGGAGGAAAGGAACAGGAGCCAAAGGCGATTGCAAGCAATGCAATCTGGATAATCCCCTTTCATGGAACAGTAAATCTCATGAGACAGTAATGAATATCTCTATTCGCGACAAATTCAGCCACTTTGATGCGCAAAAAGACTTCTACGCTTGTTCGAATAATTATTATCTTATTGCCGTGATTGTCGCTCATTCGGATATTTGTACTCTACAGAACACGCCTCGAAATCCCATTTTCCTCTTCGTTATCCTTTAAATTAGGAATCATCGAAGGAATAAATTTTACAGAGCTCATTAAAACAAACAAACTTCAGGACTACCCGTTTTACGAAATAATGTTATTTTCCACTGAAGACACAGACTCTTAAATTAAAATAGGTCATTAGTGACGGTTAATTATATATACAAGATGGTGTGCTCACTGAGGAAGCTTTCTTCAAATTAAATAAATGACTAGATTTGGTATATTCCCGGTGTATTTAAAATATAACAGATAAGATATGATAATTCTCTGTCTCTCTCTACGAGATATAAATCGCGCTCTACTTCGCAGAAAAATGAAAACTAGCCGCGATTCAATCAATCTCGAGATAAGTTAAATTAAAGCAGAAAAGCGTGTATGAAGAAAAGCTGAAGAAGCTTATTCGCGGACTCGACTTGGAATGGTAAGAAGCTGGTACTCACCAGTATCGTTGGACTGCCGGCCTTTGCCATCTGGATTCCACTCTTCTTCTATAAACAAACGGAGAGAACAACAATTAGCGAGGACATTTATTAACGAGGAGGAAATTGTAGACAGTTTAATGTTGACGGCGAGACAACAAAGACAAATAGTTTGTTCGGAATTACTATCTAATTACCCCGAAATAATTCGTTGCCATTATTATCGAATTTACGATAATAATTAAACTGTCTTGCCGTCTCGTTTTCCGCATAACACCCTTCCCCCCCCCCCCCCCCCTGGTCGTAAGAAGAAATATTATCTCTTTTATGTACTTTCAAACTGATTATTCTGGATTATAAACGATAAGCTGTGTACGGATTTAATTGTCATGGTAACGAATCGTTTTCATTTGAAAGGCCCATATTGGTTTTCAGCAAATTTGCAATTATTACAGTGGTAACGCCCCTCCTGTTTGAGAGTTCCAGAAACTTTGGTAACAAGTATCGGAAAGTTTACGGACTGAAGTTTGAATTTCGGGAAGTTACGGATATTGCAGAGCCTACAGCGGAAGCCCGCCATTCGCACATCCCATACTTTTCAAACCAAGTTCCGGGCACCGGAGAAGGCGAGAGAGAATTGCTGAAAAGTCTTCTCCGCGAATCGTCTTCTCGAGGAAATGTTTAGAACGTTGTGGTTTTCGAACACTCAACGTAATACAGTAAAAAGTAATTTTATAACAAGATATGTAATGTATAGCAAAGTGGTAGCAAACCTTCCAATTACAATTTACTTCAATACTTTTATACACAGAATAATGAGAATAATTAATTTAAAAAAGTATATGATTCCATTTGAAAAAAGTGCAGTTGTCTCTTGAAAGTGCATCGGTGCATTGTTGGAAAAGAAAAAAAATATACAATCGCAGAATGATAAATCGCATATATTAAACAAATAAGAGATTTTTCGCCATCATCTTTTTTATATCTTGAGAAAAGAAATAACCTGGCCCAGGTACTGGAACCATCCTGCGATAGAACATTTTAATCTATAATAGAATTATAAATTAAAATATATTTTTCACGTTTCAACCTGAACCTGAACATATGTGAATCCGGTTATATACCTCTATTTTCCATGTAGAGAGCTGCGGTCACGTATGCATAATCGCACAAAAATCGACCGAGTGTTCGTGGCGGTGCATTTTTTCATCCCGATATTTGCACGCATCACACGTTTATGCGAAACGCACGTCGATGTATGACATATTGCGATACTGAAGAGCGAAACTAAACCGAAGGCGGATCCCGCGCGTAGGGGTACGCTTGTGTTTTTATGCACCAAAAGCTCACGTTCACACATGTGCCAAATCGAACGTATATCGAATGTCGTATCGACCATGTGTACACGTATCGCGTATGCACATCCTAAACCTAAAGCGTCATTCATAGATCCTTGGTGTTCAAAATTCGGGCTGTTCGCTGGAAAAAGTTCTATATCGAGTTCTTCGATAGAATTGAAGCAACAAGGTGCGACAAAGTACTTGTGAGAATCAATAAAATTAAAATACACCACATAATTAGTCATAGATATTCCGTTCGTGGTGTGCGCATTTATTATATCATATTATATCGACTTGCGCATATTTTATGTCAATTATGCATAATGTACGGTTGTATGCGTGTTGTTATGTACGTTGAACACGAACCCGTCCGAGATGATGATGTGAATGCATGATTGAGTGAATTTACAAGAGCTTATCATACAGCTGCTACTGCATTCTCAGCCACACGGGAGATATGAATTTAGATTTACGGCGTGACCCGTTTTCTTCGGAAACACTCGTTAGTGGGATGGCACTCATTAACAGGACCCTACCCACCGTCTTCAACAACACTTACAACGACGCTAACTGTATTATAAAAAGAACTTATTTATAAAAAACTTATTTATAAAAAGAATCGGATCTCAATCACAGTTCATGGGCAAATTTCTCCAACTTGGAGATGAACATAAAGTAATTTTCTTTTACATGTTCAATTTTCCTTTTTTTCTAAATAATACAGAGTTTATAAGTAAATAGAGTTTCCATCAAATTGTATTTCTCCGCAAACAGTAATCGTATAGATTCTAAATTACTATATCTGGATCAAAGCAAATTGCGAATAAATAGCGAACATATTATATATATATATTTTTTTTTTTATTTTTTTTTCTTGGAACTCAGGGGAGCTCCGCTTTTCTAGCCTATATATATAGGCTGGAAAAGCGAAGCTCGCCTGAATTCCAAGAAAAGCCATGTCGAGAAGCAGAGACGAGCTCAAAGCATGTCGATATTAAAGAAAGCGAAAAAGTGAGCATCCCCGCCCGAGAAGCCTCCCGCTTTTTCACTACCCTTTCAAGGCGCGCAACCCCGCCTTTTGCAAGCCCAAGTCGAGGATCCAGGAACTCTTTCACGGCGCGTTTGGCACGGTAAACGAAATTTATCGTATTTTGGAAACAGTTTGGGAAGCCGTTCGGCAGATCCCGAAGAGCGAAATTGCAGTGCTCCTCGTTTACGCCACTCCCCGCCAATCGTCCGTAGTAACAATGGATTTTTTTTTTTTCGATACGCGTGTTTTCGCGGATTCGCGTTGCAGATGATCGCCGTCACGTAATTGGCGAAACGTGTAACGCGCGCGTCCCTGTCGGCGAGAGAGCAATCGAACGCGCGATTAAAGCGCTTGGTATTTTTCGAATGGAAAATTAACGCGTGACCGCGGCGCACGTTGTACGCACGTGTTGTTTGCGCGTCAATTGGAGGGCCGAGTGGATGTCGCTGATACGTCAAATTCACATCTGAAAATTGCCGTATAACCGTATAAATGATAATTTTCTATATTGCGCGTAAATTATCGATGCGCATCGTTGCGCAGCTTCGTTTTCGAATTTCCAAAAAAGTTATTATTTAAAAACCGGATAAGAATAATTACGAAACGAGAAATTCCATTTGCCATCGCTCATCCATTACCCAGAGGGTTTCAGTAATACATAAACCTGGCGTTCAGAGATAAGAGTCTAAATCCCGAACTCTCTCGGAGTGAATCCCAGAGGAAAGAATTCTGATTACTGTATTCTATAGAGGGATTATCGTTAGCCTTGTGGTAAGTCTCGGTTGTAACACTCGATCATGATGCAAAATGCGACATGATCGAACGTCATAAAATTCGTGACAATCAATTAAGATGGAGCGAAATAAATTAGAAAATATATGGTAATTTTATAACGATAAAATGGTTAAACGAATAAATGTTTTGATATTTAATAGCCACCTGTAAATCATTAGCCTGTAAAGCAATAATTAATTTTATCACCGTCATTATGTAATCTTTATTCAGAAAAGTGTCAACTACCTGACTTTGCCTTATAAAGTTTTAAAATTGATTTTTATTCATCAGTTTATCTGTTGCTGGTCTCGTCCTTTCGGCTTACACGAACGTTTATTCACAAGTTTGTGCAACGTGAAATCTCTGACAAAGAGGCCGCAAGGGAGCGGCAAAAAGTCAGTAGTATACATTTTGAAATACTCATATTTCAGAGACGCTCCGTGAGCGCTTCCTATCCGTCGTATAACGGGAGGGAGTTTGTGTATATCGAGAAATAGCTGGTGCCGTAATAGGATAGGAAATTCGTTGGAGGGAAGGCGAACGCGGGATTGAACAGAGGGAAAAAGAGAAATTATAAAATATATCTAGGAGAAAATCTAAATCTCGATATGATGCGATAACAATATAATATTTAAAATACGAGAAAACCATTATTGAGCGTAAAGAAGTTTAGTTTATATTATCGCATACAATATGTCATGTAACATGACGATGTGTATTGATGCATATTGAATAACAGCATGTTGTCACTTTTAGGTCAGGCTGACGTTTCTTTATGCAAAAACATATTTATACAAAATTATCTAATTAATTTTATATAAAAAAAATATAAGACAAAAAATATAAGGCAAGATCTTCGTGTCTCTTTCTGCTAAGAGTTTATGTAATTTGGTAATCTTAATCCGATGATTTTGCTAAGTTTAAAAGCATCTGAAACATAAACTTGATGGGCGGAGGGGGGTGAAGAAAGTTACGGAAAGGGAGCAAAAACATGCGAACACATTGCGAACAAGAAGAAAGCTCGCGATAAAATGGAGCAAAGTAGAGTAAGGTCACGGAAGATCTTTGCGTTTTTATTGCACTTTGTTGTCGTTAATCTAACTTCGCCTAAGTTTTGCATTACTTTTCTGTAATAAAACATTGTTATTGGAAAAACTCTTTATGTTTTCATTCTATTAACTCACGCTAAATATTCCACGAAACGTATCATAATTATCCGAAAGGACATTTTATCGTTTAACTGATGCGAAAGGAATATTTCGTAAACGAAATTATAAAAGACAGAAAAATAGTGAATTTGAATAAAGTATAGGTGTTAACTTTATGTCCCGAAAATCAGATTCTTAAAAAATCGAAATTTCTTCAAAACTTTAATTTATCGCAAAAGTTCATAAAGATGCTAATTTTAACAACTTCAAAGACAATTCGGAAATAAAGTCAATAGTACAAATGAAAGCGAAAATATCGCTATGTCATTAAAACATCTCTTTATATTTTGTGTTACGCAAAATTCGATTACGAAAGGGCGAGTATCAAAACAAATATACTAACTTTAAATATATTAACTTTAAGTTGGTAGTAACTATGGCGGTTGACTTATCGAAAGAACGCTCGAAATAAACTCTATTCGACGAGGCAAATAGCATTCGTCTCGAGAAAAACACGTAGAAGATCAAGGCTTGTCGACATTATCACGAAAGTACGAAGAATAAGTGAAGAAACGGGGAAATCGAACAAACAAAGAAAGAAAATTTATGAGACGAGGTAAATCTAATCCGAAAGTCGCAACTTGTTTTACCAGTTTGGACTTTAATTGACTTTTTTCGAATGTTACATAACACGATATAAGAAAAAGTTTTTCGCGTGTTCTATTATCGACGACGGATGATACTCTTACAAGAGAACGAAAGTATTTAGTGATCACTTTTAGAATTTCCTATAATAAATTACGCTTTCTGCTGACAATCGTGTGTGTACGGATAATCGTTTAAAATGTATTAAAAAAAAAAAAAAATACTTGTTTTGTGTTTGATTGAACGGCAATAAATTCTGTTCGTTCAATTGTCACACGAAAAACATATCGTGATATATTTTTAGTTTCTTTTAATTCCCTGATTTCCTTTAAACAGATTATCGAATTATTTATTTTACAGATGACAGAACAAAAAGCTTTGTATCGCCAATATTAAAAAAGAAAATCCAATTAATCGCACGCACGCTGAATTTATATTGATAAAAATTAGAAACACCGTGCAAGCATTAACTAAGTTTGACAGTCAGCTGGCATTAGCAACAGCAGGGGGGAGGGGAGTAATTAGAACGAATTAAGATAGCAGTCATTATCGCACATACTGACAATCAGTTATAGCAATCAAATGTGATGCATAAGACAACATCTAGATCACATTAAATCAAGTCTTATCTAACACATTGCAGCAATCAAATCAATCGTATTGCCACGAGTGTCAAAAATATCACACAGCCACACCAAGAATTCATATCGTATTGCCTATTATGTTGATGCAACTAGAGATATTGATAAGAACGAACAGTTCGGCTATGGAGCTAGCAAGACCAGAGATCGAAACGAAAATAGAAAAAGGAAAATGAAAAATGGCGAGATCGGCGGTCGAGGTTTCCTCCTTTAGGAAATCAGTTACCTGAGACATCGGAATCGGAGCCTGGCGTGGGGCTAGCGTCCACACTGTGCCTAGATCCTTGGCAGCATTCACTGCACTTGCTGCACATCGTCCCCGGCAATAAAATCGACGTGAATGTCGATTATACGTCCCTTAGCACTTATCTTCGTTCGTGGCGGTTTCGTTTGCCGGCGTTATCGTGCGTGACCGCCGTCGTTCTGCGTGAAAAAAGGGGCCAATCCGGAAAACCGTCGCCGATTATCGAGCGTCGACTATCGCGCGCAAAACAGACGGTTTTAACCCGGTGGAATCCGGTTTCACCGACGATTCACAATTCCCATCGTAAAAGTCGCGAGCGTTGACTGCAAAGGAATTTTCTACTTGAGATCCTTCGGTCGTCTCGCGACAGATTGTTAATTTAATAGCACAGCGTGTACAGTTCAATGTACAAAAGTCCCTTTTTATTGAAATGACAAGCTACGCGCTGTTGAATTTAAAAATTCGATTAGCAAAACTCAAGATTTAGCATAACGGTTGCAGAAATAAAAAATCTCTTGGCGCTGCTGCTCTTAAATGCTTTTCTTAGACAATGACTAGATAATGTTATTGAGGAGACTTTTCGCTTCTCATATCTGAGAATGTGATAAATCGATTTCATGTTAGATTCGTGGATGCAGGTAATCACGAAGTGAATTAAATAAACGTTCGCAGACCAACTTAATTCGCGGTCATTAACGACAGCGTCGTTAGTGCATTAGGCCGCGAATATGAATTCGTGATATTTTACAATCTCGGTAACACTCCTTTAATTTAATCCAGCGAAAGTGAAACGCACAGTTTTCACGAGCACGCTAATGGATGAGCGTTACGAGCATTCATAAACTAGATGAACTGCTACATATATTTGCGGAGAAGATTCTCCAACTATGGAGTAACTACTGAAAGTGCAGTTGATTACCGAGACGGAGATTCATTCGCGTGTGGTCTACAAAGTCCGCAGAAACTCTATACATCCGGAAGCGTAATTCGTATACGGTGGAGAAATTAGAGTAATGAGAAGATACATTCCGCGGAAGAATACGTTGCAACATCGTTCGGTTACGTCGAAAAAAATATCGAATCCATTCGCGAATAATATCAAAAACTCACGGAGAGAACGCCTAAATCGAGAACTCGCTGCTTATATCGAGTCGAATTCGAATAAATAATGGAGATTATCAATTTCGATTGTTTGCCGATGGAGTTAGGCCGGTAACTGATGGAGAGTTAGAGCCGATACAAATCGGATATCGACTTGTGAATGATGGTCGACAGTGTGAAGCATTTAGTGGCAGCCATTGTTACGTTTGCCACTGATGATCGTATCAATGCCCGATCCTATTACTCGTAAGACTAACGACTCACGATCGTTAATGCACTTATTATTTCCATTTTATTATTTATGATATCATAAATATAGTATATATATGTAAAAAAACAGTATCCGAATCATACATATTTTTTGAACTTTGTACTTTAGTGGGAAACAATCGAAAAATATGTTATTAGTGTTTTTCAGTTTCAAAGCTTATAGAATAATCCGAATAAAATAAATCCTATCTGCATTTCGCTAATGATGTTATTGCCAGTGTGCTGTTACTCCTTTGGGTATTTCAAAATATTCGATTATGCGAAAAATAGATTTAAATGTTCGAAAAAAAATCTTCTTTTTCTTTTTCAATGCGTTTATCTCTATAAACGCGATCGATTGTGATGAAAGTTATAATAATGTTACAATAACGTCATGTCATTTATAAATAGCCGTCGTTGAAGTTAACTTAAAGTGCGCTATGAAATAACGATTAAACATGAAGAAATAAAAGCCGTAATCGGCAAGTGATGGACGTCAGTAGTTAGGATCGACGAGTGTCAGACAAAATAGTGACAATGAAAGACAATCTTCACTCATAGAACAAAAGAAAAAAAAGATATCTACATAATATCTACTTGTCAATTATTAACACGAGTCACATTTGTAATAATTATTATACAAGTATTAACAAATACTACCAGCAATAACTGGGGATTTTGGAGAAGGAGCATAATTTTTCGTAACCCATCACTTTCGAGCTTAAAAATACAGCTTTGCGCGGAGCAAAGTAAAGGTCAGATATTAAAAGCATGCGTTGTTGTCGACGGAAAGAATTTAATTCCCTCGTCAGTTGCCAACGGGATTACTTCTACCATGCTGCGCCGTAGATTTTATCATTAAAATATCTCTTGTTCCGACGTATTCGTTAGGTCGATCAAACGTATTTGGTAGAGTATATTGTTCGAGAACCCATCGCTCGAAAACTTCTTTCGCATTTTAATTAACATTTGAGCGCGGAATTCCGGCGCGCAAGAGGCATCTTTATCGACACGCACTATAAATCAGATTCGCTAGTGAAACTGAGCAATGTTGCCTGAACAAAATGTCGTTTTCCCTCTTTTTTTTTAGTAAAAACATCTGTCCAAAGGTTTTTACAACGAGCCTCCGCACTTCTCGTCTCTTTCCGTTTAACCTTTTATAAACAGAGGGGAAAACAAATTACGTTTGTACCTGGCAAATCAATCGCCACAGAGCTATGCCAACAGAATTTCGTGCAACGTATAATTTTTTTCACGGTGAAAAAAACCGATTAAACCGTTTTTTTTAACCAACAAGAAAGAGGAACGAATGCGGAAAAAAAATTCTGTCGAATGACATCGAATCGGCGTGACAACTCGCGTATTTATTTCACGCGAGCGGTCATCAAAGAGTCGAACTCGCGGTGCGTCCGACCGATATATCGCGATGTATTGCAAATAAATGATAACGCGGACAAGGGCGGATAACTGAAGCGATGGAGGAGTCGCTCGTCGCGCAACGTCGGTTACTGGGGCAAAGGTGTATTCGTGCGGCTGCGGTATGGTGACCGATAGGTGCGCGTGCATGCGCGTGTACGCATCTCGAGGGCGTCCCAACACCCCCTCTGGCCCGCTCCCCGACAATCCCCCCTCCCACATACGGCGAGGGATTATTTTCCATTTTGAATGATCGATCCTAGGGGGTGACGCTTCTCGCGTTTCCACGCTTTCGGCGAGCGATGGGACTTGGGATCGATCGCGATTGCTTTGATCGATACGCGAAAGGAGAATCGGCGGCGTGATAATTGTGACGATAATTATAACGAGCAGTGCACGCAAGCGAAAAGAAAATAATGCGAGTGTAACTTGATTAATCGACGCTTATTGTTGCTGGTAACATCTCTCGACGATGTTACAGCGTCATTATTACGAATTCGCGTTCGAGAGGAGAAGGGAGATTTGAATATTGGGGCACGTTTGAATAATGCAGATGATTTACATTTATATTTTGCGCCGGAATAAGAAATGTCAATGTTTCTCTTTTGTGAACAATACTTTTCCATTTCGGAAGAGAGAAAAGAGTTAAAAAGTTTTCAATAGACGCTTAGTTGGCTACAACAAATATAGATTAAATATAGATAAAACAAATATAGATAAGTTGGAAAGAACGAGCAATGTAAGATGTTATCTGTAAATAAAGCAAAATTTTATTGTAAAAGAATATTGTGTACGTTTTGACTACACATAAGTCTTCTTCAGCACAATAAGAATACAGTCAGAGAATCAAAAATTGAATTACATAATATAGAAGGGATTAGGACATATTAAATAATTATCTAACCACTTTCTAATCCGCAAACTCTCTCAAACGATGGAACTTCCATGATCGCAAAATAATAAAAAAATGCGCATTACAGTCTTAACATTTTTTTCTTTCTTAATTCTTCTCTCATTGTGATAATAAAAGCTTAAAATCAAGATGATTTTATCGTTAACTAAATATGAAATATAAAAATTGCTTTTCAATCAAGAATCGACGGATATTTTATATCCACGTGATATAATAAGCTGAAGAGAGGAAATCTGCATTTAGTTATCATGGGGTCGCTCTTTAAACATGAAACTGCGCGAAATCCGTCGCCTAAATCCGAGAGATACTTTGATGCGTTTCGCCGCTGGCGAATCACGTTTATAGTGAAAACAGTTGAAAGAAATAAGTCGGAAGTTGCGAGAGCGAACACGAGTGATTTTTCCATTCGCCTGAGCCTCATGCCTCCCGCAATTTCTTCTTCAATCCCATGTCATTTCACTTTAAATCTCTTCAGATCTTATTCCTATCATCTCCTACACCCTTCGTTTGAGTCGGTAAATTTTGTACCCTGAAGACTACGAAGATCGTATACATCATGTTTCTCATTTCAGCGAAGAGCATTATCAACAAATTTAATAACAACAAAGCTACGTATCATCTGCGTAAAGTGATTTCATACTTCCTTCTTCACCTTGAAAAAATCTGAACTTATCGCTTACTTATCGAATTTTAAACGTCTATTTAATAGCTGAAGAAAAATAAATTATAAATTCCCAATTTTTGCAGGATTCCATGTGCGATTAATAGAGAAATAAAGCGAAACAGAAAGAGATAAATTATTCTCTAGACGTTCTAGATCTTCTGTTGGAAAGCATAGAGTAATGTATGTGGCCATAAGTCCGTGCGTGTGCTAAAAAAAGAGAAAAGAGGAAACGCGCTCAAAAATAAAACGCATTAGATGGATGCAATGTCAATACATCTCCGGGACGAAGTAGAAACTTCCTGGGATATCCCCGGCTCCGTCTATTAGAGCCCGCAAATGGCCGGACTTAAAAATAAAATCTCCTTTAAATTATCGCCGTCGCCGACATCCCTGTTGTCCGTGGGGTATTTTTAATTATCACGCCCTGCGTGGATATATCGGCTTTACGCCCGAATAGACGTGATAAATAGCCCGCGATGTATTCGCGACGCAACCCGTAACCGTTTTTTTTTTACCAGACGGTTCAGCTATCGTTCGCGATTCCTCTTCGTAAAAACGAATCATCGATGACGTCCAATACTGAAGACACGCGTTTCGAAGGTCTTCGATCCACCTCTTGAAGCCGCCTGCGTTTTCATTTCCCTCGTGTAGCTTACTCTGTTTAAATTGTTGAATACAGAAAATTTGGTAATTCTGATCCCCCTTATTTTACAATTGATGTATAAAATTTTGTAAGTGTATTGTATCATATATTATCATATACACATCTTTTGTAAAATATTGATTAAGCCACATAGATATTCAATTTCTATTCAGAATTTCAGAGAAATTCAGAAGACCTATTTTATAGCCATTATTTTATAACAAGCGAAATAGGACCGATATGTATCTAACAATTTAATTAGAGAAATAATTAGACAAATAATCGACCTATTGACTGTGAGTTGGCAAAAGTATACAAAATTCACACAGAAATATTATTATTAGCCTACCAGATCAGATTGTAAATATTTCTCTAATTAAAATATTAATTTATAAACAGGATTATTCAGAAATATTACAGCAGTTATTAAAATAAATTAGAATATTATAAGCAGTCGTGAAATAAAAGTATGATGCAATATTTCCTATAATTGAGAAGAATTTGGTATGTTATAAATTGTATGAATCAACACAGAAATTCTATTCATTTCTATCACTATCATTTGCTATCATTTTAAGCTGGGTATCCCATATCGCGATGTATCCGCATAGATTCTGTCACCGCAATATCCGATTTTATGAAATTCCGCGAGATCGGCGAACAGTACGTATTTCATAAACTAACGGCACACGCAGATATATATATATGCATCCAACAGTTTAATATCATCGAATCGGTCAGGTACAATCACTGTATATTAATCTAATGTCGTACAGCCTCGCGAAATGAATTATTCATGTAAGCTCACTTTGCGAAAGCTTTTGTGTAAAAACATAGATGTTAGAAGTGCTGCGCGTGGAAAATGGCATTTGCATCTTAATTGGTAGGTAACGCACGACATTGTTAAATTCCGAGCGTATCTATTTGTAATATCTAAATAATAACAAGCAATAAAGTTTCATATTAAAGCTTCATCCTGATGAGATTAAATCTGGAAATAAAAATCGCTCCTCGATATCTGTACTCTTTTTTGCATGAACGCGAACGCCTCGATTATAAATGCGTTTTGCGTGTCGGTGGAGCGATCTGCCAGAGCTCAGACATAATTTTATTCTGCAGATTACATGAACCGTGTTGCTTCGAATAAATTTTTTATTTTTATTCTTTTCATCTTCGACGTGCGATAACTCTATAAATATCGGTTCCTGATATTTCTAAATGTCGCGCGATTCCCTTTCACATTATTACGTTTTAGGAAAGCCTTTTGAGCAATAGAAAGCAATAAATTTAATAATCAACGAATAATATTGTGCTTGGATATATTTCAAATTTCTCAACATTTCACTGAAATATTCCGGAATATTTCAAATTCTCTGTTTCAGCGCTTTGATTTCAGCGCCGATATAAACTTTCATTAAACTGGCTGGAAATCATTTTTGACATATCCCACGTATGTGTGTGAAAGCTAGGTCAAGCGTACGCTGTTATGCCACCTCAAATTGAACGTAATTCGGTTGCTGGAATCTGGACATCCGCACGCCGAGGGAGTTCTCTCCCCAAACGTGGGACGAAATTCGTCTTGAAATTAGGTTAAGCATGCACCCACCTGTGTTTCCAGCCGGTATCTCTCAGCCGCTTAATCGCGATTATTATATCGACATTATCATAGCGCAAACGACCCATTGTATTTACTATTGTATGCTCTAGATAAATTCTCGAGAAGAAGATGCGGTTAAAAATACAGCCGTATTTTTCGATCGATTGTATCACAAGAAGCTTCCTAATTGCATAAATCTTTACAAAATAGATATTCGCGAACATTTAGAAATTATTTTGACGTTACAGTCTCTATTCTCGTATTCTAAATATTTAGATAAAATAGATTTGCAATTTTACATCCCCTTAACGTTTATAGAAAAGAAGCATTGTTAAAATATCATTTTAAGAGGATATCGGTGAACATTCCTTATAAGAATGAGCGATTCCGCAATTATTAATGGTTCCATTCTTGCTTCCCACATTACCTCTAAGCAAGTGAAAGCTCCTCGAGCGAACGGAAAGATAAAAAAGATAACAAAGAGTAGAAAGAAAATAAATTGAAAGATAGCCAAGTAAGAGACTGCTTACAGCACTATGAAAGAAGATTACTTGAGCATTTTCCAATTGATAAAAGTTGCACAACAAAAGCTAAATATTCTGTGAAAATTTCCATTGTGCTCCTTATTTATAATAGTGCTACAAAAAATCTTTTTCATCCATCTTTCTCATTTATGCGAGCGTGATTTTGATTTCTTATGGAAGTCTTTTTACCGTCTCTACTAGCTAGAAAAATAGGATAAGCGTCAAACTGAAACTATATACGATATTGCTAAAGAAAAATAAAGTGAGAGACGTAAGTTTGACAGAATAAATTGGAGAAGGCAGCGGTAAATCGATATGTCTAGAACAATATTAAAAAACAAGACTTTCAGTTTTGCGTCAGGTGCGTCAGATCTATGACATTGGCAAAGTTTTTCTAAGCTATTAAATTTCAAGCCTTTCTCGAAATATTTAACATTATGGTCGTAAACACAAATCTTTAATTTCTTGAATAACATTTCATGAGAAGCATAAGTAAATTTATAAATAATTCACATTTCAATAAAATTCATGTTTCAAATGTAACATAATTCGTTTCATTAGTACAAATTAAATTGCTGTTTAATAAGCTTAATGAAATCGCTTAATAAAACCAAAAAGTTTGTTTCCTTTAATTTTTACTTCAATAGATAAATTGATCAAACGAAGTACAGCAAACGAAATATTGCGTTTCTTTCTTTTACATTTAAATAATAGAATAAAGTACTAAAGAAATGAAACTCTAATCAGAAATAAGCTGTGAGGAAAAAGAAGAAAATACAAGAACAGCGGAACGCAATGTATAGAAAGAGGAGAATTCTTCCTCTTTCTAGTTATATCGCACAATGAGGCGTAACTGAGTTATTTCTTAAGTGGCGATTAACTAAGAACTCGTTAAAGAAACGGATAACTACGTCAGCTTTTCGGGCCGATGACCTTCGGGCTACCTTAACTACGCAGTTTGAAAAGACGCAAAGAGGAATTGGGAAAACGATTTTACTTTCGAAAATAATGATTCATTACTTCCGCTTAAATAAGATTATTTGCGAAGCAAACCCGTTCAAGCGGAAGAGTACCGATTTCGAATACTGAGATCTATATTAATAATAAATAAAATTGTCAAAAGTATCTTATCATTTTATCAATTGCAAAACTATTTTAAAATGTTCAGCGGAGCGCGATAGTGTAGAGATCTTAAAGGGGAAGAATGTTGAAAATTTACAAAGGACATGTGTGGAAATATTAACATTTTTCCCTTAAAATGTCGAGTTAAAATAAAAACTTTAGAGGCGTACCAAAAGGTTAAATAAAGTTCCGATAAACATATGTCCGGAAAATGCTCCCCTTCGTGTTATTCCACGATGCCGAGACAAGTCTATTGGCACGCTCAAACAGTTCACAAAGTGACCCTTTGCCAGGAAGCTGTTTTACACATGGGGATTTACTCAACGATGATTGCAACGAGTCGGTAAATGGAGAATGTATTTTTAAAATTGTGCCCGATACGTAAACACACGTAACATTATTTTTGTGTCGATTGATCTTTTCATTAATAGCGCTGGAAATATTTTTTTTATCATTTCTCATAGTTCCGTTTCATACTTTATTTGACGCTACAATTGATACGAAAACTGCTTAACTCTCGTGCTTGAAAATGGAGCAATTTTCTGTGAATTTTATTCAATCTTCGAAGAAACGAAGAACTGCCCTTTCAGCTTATTCCTAATATAAATAATACTTCGACGCGCGCTATGATAGAGCAATCTTCCATCGTTTCAATGAGAGGTATCGATCGCTTGAAAATGACTTGCGTACACAATGTAGAGGATTGAACCATTTCTTAGCATATCGATCAGGAAAGAGAGCGACGTATCAATCGCATAGAAATTGTGCAATGTGGTCGCTAAACTTCGGTTGCACGTCATCGCGCCCGTGAGAGGCTAGTTAACGAGGCGACACACTCAGCGCAACTCAGATATCGACAACTCTAAATCCGCTGTGAAATTTCGAAGTGCTCGAGACATTCTCCCTCCCCAAGGCGGTCATGAGACGGTGTTTCAAGCTCCTCCAATCACGATGTATCGTTCCGAAGATCGGAAAGCGCCCCAACTCCCAAGTTTACGAATAGGGTATGTACTGGTCAGCTCACCAGGTTTTCATTCCGTTTAATGGATACTCGTCGATCTTTCGGCCCTCGAACGAGAAAATGGTCTTAAGCTCGACGACGATCACTCTTTGCCCTTTTATCTCTCGCTTCTATTGCATGTGAACGGATC
This sequence comes from Crematogaster levior, assembly GCA_901521435.1. NCBI lineage: Eukaryota > Metazoa > Arthropoda > Insecta > Hymenoptera > Formicidae > Crematogaster > Crematogaster levior. The sequence goes on along the minus strand of CABEGB010000269.1, from coordinate 137,177 downwards.
ACGTGAAGGCGCCCGCCATTTCGTTATTAAAATGCGAAATTTAAACCAATTGCGTGTGAGATGAATCGAACGATCTGATTTTTTTCAGCGTATTTATTTTGTAAATTATATATAAATTTTATCTCAGAGAAATATTAGTAGTTAATGAAATGATTCATGGAATGGGCAACCGCAAATCACGGTTGATTCACGGATGATTCACTAACGATACGCGCGACACTACAGAAAGATTTATTGCGACCGACACAAAGAACGGCTATCAAGAGTGTATCGGATGTCTCCGAATGCGGATACTCGAGGGAGATATTCTCGCACGAGAATATTTAGAAAAATCGTGCTCTATTCCCCGTTGCTTCTCGACAGAGCTCGTCCTGAGGAATTCGAGGGCATTCCTCTTTTGATGAGTGATTCAGGCATGCTACGTTCGTCGAGAACGAGGAGAACGAGATCGGGAGAGACGCAACCGATTGCACCGAATGGGCTTTTCGAAGGATCGCAACTGCGTTCGAGACCAACGGAGACGCTACCAACTTGGTGAACCACCCTCGGGCCCGGAGAGTATCAAGGGATACTCTCGCAGTGGTAATTACCGCGCTCATGGTCGCCGACGTCACCGCTACGAATTACGCGCGGGCGCGTCGCGCTATCTGCAACACGCTTCGGGGTAATTGGAGACGAGGCTTTCGAGCTTAACTTCGTTGCTGCCTGCTCCAGTCTCTCTTCCTCATTTTCTTTCAGGCGTCTCTTTCTCTTTCTTCCCGTCTCTCTCTCTCTCTTTTTCCTTCTGTTCGGTACGCGTGGTAACGAGATCTTGGAATTAACCCGTCCACCGTGAAACGACCAGCTAAAGAGGATCTCTTGGAGGATCTTTCTTTTCGTCTCTTCATTTCCTCTCTTTTTACCGTTCTGTCTAATACTTCACAACTTAACTACGCCTCACCTGCCACCGCATAGTTAATATTTTTCTGGTGCATTTTAAGACCTACATCATAATAAATAAAGAAATAAGAGAGAGAGAGGGGGGTAATAGAGTGTAAATGAATTATTTCCATGATCAAAACTGTTTTTAATTTGTCATGTTTGAATGTCTAGAAAAATATTTCTTTCTGCAACAGAATTTTAAACTGTACATGGTCGGTTATCGTCGATTTCTATGCGTCTCTAATACTAGGCAAAGCGCGGAACGTTTTTAATTGATTCAATATCCGGATTTGTGTGCGTGTTATTGCAGAATATTGGAGTATTCTCGCGAAGCAATTTTATACCTCGAGTTGAAATGTTTTGAAAAATGGGATTAAAAAAAAACGCTAACGCATTGCTCTTTGTGATATTAACGAAAAATGAATGAGTTGGCGAGAGTCGTGCAGGTTGACACACATATAATAGGCAATCAGATTTACGTCAGCTGCGCGTCACGCGTTAATTATTTCGCAATTCAGTAGCATCGTTAATAATTCTTCATATATTTATTGTCGTTATAATATTACAGTGAGAAATCCAATCGACATGTTTATTACAGATATTTTCCTTAACATCACAGTTGTAATAATTTTCATCATCTATCAATTATACTGATGGCGAATTTAAATTATATAGCGATGACATCCTTGTGATATAATTTAACATTTGACATATAAATTTTAATTCTTTAATTTTTCAATGAAAAATAAAAGAATTTTCCTTTTATTTCTTTAATCATTAATGTTTCTTATGTATGTAGTACAAAAGAAGATATTTGAACTATAACAATTTTTAAGCACTTTTTAGACTGTATTGGATTTCGTGATAGCTGGATTAAGTAATTTTAGTTAGTTCTCCTCAAACCATAAGCTCTCAAACCCACGCTATAATCTATAAAGGGTAAAAGGGCGTAAAGGACTAAAGAATAAAGTTATAGCAGTTTAGCCTATATATATATATATATATATACAAAGTTATAGCAGTTTAGCCTATATATATATATATATATATATATAACTGACGTTAATTATATCATCAGGTATAATAAAAATCAATCAAACAATACCGATCATCTTTACGATAATCACAGTCACACGTTGTATTGTATTTTAATTTTCGTTACATGTTAAATTTTATAAACTAATTTTAAACACGACCTTGTAAACAACTGGTTGCAAACACATGGTATCACTATCGAGATGTAGAATGTTAGATATGAGGAGTGGACAATTCAGGATCGAACGCGAAAGAGAAAGAAGCAAAATTGTGAGAGCAAAAAAACTATTCCGTGTACTGTTCACTCCTCTCTTTTCTTAGCAATATTACACGATTTTTCTTTCTTTTCTTCTTGTCGCATATCGTGGTCTTTGACGGGGGCCTACTTAAAGAAATTGTTAATGCAGTAAGTACAATAAACGAAACAAAAGAAGAGATAACGATCGAAGAAGCAATGGCGGAAAAAATTGCGAAGAGATTACAATTTTACACTGTACTAAAAAGATATATAATTGCAACAATAATAGTAAAGACTGTTTTTATAGCTGTCTACAAAAATTTATAAAATTGTAAAGTTGCATAAAATAAAAAATAAATAAACGGAGATCAATTAAAGCATAATTGTCTGATCTTTTAAGATTTATTCATTTTACTTAGCTAAAAATGCAAATAATGTGCAATTTAATATTATTGTTCACTCAATAAAGCCAGGAAACACATTTGGAGCAATTATCATTATTAAGTGTTAATGACACTTTATAAAGTCGCTATTTCTACAGAGTACATCGAAAATGTCTACCTGCAGCAAGAGAAAAAACGACTTTGGAAAACGTGAATCATTTTCTATAAGATCACGGGATATCATACATTTCCTCCTTTTCGTCCCTCGACGCATTTATCACGAGGAACGAGGCGTCATCCGCCAGCTCGGGCGAGGTATTCTCTATGAAATTAAAGCGGCCCGGGAGAGACGAGCGCGACAGTAATTAAGGAACGGTTTATTTCTCCTTCCATCCTGAGTTTTAGCGCCAAGTCTTTTATAATGTGGGATTTTCATGGCCGACGACATGTTTGCAGGAGCGCGACTCTGCCTTCCTCATTCATCGAGAAAATTACAAGATGTTTCCCGGCAGCGACGCGTCTTACGACGAAAAGCGAACTGTCCTGGACGGCGCATGCGTTGGACATTATAAATTGCAATGTGGCGAGTGGAAAGTGTCGGGAGAAAAGAAGGATACAATTTGTATCGCGGCGAGCGCCGTGTCGAGTAACTTGACACGCGCGTTATAATGCAACGCGATAATTATGTTAACCGAGACTCACGTGCGGTCAACGTATGTCAGGAGTTTAGCTGCAGTTATATAATTACGCGAAGCGTTAAAGAGATTCAAGTTAAACAATACCGAAGTGGACTGAGCGCCCGTTACGGAAATACGCTTCTCCTAGGACAATAGTTGTACATCACTCGCGCCGACAGGGCTCGTTTGATCGCGAACTTCCGGCCGTGAACAAAGTTGATGTATCGTCGAACTTTGTGCACGCTGCGAACATTGCGCACCGTCATTTTGCATCTAGCGACCACACTGCGTGTGCACGATAATATATCACACACAAGAAAGTACTACTTTAATTTATTACATAACGATGAAGGAAAGTATAAAGTATCCTAAATGTGTGTCCTGTCATTTTGAACTGTGCAGCGAATATTGTTCATGTTGAATTAAATTCACTGTAAAATTCTTGTGTTAAAGTTAGTTATTGAATTAAAAGTTAATTATCGTTGCAGGAAAAATTCTTTCTCATTAAAAGTAACATCATCGTGTATATCGAGAATATACGTAATAAATTCACATGAGCTCCATCCCGATCTTTGGCGCGCGGGTTTTCGTCGTCGAATCGAGGCAGTAAATTAGCGACAGGACAAAGGGTCGTATCATCGAGGAATCGAGGGCAACCCGGATAAGCGTTGATCCCTGGTCCCGCGGTCGCTTTGAGGGATATGACCGACGTTTTGTGATGCTAGATATCTGCCTGTGATTATTGACTCGAGGCGATCCCGCTCAACGACCTGACACGATGCTCTCACGGTAGGTAATTGGCAATTAATAATCCAGCATACAACCACTCTCTGCAAAATACGGCAGCCTGCCCTCATTAACCCTTTATCTAATCAACCGACTAGTGGGTTTTACTTTCACGTACGGATTTATACGTTTTAACACTCACCACTTTGCGTTCCCTTAAGTATTTCCATATCACGCCTATGGATTTTCGCGTGATAAAGACGGTATTTTTAATTATCAATTAATTTAGCACTTCATAGCGCAATATCTTTCAAAAAAGGATGAAGAGTCTATCGAACAGAATTTACTGAAATAGCGATAAAGGATTTCAGAGTTCCTGATCACTTTACTATTAGTGGAAAACGGCCCTTAACCCCGATCCACTCCTGCATCGGCGTTGTTTCTACTTTGTTAGACGGATAGACAGAGTAGCATTTTTAGAGCGTGAACGTGTAAACGAGCGGTTATTCCACTTCCCCGCGAACACATTGACGGGTCAAGGGTAATCGCAAAGCGCATCTCTGCATGGTTTATTTTTATTCCTGAGGTAGATTGAAAAGAAATACGAGGTATTTTGAAACTGACGGAAAGTGGATGTATATCGTGCTTCGTAAAAATCGAAAGTCATTTTTCTCCATCAAAACTTTGAAGAAGAGACAAACAGACAGAGAGGGGAAGAAAATTAATTGTTACGTTTCCTTAAGCTTTAAGATTTAATATTCAAACAATTCTAAGTTTTATATTAAAATTTTGCTGCAAAACAAAACGACAAATATTTCATCATTTATTTACATCCCCACAAGGTTCAACTTAAAGAAAACTAAATGCATATCTAATATGCATACTTACACAATTTAATTTTAGTAAATAAGTAATTATAGTAGAGATATAGTCATGTAAAGGAGATTGACTGGATGATTAGCGATCGATCTAAATTTATTCGTGCAAGCCCCGTTCGATTAACTATTGTGATAGCTTATCGGGGTCAGTTATAAAGCCTTTTTTGCTACATGATCGCCCTCATGTTCCACCTTTTATAAGAACCGATCATAATGCTGCGAATTTGCAGTAAAAAGCATCGCTGAGTGATCGCTGGAGTATCTGATCATCGAAGCAGAGTTGAAAAGTACGTCTCTATGAAATTAACATGCCATTTTCAGAATTCCATGTAATTGATAAAACCCTGGCATTTCCCCAAAGAGTTCTTGCTACGTTTTTGAAAAAACCTCTAGCGATTAAATCTAAAAAAATAAAGATTTGCTAATGTAGGCTAGCAAAATTCACATTTTCGTTGTACAAAAATTTGTGACAATCTTTTTATTACAATCAAGGATAAAATTCTTGAGACAATATATGTCCCGAATATCGGAAATATCAAAATTCTGACAAAAATTTTTTTTGATTCATGAAAGGTTGAAAAAAAATGTCTACCCGATAACTAAAAAATAATTTGTTTACTTTTTTATTTTGCTTCAAGTTACTATTAATTGCTAAAATTTCTTTTAATACGTATCAGAAACTTTAAAATTTTCTGCGGGTACAAAGAATCAGAACTCTGTCAATTTATATCAAAATTTAAAAAATGGGAAACTAACTTTACAATCGTGAAAAGTACTAAAGTTCCATAATTCATGAGTGAACTTCGTCGAATTGCTCGTCTTGAAATATTTGCATAATAATTTTGCAAAGAAGGAGCATGAGAGAAGTTTTCAAGAAATGTTATACCAAGCATACATTTTTGCGACAGCAACTCGGAATAGTATAAATTTTTACTGCAAAAAGTCTTTAAACATAGATTCATTGCTGTGCATTCAGACATATTTCCTTAAATAAAAAGGTAAATTCGTAACATAACACAATATTGTTCTTTACTTTCTACCGTTCTTTATTCTATTGTAAAAAAAATTAATTACGTAGTTACAAAAGCATAACATTAGTGAAATTTCCTAAAAAGCTAACATCAGATTTATAAAAGCAAACAGGTGGTAAGCTTAGAAATATTTCATTGTAAAGGCCAACAAAAGGTATAAGATTTCGATCATACTTTTTAATCCTAGTTCCACAACTTCGTTTCACGAGAAACCGAAATGCGATCGTGCGCGAACATCATAAGTCGACATTTAAAGGAGAATCCCGATACAAGAGAGCCCGTTTCCGGTTTGCGTCCGCCAGTGAACCAGCGTTGTTTTAAAACGCGGTCATCTCGATTATTCAGCGGCTAATCAAATTAACACGATTAACTGGAGCACAGAGACGAGCCAGCGTTCGCTGGTCCATGACCTCTCGCGTGAATACGCCTCCGGGTCAAGGACGCTCGGCGGAACTGAGAGAAAAGAGAAGAGAAAGAGAGAGAAAGAAGAACCGAGATACTCGGGGTGAGTTTTAAAAAATTCATGCGTGACCTCTCGAACGCACATTTCCTAGCTGGCGGAGGCGGTTTGCTCATTGGATGCGATTTGCTCGCGTACATCAATTTCCTGCATGCACTCAAGTCATTTCCGTGGCGGACGACGTCATTAAGAAAAGTGGCAGGCTAGTTCGCGATTTTATAGACGATCCGCGCCTTCCGTCGCGACGGGAGAGTTAAACGGAACTGACACTGATAACGCGTCTCTCCCCGATAGAAGCCCGTGTCGAATCTTCGTAGTCATCTGTCGCTATTATAGACCAACTGTTGCACACCATCATGGTAACGTGTAATCGTGCAGGGTCTGCAGCCTTCTGGATGATTTGTGATGCAATTAGTAGATACCACCCTCAATCAGCCTATAATAAGACGCATTTTCTCTAGATTGCACTAGCGTTAACTTCGCATATCACGGTGTCATAATAACCGTAAAAGATGGGTGCCGGAGAAGAGGAGATAAGATTAGATAAAGGTAATCTTACAAAAGTTTGATCGCGAAGCTCACTCTCGTCACTCTTGTTAAAGTAAATCCTCTTAGTGCCACCACTGCCTTCTTCCGGTGAATCTGTATTCTTTCCACGCGGATCAGTGGAGAGATATTTCTATCACCAATCAAAAGACAAATGTTGTAACTTGAAGTTAGACAAGTCTTTAGAGATGTATCTAATAATTGAAATAAAGGGGCAGGTAATGTGAGCGTCAAAGAAATAGTGCCTACAGGAAATTCGTTGAGAGACACAAGAACGTGATATAATAAAGCGCATTATTGGAAGTGGAAACAACGGACTGAATAGCGTAATCAGTGGAGTAACGGGTTAAAAACCTGTTTTTAAGTGACCAAATTACACGCTTTTATTATACGTGTGCAGCATTAATGGTTGAGACCGCTGAAGTTCTTAAAAGAACTTGTTAACTTGTCACTTGTTAGCTTCTTGACAGTTAAGCAATTCCAAGCTCAAGCGTAAAATATCATCACGAGTTAATCGAATGTTAATTATCAATTACCCGTTTTATTTATTCCCATTCAATTTTATGTACTAATTATAGTTTGTTTATAAGAAGAATCATAAAAAGAAAACTCAAAAATATTGTAAACAAGAAAGATAAATATATATATTTTGTCAAAATAAAAAATAATATTTTTTAATAATTGTTCAGATAAGAATTTGATTTGACGGATTTATTATAAATTCCTACAGAAAAAAAGAAGAATTAAAGGGAGCAATTATTGGATTGTAAATTTTAAATAGATAGCTAATTATAAAATAAAATTTATAATCTGTTCTATAACTCATCGATATATACGATCGATCTATCATCGATATATCGATAATTCAAAATTTCTGTTAGCTCGAGCTGAACTAATATGTTTAAAGGATATAAGGATGTAAGCTCCCTATCTTCTTCGCGAAATTCTTGCCAGACTCGGCGTTATCACATTTCTGGATTCATCAATATTTAAAGACGCGCACACAAAGGAAGCGGTACAAGAATTCACAAAATTACATCGCCATCGTAAAATCATCCACGTTCGTTCCCCGTGGGGATCTCATAAAAGGATCATCCGTGAATTATCAATAGTCATAACACTCAGCGTGTTCGCATTTCACGCCCATTCTATAGCACCCGTCCGGTCGTCCTGATATTGAAAGAAATCACGTAAAAACGTCCCGCAGTTAGACGCCAAACGATCCTGGCTGATGGCGGAATCTTGTTCGATCACCGATAAAGGATATGAAATAAAAAGGTTACGCGCAAATGGACAACCAGTCTCATCGAAATCATTACGGGAAGAAACTTATTAGCGAAATATCTTCTCTCATTAACAAAATGAGATCATACCAAACCTGTTTTTGTATAATTATTATCGGTAATTTTAAAAGAGAGAGAGAGAGAGACTGATAATCCTATCGACAGTTGATAGTAGTAATCATAATCGCTGATAATGATCGTAATAAAATTATAATCGCAAGCTTCTTAGGCTGTCATCGACAAGTTATCCCAATTCGCAAATCTTCCTTCAACAGTAAAAAAACTTGTTGTCTAACACAATAACGATTAAAAACTACCAACGATTAGAATATCCAATGAAATCTTCATCAATCGTCAAAGATTTCAATTTAACGATAATGACTTAAAGCTTCAATTTAGAATCAGAATGAATCGTTCTAATCTTCGGATAATCACGGCCGAACATCCGGCAATCCTTCCCAGACGCAAGAGATAAATGCTAACAGTCGACGCTCATAATCGAAAGCATATGCGACTCTCGACATACAGGATTACAAAAATTCATGAATATTAATTATCATCAAAACTGCAATTCTCAGATTATTGTGACTAAACGAAAATATCGCTCGGTTGACAATCAACCATAAGCTCGTTGGTGACGCGGAAAAAGAGCTCGTTTACTCCTTAGCAGCCATCAAATCTCGCGCTCGGAACTTCTCTCAATCCTCGTGAAAAATCACAAGTTGCTCGCTCGTGTTTTGTCCTCGTAAACCAGATGTCCGTGACGTACCGTTGCGCTGTCGCATATACACACTTCACAGCAGCAACGTGGGTAACGAAACCTCGCGCACACACCCGAACGTCGTCGTCGTCACCGTCGACGTCGCCGTCGCGACGTCGTTGATCGTAAAGCCGCGACTCTCCGACGCAACGTCGTCACTTCCGGGCCGCGCACTCTCCCGACGTGTTTATCCTGCGATCGGGGTGGATCGGGAGACGGTGCAGCGCGATGCGGTTTGCGTTTGCGGTGCGGTTGCGTCACGACGTTACGCCAACGCCGAGGCCGACTCGGCGTCCGCGTGCACACTGACATCGTCGTTGCTCCGAAGCCGCCTCCTCCTCCTCCTCTTCCTCGTCCTCCTCCTCCTCCTGCGATACCCGCCCTCTCTCTTTCGCACTCTACGCGCACAGTCCTCCTGCATCCACCCGCTCCCACCGCACACATCTCTCCTCTCTGCCCTCTTCTCTCCGCCACTCTGCTCCCTCTTCCGTTCTCCGTCTCTTTCCGTCCCAACGGGTACCGCGCCACCCTTCCGCCACCCGCTCCCGTATACTCTCGCCATCAAGTTCTATATATAGTATATCACTCCTTTCTTGTGCTTCTCGCTCCGCTCCATGTGGACTTCTGCAACATTCCCCTTTCCTCCCTTCACGCTCCCTTTCTCCGTCTATGCCGCCGGATTACGTATCAGCTCGCTCCGTCGTTCCTGGATCTCATCTGGAGAACCACCTACGTTCCTCGCGCTCCGTTTTTCTCCATCATTCCCTTCCCGCTTGCGTTATCAAGTTTTGTCTCCGAGCCTTCGTGCCTCAGCTGCCTTTTCCCGCTTTGTCGAAATTTATTCTCACCCTCTTGCTATTCCTCCCTTTTGCTTTATCCCACCGCGATCTACTACTGCACTTAGCTTTTTCCTATCTGTCGACACGTCTATCGCTTCGTCTCACTGTTTCGCTATCTTCTGCTGTTTTCCTTATAAATAATTTTGCATTTCAACACGCGTTGGTTATTTCGCATAAAAGGAGAAAAATCGATTTCTCGTCTAGATCAAATTTTATCTTAATTATCATGTGAGCAGCGTGTTCCTTTTATTATTATGATCAAAATTTCTTTTATTCAACGTTCAATTCCCTTGATCTAACTAAATCTCATTGTGCGCAATTTCTCATTCTATTTCATATTTTTACTCTCAAAAAATAATCGAGAATTAAAGCTCTGTATTTTCAGAAGTGCTTTTAAAATTGTTGAAAGTATGGAGAAATCGTTTTTCAAGTCAAACGATAGCAATGAACACGTTAATATTCAAGTGATACGGCCGTGACAGCGTTAGGAAGTTCCTGGAATTTCGTAATCGTTACTACTGTCGTATTCATGGAACTACAAATACGTAATTAACATGCAAATTTTGAAAAAAGATATTCATGCTATTGTATGCTAATCGTAAAGAGAACAATAATTCGAGATATCATTCAAGCGTATAAACTGACATATTAAAAAAAAAAAAAAATCAACGCGTCTGCAAACTTCCAAATCAGGTGCAAATGAAATTTCGTCGAAAAATTAGTAGATTGCATCTAAACATAATTAAGCCTACAGATTGATTTATCGAAAATGCAACGTTTAAGGCCGATATCCGATTAAATAAAAATTCCAAATTTAAAAGAGGTGCTTCGGGTGCTGACTTTCGATAGTAAATAAATTTAAAGTAAATAAATTAAAAATAAATTTAAAAGTTTATACTGTGGATTTTTTATCTCATTAAAAAGTAGAGATTCGTAAGCTTTCTCAGCTACAATGTCGCGGTAAGATTCTTTTTGCGTACATCGCTTAATCTAAACAGAACCTGCCGTCTGCTCCCCTATTGCGGCGTTGCTGTCAAGAAAAAAAAAAGCAGATCTCAGACCGCCCGAGTTAGATGGCATGTCGCGAGACCTTCGCGGTAAGTAAAACTTCCGCGTCCCGCCCTAATGCTCTGCAACGCGGAGATTTTGCAGTCTCATCCCGTGCTCGTTAACTCTTTTTTCATTTCATTATTCAATTTCGCGCGCTCGACGATTCTTCAAAATGTATTTTAAAAATTTTCCCACTGATTTGCTCGGCGAACGATTTGTCTGAATTTCATTTGCATGCTCGCATTATAACTCGCGTTTTCCGTGGCGCCGAGCGAGTGATCGGATATCGCGTCCATACGCGCATGTCCAACAATGAATTCATATTTCGCTACACGGTTTTCGCGTTACGATCACCACGGCATTCTCGTGGAATTGCGCTGGGTCGGGGGTGCGCGATGCCGCATTGAATCCGTGTTGCATTGTGTCGCGCGAGCCGGCTTGCCAAAATCCTCACTTCCCGGACGCGGATTAATCCCGTTTCTCATACTTGGAGCGTCTTCCTTCCTGCGTCGGACAAGCTACACCGATTTGCCCGATGGCGAATGTCAGCTCGGATCCCCTCCTTGTGCATTCAGCACTTCGAGTAGCGCGCAATCAAGTCTACACGTCCGCTTCTGTCCGTGATCCCTTCGTCTCGGTCTGCGACTCTCGTCGGCGAAACTCGAAACCAAGCGGAAGTGATCGCGACTGCCCGTTTCTTCGCCGGAAGAGGATGATCGACCACCAACAGATCGAGAGTTCGAGTCGACTTGTTGTTGCCAAGTTGTTGTTGATGTAACGAAAATTATTGAAAGTCGACATATGTTTGATTTTTCTTAGCGAACAATTTTCGATGGTAATCGAATTAAAGTTCTCTCGTCAATTTTTTTTTTTTAGAAAAACTAAAATTCTCGTGCCAAAAGTGTCTTCGATGAAGGCATTATTGAATTTATTTACGAGAATTATCTTTCACGGCCGCCGAATGTAAACATTTTCCGAACGCGATGATGAAAATAACTTTTAAAAGAAAAAAAATCGATATCGACAACGTTATACACATTACAAAGAAGTTTGCTGGAACTCTTTACTTATTTAAAATCTTCCCCATTGCGACAATTTTACCTCGAATTACGTATTTCGAAAGCAAATTCTGTTCTGAGATGCAGACTTATCACACAAGTCAGTTTCAGCGAGAATCCAGGAAAATCGTTGAAATAAACAATTATCTTATCTCTCGGTGACGTCTCGTTTTCATCTCGATCCATGGAGAAACGCGAAAGTACGCCTCGCATTCGTGTCCCCGATACACAGAACGATACGTTCCCCGGCTCAAAGCATAACAATCGAAATGATGACTACCGTTCTCCGTTGTATCTTCGTAATATACACACGTAGAGAGGGGGATCGGGGATAGACGGGGTAGGTAGTGCAACGTTTACTGCATACCGGGATAATCGCCGTCGTACGAGGTAAAACGCGCGACGAGACAATGCCGTGAACAATAGTGGCGTCCCTCCTCCGGTCCTCGCCCTCAGTCGAGTTACTAGCTTATGCTCCAAAGTGAAATACGCGGGTGTATACGAGAGGCAGGCGAGAGAGGGAAATAAAGAGGGTCCACGAGAGGGGGAGGGGGAGAGTTCGATGCGCCAGACGACGACCACGTACGTGGCGTGATCCGCTGATGCACTTGCGGACTATCGGGTACACTCGACGCGTACGTGCCGCAACCACCACCGCGTGTACGGGGCACGAGGGAGGAAACCCTTAAAATCTCTTCGACACGAGCGACTAGGATTTCGAGATATCCCGACGGCTCGTGCGATCGGCTTCGGCGCTTCTCCGATCTCATTGCACCCTTCTACCCTCTCTCGCATTCTATTCCAGTCGGCAGAGCGGATTTAATCCCTTTTAGATTTCTTTAACAGAGAAGGACTTTGAGGGAATGCGAACAAACGTATCGAATAATGATAGGAATGATAGTGTAAAAGAATCCTCTACAATATTGATGCCTATGTTACTATACAAATGAGATATTCATCTAGATGGTAATTCTTACTACAATAGAACTATCAATTATTAATTTTTAATATTTAAACATACTCCATATATATATAAATATCTTTGAAAAAAGGGACAAAGTGTGTAAGTTGCCCAATTAATTTATTTATATATCGCAAAATTGCAGAAAATTTCTGAAAATGCACTGTTATAAATTTCAGTAAGTTTAAAAAATTACAAAGCAGTCATGTCGATTGCTTTGATAATTCTGATGTTAAACATCATTAACGTATTAAGTAGAGAGTAAACAACGAACAAGAACAGGCCAAGTGTGTATATTATAAATATTTTTTAATGTTTTCACCAAGTGTTTTTTCAAGAGCCAATTAGTGCAGTTTTACTTAACACTCTAAAAAAAAATTATGGTCATACAAAAAAAGACTTGCTAAGTTCCAAGATCTAATGTAATCTACCTTTTGCAAATTGCATAAGTAACACGCTCTTAATATGTGTGAGAGGACACGTACATCTCATGCTTTCTCATTTGTCGCACTCCCCACGTGCTCTTATGCAATCAACTCGCTTCCTAAAGCATCAGCTTGCTAAATTCACGCGCGCGGCGCGTATCTTTCACAACGCAAAACGACCTGGTTAAAAGCACGAATCAGGTTTTGCGCTTTCTGCATCCTCGCCGCCGTCTCTTTAATCACGCTCTAGCCGTCTCCTACTAATCTTCCTTTCATCTTCTACTCGTTAAATTTATTTTCTCCCAGAAGATTCCTTTGGCGCACTTAACGGACTTCGCGCTGCAGCCTTTAATTGCGGGCTCGCACCTAGCCCGCATTATGCCACTTTCACGAACAGGCTTTTTGCGAGAGCATATAATCAACCTCTTTCTCTTTCGTCGATTTCCTTCATCCTGCAGATGCACTTCGAGGAAGCTATTCTTGGAGAATTTGGCAGGGGTCAAAGGACGAGAGGAAGAGAACCGACTGTTTGCAAACCGAAAGACTACACTGGCAATGATTCAAGTTTTGGTCCCGATATCTCGGCAACTACCGCGTGCGCCCGGTTACGAGATCGACGTTCCTCCTGGATGTCCAAGCCAAGTGACTGGATTAGAGTCAATCAGGTTCGCAGAATTGTAAGAATGTTGAAGAATTTTTAAACGTTCTTAAGAATCAGTTGACAAAAATTAATATATGCCGAATCGCAAAAGAATCATATTATTTTTATTCTTTAACCCTTAATAATCACCGGGATTAGGCTGACCCAACGAATTTTCACATGTATATTATTATTATTAAATTTTCACACAAATTTGAATAAACACACTTTTCACTAATAAATCACTGTGTTCTTTTTATCCCAAAATTCTCGATTTCAACCTTCAGAATAAATATATTTTTTTAAGCACCCCCTGTATCAAATTTATTTTTTTTCTCAAACTATCATATCAAGAGTAATACTCTAAATTTTTACGTAAAAATGTAAAAAATTCAGAAAGTTATGAATTTTTAAGTAAATAGACATTTTTTCAATAATTTTTCTTAATAATTAAAACATAAAAACTCATGATTTAAACTATGAGAACATATTCTCCAATGTTCAAATTGTGTCTAGGAATTTTTTTTGGCGTCAATAGTAAGAAAAAAGTAAATTACAATTTCATGTGTGTTTGTTAAATAAATAATATACCTATATTATATTATTTCTGATTTTTGTTCTTTGCTTTTTCGGAAAATTGTACACTGGCATTAATTAGCACGATAATATTTCATATTTCCGCTCACATTTCGGCAACTTTCACGTATGGACTCGACACCAGCAACACCTGGCAAGTCCAAACCAGGGGAAAATTCGGTCTAAACAACAGGCTGAAATTAATACGACTGAACTTCGTCGTCTATCGCCAACTCTATATAGATCATCACCGCTCGAGTTTCATTCGTTGTCGGAAATTCCGTGAGCCACCGACGTGGCTTCATTCGACCGCCGGAGTAAACGGAACGCCAACAACGACGAGGTTAAATTGCGAAACATGCCTCTCGTTTGGCATTAATATCTTTCACGAGGAGTATTAATGCCATTTCGAGAACATCACGTTCTTACCCACCTCGTGATTTTCGACTCCCATCGGCCATTAATCTTCTACCTCACGAGACCGCAAGGGCACAGGCGCCATCCAGAGCTCATACAATGTGGCAGCTCGAAACGACGAGAGAAAGAAAACGAGCCATTTACGTCCGCGAATGAAAAACACGGGTGGTCAAGAGCCGCGCGCGAGGATGAGAAATGTCGCGGTGTTTTTCATCGCAAATTATTCAACGATCGGCACGAATTAGACCGGTCTCGCGCGCACCGCAGATTGTCGTTGAATGTCAGTTACACGATACATGTGTCTCGACCCGAATGATTTGCCTGCGACTAATTCGTTCGCCGGAGAGACAACATTCAATTTACGTCCGAGTGTAGTCAGATAATCCACGTGAGCTTCGTAATCCAAATGCTTCGAAATATTACAATTACGTACAACATTTCTCGCTGGATGTGTCATCTAATCCCAAATGCACGGTGCATTTTGAAGAAAAAGTTGATCATTCTTTCTTCTCTTAACCCTTAGCTGGCACTGTGGGGTACCAAAAGCCCCAGGCAAGTTCAGCCAATTTTTGTCTAAAATTCACTATATTTCTCCAAATAAATATTGTATCTTTTTTTTCGATAGTCACTGTCTTTTTTTTTTTTTTTTTGAAAGTGTATCTCAAGAGTGCTCAGTTAATTTTTTAGCTTTTAATATAAAAAAATGGAAAAGTTTTGAATTTTTAAGTAAAAATAGTCTTTTTTTCGTTCTTTTATCTTCAAAAAAACATTTTTTTTACAGTCACTATTAAATTTGATCAAAATAACCTATGGCACATGTTAAAACAAGTATCAAAGAATATCTAAGAATTTTTTTAAGTAAAAAAGAATCATTCCTAGCAGCAAGCATTTCTTATGCCTGGGGGCTCAGTGTGCCAGCTATGAAATTCTGGAGAAGTGTGCAGCTAAGGGTTAAAACAATAATATCGTGAAACGATATTCGAATAAAGCAACCAGACAACAGTATCTTTCCGTAAATTGCGCCTTCATTTCTCGAGATGAAAATTATTCATATCATCGTTTCTCTAAATGACTCTTTCCTGTTTTAGCACGAAACCGACCTAAATCTCCTTTTACGTGTCATTACGTTTCACATCATGCTTGCATGTACGCGGTCGCATCGTTATGCGAACCGCAAACAGGAATGTGCTCTCTCGAACGTATAAATTTTTCACGCGCGAACGCACGAAATCAGTTGTGTGAGAATGGAACGTCTAACTGACATGTGATCGCGTTCGTGCGAGCATCGACAACGCCCGTCGTAGCGGGCCGTAGCGGAGATACTTCAACTATTCTACATACAAAATATTATAGTATATTATATTTTACATAAAATTGTTATCTTTATTCTCGACTGTCTTTACGTGAATTAAGAAATTATGGTTTTATACACACATGTACATACATATGTGTGTGCGTTGTGTTTGTGTGTATTTTGTATAAAACATAATAAACCATAATATTTCAAATAAAATTTTTTTACTCTTTTTTTCTAATTCCCCTAACAATATTTGTAATTTTGTATTTGCGGTAAAAGTATATATTTATCGTATTATTTTTTTTTCTATTTATTCAAACGTTATTGGCGAAGCACTAAAGTAATGGCAATAACCAATCTTTCAAAGTTAATATACATATTAGAAGTATTAAATGACTTAAAGAATTGCGAGACATAATTTTTAAATAAATCGAGAACCGCCATAGAAAGGCATGTATAAAGATGGTATTTAAAAATTTTAATATCACTTGTGAATTATGCTACCGTAAATTATTTCCATTCTGCTAGTCGCAAATTACACGTTCGATGCACGTACGTTGAAATTACCGAACAGTTTACGAACAGTTACACAATTACAACCTAGTAGTCACTAGTTCGATATAAACGTTAAACTAAAATAGAAGCATGAGAGAACCAACTGATCATGACAACTTCAGAAATCTGTTACAATACATCCTAACTCGCGCATGATGCTTGTTGAGAGCTGGTGAATAGGTTTTTGAGTTAATTCCCGAATTTACGCTCCTCAAGCTCAAATATGTAAAGGATTTAGATCCCTTTACATGACAAAGGTATAATTTTCTCAGTCTCCCCGTCTCTATAGAAAAGTTTCGAAATGTCGAGACAAATTGCGCATTTAACGTTACAATAATACTTTATATTTCATTATTTATTTATTATTTCATTTCTATTTATTATTTATTATTTTATAATTTACTTATATTTTATTTACAATAATAATATTTTATAATATTTAATTAATAATATTTAATTTAATAATTTTCTTTCTTGTAATTGGAGTAAAAATAACTTCCAGCGATATGTAAAATAAAATATTGTTAAATTATTTGGCATGTTTGCGTTATTGTATGCTCATATCAGATGGGGAAAAGAATACTTACATAATATCAAGAAAAAAAATAAAAATAAGAAATAATTTTACAAAGCAGCTATTAAGAGCGTGGACAATATTCTTAAATTTTATTCTTAAAGTGCATAGCCATATAGATTATACTGAGAAAGAGTTAATATTGCTCGTGACAATAAAACTAAGACCGTTGTAGGAAACATACGTCTTCTCTGGTGGTCTACGTGAAACGTTTACTAAAAAGGATCAGGGAAAAGTTGCAAGACTTGAGAAGCATATTAAATCTGGAATAGGAAGTAAGAATCTTGTCTTCCGATAAGAGTAAAGTTCATTTCCACTGGAAATTAACAAGGTTTTTATTTGCAATGTAATCCGAAGTAAAATGCTGGAATAACGGTTCAGCGTATCTCACAATTATTAAAATTGTTCTGAGATACGTGTGATCACGTATCTATTTATTATATCTAAATTAGAGATCAAAATTTCAGTAATTTCGTTATTATTCTCTAGTTTCTTTTTTTTTTTTATTGCATCCTTCTCGTCTCTTGCCAGTCATTCAAAAAATAAAATTTTAAACACCGACCGAGTTTCCATTTAGTATAACTCAATCACGTTATATATATGTATATAAATTAATAAATGCTTATAAACAATAATTGTATCAAAAACGTTTTTCCGCGTAAAAATTTAGTTTCCGTAAAACGCTAAAAATGACGTCATATTTTGGAGAAATGCCGGTTCGCAAAAATTCTGTCGGAATTTGCGCGATATTGACGTACAGGCTAAAAAACTCATATAAGGGCGATATTTTTTCTTGTAAAAAAAACCAATGAAAATCTTTTTTTTGCTATTATGTAAATCCGCATTCTTCTTTGTTCGCATACATTAAATTGACTCTATTAATATGTCATGCAATATCGAGATGCATTTTTCGAAGAACTTGCTGGTTTTACGTGATACGCTTGCGAAATAAAATCTCTAGAGCAGAGAACAAATGCCTCCGAATAAAATCCTGAATAACACCTGATGCTCTCGAATCTCCATTACTGATACCAGTATTATTGTAAGAGAGAATGCACAAAAATGGTTCTATCACATTATTAATAATTATTGGTAGAAGCTCCTAATGCATGTTACCTGTTATTTTGATTTAATTTGTGCCGCTATGCCATTCTCGTATTTGATATATAAAAAAACTTAGACATAGTCTTCTAAATAAAAAATAATCGATACTGTCGAACAAAAAATAATATATTTATCAACGCGTGCAAATCTACTGACAAATCATTATTAAGTACATTAATACAAATTACTTTATTTTAAATTTGTGACTCATCGCTTTTTACACTACGAATTGTATTCCTCGAAACCTAACTTGCACGTCATTTTTAAAATTAACGACTGAGTAAAAGGAACTTCGCTGCAAATTCATCTGCGGTTTCGTGCATCTAAATGGTCCTGCGACACGAGATGTATCACTCGCGTTTTAATTTCCAGCCGCTTAACTGTCTCTCTCGCCATGTATACCGTTCATGTGTAACAGCACATGTATGGGCTATATTAAACGTTGGCACAACGTGCATTTACGGCACGATAAAGCCAAAGCATGTTTTGTAAAAGAAAAACTCATACGCTCGTGCAATACACGTGCGATACTGGTGATGGAAGTAGGAGAAGTGGAAGATGGAAAAGGAGAAGAAACAAGAGAAGAAGATGGGAAAAGAGCGTACGAGACACACATTACTTTCCAGTTATATATACGTAGAATGTTGTCAGCGCGAAGATGTAAGTATATGATGCTAGTGTATAACGTAAAATGCTTTCAAAAAGTGACATACTTTTAAAGTAAGAATTAGAACATAATTATAATATTTCTTGTATTTTGTATTTCTTATATAATATATAATATAATAATAATGTATTTTCCAACAACATACTAAAGATTAGAATATTTTTTTTTTACGGACATTATATTATTGTCATTTAGATTCCACATTCAAGTTCTATTTTTTTCGTCACATTAAAACAAGACGTAAGAAAGATCATTAGATGTTTTGGAACTTTTACGAAATTCGCATTCAAGATAGCAATCTAATCTGATACTCTATGCACGATGACGAAAAAACTTGGAGAAGAAAGAATGAGAAGAAACAAGTACTTGTGGAGTTAGAAAAACGCAATACAGCTCTTCGTTATTCCTCGCATCTTGGCATAAATCTTTTTTTATATGTCACTAAACCGATGACAAAAATTCGAAAGGGAAAGAAAAAGAGAGAGAGAGGGGAGGGAGAAGCGAGGGGTAAAAGTAATGAGCGTTGTCTTATCGGTAAAAGTCGTTTCGCAAATGGCACGCGTTTAAAGAGATAGAACAAGGTTTCTTTCGCTGTAAAAACAAACGAATTGATTAAAATAAATCTATAACCGGGTATAGAAATAAATATATATCTTGTCTCTAATAATAATTATTATTAAAAATAATAATCACTTTTTTTCATCGTCATTAAAGAAGGATAAAGAATATGACAGTTAATTTTTAGAGAATATTATGATGTCACGCGCAAATTATTCATGGAATCTTGCTTTTAAAATAGCATCCAGATTCTGGAACGCCCGGCATTTAATCGTATGTTACCATACGCGGTATGTCGCTGGTTCGAGTGGCGATCATATCTCGCAGGAAATCCGTGTCAACAACGAGAACTCGTCAGTGCAGACATTAAACGGGGCAAATGTTGTACAACCAAGGGACATATAGAGACGAAATGTTCATTCGAAATGTACATTCAAGAGGAAACCTTATTTCTAAATCCAAAAAAGTAGACGCAAACGCGTCCCTCGGGATGTGTCTAAAGGGATGCGACTAAAAGGAGATGCATTTCTGCGATGATGAAAGGAATAACTTGTAATACTTATGTGAAAAAAGACGAAATAAAAACGGTGTGTTACAACATACGTGCCACAGGCACGTAAAAGATAAATACATTTGAGAAATATTGATAATATTGATTTTTTTACGCCAAGTAAATAAGCTGATCTTTCGGACATATATAACAAGGCTTACCACGAAGTGCTTGAGAGTCAAGCATAATCCTAGATGAAATCACCGCAAGTCAAGAAAAAGCTATAGAGATAATTTTAAAGTAGGATTCAAGTTTGGGAAAACTTTTATTAAAAAACTCATTCGTGTAAATTGTCATAAAAAAATCCCACTTTTTTTCCTCGATTTTATAAGCTTTTTAAAAATCTAAATGATCATTGTTTCGAAATTAAACGTGACAAAATTTATAACAAACAAATGAGTATAAAAACTCAGACTTGTACATCGTACTTCCAATATTAAGTAGTGTTCTTAATTTATTCTATTATCATTATCAGTAGTATCAGATCTTATATAATTGCTGTATAAAAAGCACCAAGATGAAATATCAAGTTCCGCAGAGTCCTTTAGCGATAAACTTTGCCATCATCTTTGTCACGTAATTATCTTGCCTCGAGTTCGACATCGCAAATATCACGACAGCGTTTCCTGACCGGAAACGCCGAAACTCGGGCGCATAATGCACTCCACCACTCGGTGCACCGTGGAAAGAAAGCGCGTTGCAGAAAGAGGGTGATGGGAGAGCGCAGGTAAGGAGGGAAATTTGCGAGAGCGTCGGCTAAGGGTGTAACCCGGTCGATAAACCGGGGTGGGTGCGGTCCTTCCTCATCCCCCTGGACCGACAACCCCGACCCCGACCCCCGGTCCAAAGTCTCCCCTGACCCTCTCGTCTCCCTCATCCGAGTCGACGACCGAACGTCCCTGCAGCTGCAGTCCTCGCGGCAGAATTCCTCGTTCTCTCGGCGACGTCAACCCTCTTCGACCTCCTCCACGACGTCAAACAATCCTTCTCTCTATCTTCATCTCGGTGGGGGGTGTATACGGGAATATGGGTGCTCGCATCCCTGAGTAAGATATAACACAGCAGCGCAAAAGTTTCCGGAAAATTAAGTAAAACACTGAAGATTCCTTTTTATTCCGAACATTAATTTTAAGGAATTTAACCCCTTCAATTGTGAATAGAGAATGCGCATAATTTTCCGCATAAATTTTCAAAGTGTCTTTGCCATTTGAAATTTTCACAAATTTAAGATCACTTCGTGTTGCATCGTTATTTTAAAAGAAAGTAGGTAAGTACGATGTCGAGCCCTTCGAAGAAAAAGACATTGGATATCGATACTCGATACAGAGTGAAAGTCGGAACTCTTACCGTATTAAATTTATGCACCCGGATGTGCCGACAGGGACGCACCCATGGTGGAACGCATACAAGCACACGATGTGAGTACATTTCCCGCGAGACAAATCGAAGAATATAAGCTCTCTCCTAGTTCACGAGGTCAAACGGCGATCTACAGACGAGGAATTTGACGATGGATCGAGGGAAGTTTTACCTACACTTTTATCTCTTATCATCACATTGGATCCCTCGCACTTCCTAAAACACTCGCGAGAATTATATGTACCGAATGCTGCTTTGGGGTTCAGCAAATTATATACAAACATACATTTCTTAAATATTGTCTTAGGAATTGACTTAGATCATTTTATAAAGAAAAATTGTATGAGAAGAAAAGTTTATATATGGCCCTAAAAAAGAATTAAGAAAAAAATGATAATTTTATAGAATTGTATTAGAATTGTTAGTAGTTTCTGTCTGGAGACCTTTGTGTTTGAAGATGAAAATTTTTCTTAAAAATCAATTCTTAAAATAAACAGTACTTAAGAAATGTTCTGTATGTGTGAAGGAAGCGATAAAATCGTTTTCAAGCATTGTAAAAATTCAACTTTTCGTATAAATATGTCTTATTACAATTTTATTGTGCCCTATCAAAAAATCGCATTTAATTTTATTATGATCCAATTCAGGATTAATTTGTAACTCGTAAATCGTACACATGTTACATAACTACAGCATGTTAAAACCGATTATTTCGAATTTATTTATACTTTTTCACTTATTATTTTTCACTTTTTAAATGTAAATATGTATAATGATTCAATTCTGCAAATTGTTTTCGGTTTATCAGTTTTTTCTTTCCGCCCAGATTGATCCCGCATGTCAGCCCGAACGAGAGAGCGTAATTCGCTTTGCGTACTCTGGAAAATAAACAAGTAGCACAAGGGAGAATTCGCGAGTGAATTCGGGGAGGCGCGACCTCAGCGGGGAAACTTCAACGTGGAACTTTGCCTCGATTCGACGTCATCGACTCGCCATAATTTCGTGGCTCGTAGAATTTCGTATGTCGCGTAAGGGTTTATTCAAAGGAAAGTTCGTCTGAAGCAAACTTACAACATTGCTTATCGATCCTCGTCGCGTTTTCATTGTTCGCTTAAATTGAAGAAATTGAGGTAAAATTGTTTCTACCAAAATTATTAATAATTAACGTGACGGCAATTGCCTAGATTATTTTTCCTTGTCTTTTAGACGAGAAATTAACTTGAGATAATCGAGTTTGCAGTTACAATTTAAATTTTTGCAAGTGCATTAAGTATCTTTCCATTGCAATTAATTTCCTCTGTACTGTAGTCAGACCGATAATCTAAGAAGAAAATCGCTAGACTTTATTTGTGTAATTGAAGCTGTCAGTGCAAGCAATTCGTGAAATAAAAATCTTTTTACAGAATAATTATCGATTTCCATAAAAATATCCTTACATTTATTTGTTGTTGATAGAGCGGTCTTGAATATCAAAATAATTTTTAAATTTTGTCCATATTTTACTTTTAAAAGTCCACAAAAAATGATAAATATTATAAAACGTAATTATATATGTAATACGATAAATTATTAGTTGTATAATTTGTGTAAATTATGCAAAATATAACACATTTTGATTAATATCAAAAAAGCAATATTACTTTGACACGAGATAAAAATAAAAAAACATGCCGCTCTTTTATAGAACCATCTTGGAAACGATAAATCTCAGTTGGAAATTTATGTATTAAAAGAAATATGGGTATATTAAATTGAAATGGGTATATTAAAATAAAATTAATGAAATTAAAACAAAGTTTTTATGAAAACTTTTAACATTTGATGTGCAAATTTTACATTAATTTAACTATCTAGGGAAATAAAGATTAAAAGTTGAAATGTAAAAGTTAAGACTTCAGAATATACCTGTACTATTAATTCGCTTGCAAGTTTAAAGAATTTCAGATTATAATAAGCCGATTGTAAAGGTGCATATTAAATTTCTCTTTTTAACTCATTAGCCATGTGATGCAAAAATAATATTCCGCAGTTGCGTTAAATAAGAAATTAATCAGAAATAGAGAATTAATTATCATAAATAGAAATTTATTTTAAGCGGTATTTCTGAATGAACAAATTTCGGGATTCCTAAACTTTGTCGTAAAACAGATAGAAATTGCTCGCTAAAGAATACTTTAGCAAGTAAGAAACGTTTAGGAACGTGTAAGGAAAATTTAATCGGCAATTGATAGCGAGCGCTATTTTCATGCGAAAGTTTCGATCGATAGGTAAGGTTTTAAGAGAGTGCAATCCGTGAGAGTTAACGAATTTCATGAGATGTCTTCCGAACGCTGTGAGCGTACGTGAACTTTGAAAATGAAATAGACGAAATTGAGAAAATGTAGAGTACTGACTGGACCCAAGAGGAAATTAATTCGAAGGTGTTACGGCTATTCAGTTCTGAAGAAATAAAGCTCGTGACGGGACGATGAGAACCAAAAAGTTAATTAGTAGTCCGTCCAGTCTTTATTCTTTTGTGGATTTTTTTTCACAAAAGCGTAAGTATCAGTAAAAATACATGATTAATTCTGTCAAAAACTGTAACATCATTATTTTACGCGCAGACTTTCGAGTTTGGAGTAAATCTTTGTCACACAGAAATTTTTATGAGGGATGCTACTTGATTTTCAACATTAAATGCTATTAAACCGAGCATAATCAAGTACATCTAGTAAAGCACCAAGTACGTATCATTTAAAATTGACTTTAAATTAAACTTTCGTTACACTTAACATTAATTGAAAAGTTAACTGCGGGTCACAAATGTCGCAAAACTGTGATTATTGTTACATTATTGTGACAGTGGAACGTAAAAAAATTTAATCCGCCAAAAAAAGTAGAAATAAAAAAATACACGTGTATAGCGATATCGAAAAGAGAGAATCGTAACGTGCCACGAAAAAAACAGCAAATTTTTATTTTTAAAAATTTTTATTCTTTAAACTTACTAATTTAAAACCCCCCAAAATTTCGACACAATACTATTGTTGAGTCACAATTTTCCGAGTAACACAGACATGATTCCTTCTCATCCGTTTTAAAAGGAATACGGATTTAAATGTCAAGCGCGTGTCCTCAGTTCCCTGAGAACGTCACGTGCCGCATTCCAGTCGAATTTATTTTTGCAACAGATTTCTACGTGTAGCGCGAGTGTTTTTTCACAAAAATTGGATCTGCTATCTTGCGAGAGCCTGTACAAATATTGATACCGATGTTTGCACGAGCGGAGCAGTAGCGATTCGAGGCGCGTTTTATCCGAAGCACGTTTGCGGCAGGGTAAGTGAAGCAGCCAATGCGAATGGTAAAGCCTCAGCCGGCCTTTACTGGAAGGAGTTTCTGCGAGCGTCGACGTCGATATCGCAGCTCGCTGCTTGCCGCCTGTGGTTACAAAGCCTAGTCACGTCATTCACGGCAAGCTTATCGGCATTTGTTTATTTTATCTTCAAAGAATTTTGCGAAAGCCTGAACTGTCTGTGCGATTCGTAGAGTATCGGATATTTGAAATTTTATTAATTACTGATAACTGAGAAGAAAATGTCGATGTTTAATCTATATCCATTTACACGTCTTGCACACGAGCTCTTTGTTTTTGAAGACAATGCGAACGTAATCTGAAAAATGTTGAATTTAAATCAAAATGTTAAATTTAATTTCTCACGAATTTTTACAATAGAGCTCGCAAATAAAAACAGGAAATTGATGGAAAAGCCACGGTGCCGAGAATAAAAGTATCCAATGTCAATAAAAAAAAGTTGAAAGAAAAAAGATTGATAATTTATGATACGATATTTCTATGCTTGTTATTATTACAAACAAGACCAAATCCCCGCGAACGAGACTGGTACAAATTCTACGAGATTTGTACATTATTGATGGTGTTAATGTAGAATGTAATTAAAAATCAATGCATATAAGCTTTAATGCGTCCGATGTGCACGTTATAAATATACTGTGTATGCGTGACCTTTCGATTAGTTCGTCGATGAGCTGCTGTAATCGTTTAACGCGTAATCGCGAAAATCAGGTTGGACTATATAATATTGTGGATGTCACGTGATTAAATTGTGGACAGCTTATTGCATCCATTATCGTAATGTACATTTCAAATACGCACATTGTGCACATGAAAATGCTCTACGTTTCATTACTGATGATTTCAAAGTCTTCAATGAGTGCGTCAATATTTGTAGTTTAGGTCAGCCATGTCTACAAATTAATTATATTGTCAAACTGTGTATTTGACATTACATCCACTGCTTTTATATATTGCTTTCGTCATAAATAACTTAACGAATAATTAAAATCTCGTATATTAAGTAAGATATACTCAACATTTTTTCATTTATCCTCCGGCATATTATTTTTATCGGAGGATTATGCATTTCTATATAAAATAACTTTTAACACACCATTAAAAATATCGCACATATCTTCGTTTGAGAATTAATTAAATGTCCAATATACTAAAATATATAATAAAACTTCGTGTGAACAAAAAAGTGGATGAGCACACAAACAAATGTCAGAACAGTGATAAGCAAGTAAAAATGAAAAAATTTTTTAAATACATTTTTATGTAAGTTATTTTATAAAAGTAAAACTGTTTGGAATAAATTAGGATAAATTTACGTTGAAAAGGCAAAAATTGATAAAATTCTAAAAGAATCAAAATTAATTCAAAATATTTTATAAAATTAATCTTAAAAAAATCCAATTATATTAGAGTAGTATAAAGTCTTTTATTTTGTAAATATTGTCACTTATTTTCTCAATTAAACTGTCGTATCTGAAATTCCAAGAATCGAAATTCTAGAATTGTAAAGTTGTGGAAGTTTAAAATCGCGAATTATTACAAAAAAAAATTCAAAAATTATCAAAAGTTACTATAGTATCGCAAAAAAATCGAGATTTAAAAAACCACTAGAAGATACTAAGATAATCGATATAGTATAACTTGTTAATCCACAATCGCAACATTTTTCACGTTCCCAAAAATTGTATTTCAACAAAACCATCTATAATTTTTTTTACTTGGATTTAACGCACATCTAACTTCATCTCGTTTCTTTTGGCTGAAATAAGTGCATCGCCCGGTACCTCCAGCTGCGAGAAAATCGAGAATAAATCTCCGGCATATCCTGCATTACGTCGATTCACTGTAGTATTGGTTTTATCCAGCATTAACGCATTTTACCTCACCTTTTTCTTAAAATTGTTCCATTGATTTTATATTCAGACTGGCACTGAATTTTTTATAATAATGAGGAAATAAATATATATATATATATATGTATGAAAAGAAGTAACATTGTTACTTCCATATTAAGATTTTTTTAAATCGTTAGTTTTATTTAAATTGTGTCAAGAATTAATAAATTTTTCTCTTTTTATTCATTAAAATATAATGAATATATTAAAATAACAGTAGAAATTTATTCTCTTCGAAATAAATTTATTCCCTTCGAAATAAATTTCTTCATAATATAAATAGAAATGTTTTTTTTATTATATTTTGAATCTTTTAAAATTATATTTTATATATATATAGGTACTTTTATATATATAGGTTATATATATATATATATATATATATATATATACATACACACACACATTTTATACGAATTGACATAAAAGTAGACAATATAAGTATTAAACAATACGTATGTTTTTTAATATTGATTTTAATATTAATTTATGTTACAACGGCAAGGGAGTAAAATTAACTCTCATATTGGGATCCCTCTCATATTGGGATAAAATATTTATCATGGATTTCTGAGGAGCATTTCCATTTTTTTCAGTGCTTCGAATTATTTAGTAGAGATAATATCCTGTAATATAACACAACGAATTTTACTTAGTGAAGGGCATATAATTTGCATCAATATAAAAAACTAATCATACAGTCTAATTATCACATCTAATTATTGAATTAAGCTGCTTAATATTCCTCTCGATACCAAAAAATCGATTTCTAAATTTATATTAAATAAATATTAAATAAATAAATAAAGTTTCACACACAGAGATTTTTTAAATATACGAGGAAATATTTCAAATTAAATTTGACTTCCTAATTGCCCAGTTTACCGTCAAGTGAACGCATTGCATTAATTGCGTCGGATGCAGTTTCTGAATTTCATTTCACAGTACAAATTCGTAATAATGCAATGCCACCTCGTAAATCCGAAATTATGTGTACCATGACGCGGATGAGATTTTAAATGAACTTTTTTGACGGTAAGTTGTAATTAAAGTATATCGCGCCGTAAGTATCGTATTACTCCGCATACACAGAGATATCCACAGTAGTGTGTCAATAAGATTTCCCGTCGTGTCGTCAGCGAAGACGGCAACTTTTATCAAATTTACGACAACCCGAAGAGGTGCATCGTGGGAGATGTACGGAGGGGGTTCGTATCTCTAAACTACAGGATATGTCTTTCATAGAAGGTAACGGAAGTAGAGAGCCACGAGCGGGAAAGGAGCTGGCTCCCTTTGGGGATTCGAATGGAACGGAACGGAACTGAACAGTCTGAAAGAACAGCCGACTGCTGCTCGGGAGTTCCAAGCACGTAGCTCGTCGCTTGGATGAGAGAGCAGAAGAGTAGGAAGCTTACGGAAAGGGATGACGGAAAGGAGCCAGGCAGCGTACCTTCCTTTTGTCTTCATTCGCTCGTCCTCCTTTTTCTCCACCTCTCTCATCCGCGCCAGCTATATGTTACTTTCTGTTCACGTAAAAATTCTCTTAAGCTGCTCTCGATTGCGGTTTCGCCCGGGTCTTTCCTGGACTGCTATATACGAGCCGGTGTACTTAAAATAATAAATTTCAAAGCGAATCTCCAACCTGTCAGACTCTGTTTGGTTTATCTTTTCAATTCGGAATAATTCTTAAAGATCCAGTAGGATACAAAGTTATAATAACAGAAAAGAATCGTAAACTCTGTAAGGACGTAACATAATTCTAAGCTCGAGCTATTTGAAATTCTTCGGTAGCCAGCTGAAACTGGCGCGAGCTCGTTTTCATCTCATACAGTCTTGTGTGTGCTAAATCTTTGTGCATGCTTCGTACAAAGTTAAAAGGATTGAAAACAGAAACTCAACGGTAACATCAGCGCGCACGAAAAGCAATATCTACAAAGTGCTGCGATGAGAGAAACGCGAAAGCAGATGCGGGAGATGAGAAGAGAGAGGAAGAGAGACTATAACACATGTCGCGAGAAAGAAATAGAATGATCGTCGATTAGATCGACCGAGGCCGCGGTCGAATCTCAATTATTCAGATTTACTCCAAGACGACGGTCTCGCGATACAATGACGTCCGTTACTTCTTCCTCTCCGTTTCTTTCAAGGAAAAGATGCCATTGAGACATGGTGCACTCGTCGCAGAATGACGCGGACAAATCGGGAGAAACAGCGTTGTGCCGATAACACCTTTGAAACCGTTCGACGATTCCTGCCGTAATCAATTTTTTCTTCTCTCTCTTTTTTTCTAATGACTGTCACGAAATGTTCTTTCCATCGGACTTGTGACAACGTGTCGATTTATCTCGCGTGATGACCACACGATTCTAGTTGTATCGAATCCTTTACGCTACTGAAATGCTGTCGCAAATACAAACTTAGAAGACTTTCTTGGAAACTGAGATGCGTGGCACACAACATGAATTATTTAATTATCAGCCTGGAGATTGCCCTTTCTTCCTGATGACAATTAACTTATTCTCTCTCGTTGTACCGATACAACTCGTCTCTTATACGCGACATTTCGCGAAAACTGTGCGCAATCCAATTGAAACCTAAAATGCATCAAAGAGTGGAAAATGTTTATAAGAGAGAATGGGAGAAAAAGGACACAATACTTTTCAAGAAAAGAAGATTAAAATCAGTTTCTTTGTTTACACTTGTTAATAACTTAAGTAATTTATGCAGATTCATATCAAAAGCGGATCCTCTTTTTCCCTCCTCCCTTTTTCTTCCTCATCTTGCGTCATAAACATCACCGTGACAATGTTAATAACATTTGGAACAAAGTCGCACTTCGGAACTTCGCGCGGCAAAAGCATAAATCTGGAGATGGCTGTACGTAGGGAGACAAGAGCGTCAGAAAATTCCCAGCTGGTTAGGCCACCGCCGCCGTCATGTTACCCTATGGCACTCAGGCCGGTTAAAACATTTACGACACGGACGCTCGCGCCGTTGCATTTTCCATCAGGTGGCGAGCGAAGTATATGCGGATAGATTAACTTCAACGAAGCCTCCAAGGCATCGGGTGAATTAGGGACCCGGTTCCGCGCGGCGAACGCAATTTATCCGCAAGGATCGGAACGCGGCGGCGAACGGCGCCGCAATTAGGTCACCGACGTGGGTCACGGCGGAGATCAATTTAAAGGCCGTCTGTATTGTCGCCGCCGGCTCGGCATGAGATGACTTTCAAGGTAAAACGTGCATCGCCTCAAACTTAATCCCTCCAACTTAATTCCGCGCCCGATATAGCGGCCGACGATCGTGCTCGTATGGGTTGGAGCGGAATTGTCGATGAAGGAATATGTAGACTTCCATTTTTTACAATCTCGCCGATTGGATATTCGATATTTCGATAATTAAGTAAGCCGCTAATTAAAATTCTATTTTAAGCAAGCCTGACTTAATTTAAAAATCTGTCTTCAATTATGAGAGATAGAATGGTAGCGTTGCACATTTTCACGAATATAAATTCCATTTTCATTTAATGTAAACGCTTATGAATCACGCGGAGACAGCCATTTAATCAACATTATTTATAAGAACGAATGGAAAGTTGAAGTTTTACTTATGTAAATGCGCATGCATAAAACCTCGACTCGTATATTACCACATAACTTATATTGCTGTTACATTTGTAAGCGACAACAGAGTGCAGCGGGGCAAATACGAACAATTCCGATATCGTGCGTCGCAATAGGAAGCTTTCAGAGAGCTTCTTTACGTTTATCGCGAGTGACGTTTCTGCATTCTTAAGAAATGCAGGAAATATTTTACTGCAGGATATTTAAATTATTCAAATCCGCCCTGTCTACATCGATTTTAAATACACCTTAAAATACATGCCGACGTATATCTTTTTTTTTCATAAGCACTCCAGAAACGGAGTTTATTAAACCGAGATGTACCGACTACCTCATAAATCATAAAATTAGTTCATTTAATTATCTCTAAAGGTCGAAACATCCCGGCCTTATTGCAATTAGGTCACTGGCGCATGTCACGCTTGGAAAGCCTATTTAAAGATATGTATCCATGATACCGTATCAAACTGTGTGATCTGTGCGATTCAAATTTGTCGATATTCCTTCCAGACGAATGTAGTACCTGTATTTGTTGCATTGTACATATTATTGGTTGTACTTCTACAAAATTTCTTCTGCAAAATTATTCTCGCTCTTAAAATCAATTTTTTAATAAATAAGTTTGTTAAAAGGTTTTTTGTTAAGGTTCAACATAATTGCAAAGTAGGAAAACTTATATAACTTAAGTTGCAAGAAGACAAGTGCATGATTAAGAATTCGAGGCGTTCTAAACTCGTGTTCCGTATAAAAATATAAAAGTAAATAATGCAAGAAAATACACATTCAATAGCGTGTATTGTAATTGTAATTGGTTGGAATTGTTGATTCTTTCCTAGAATGACATTTTAGTATGCAGTCCATTAAGTCTTTAATTAACGAATCTATTATATTCGCAATATTGCGAGGAATATGTTTGGAGATGTTCCATATTCTACCCCACAAAATCCGTCGTTTAATTGTCTCGGAAGATCGAATAGTGGTGGCAGCTCCTACCACAATTAGGTCACCACCGGACCCACAGTTGAAAATCAATCAAACGATAACGACAACGTCGAATACGACAAACGATCAATCAACGATTGGCATACGAAACATTCCCGTCGTATGCAGCGCCCGGAAGTTTTATCAACCACTTGCTAGTTATGTTGCGGATACAAAAACTCTCAAAAGAGAAACGTTTTCCATTGCGTGTACAGGCTTCGCAATCTTCACGGTAAAATGAAAAATGACTTTGTGTGCGTAACTAAAAATACATAAAAAATAAATAATATAATAGATGCTGGAAACTATTACAAATGTCTCGATTATGTAGAGAGGTTTCCTCCAAAGATATAGTACATCGACTATCATAATTTGACAGTGGCTTTGCGATATTCGCTCTACGTACATCAACATTCTAATTACAATATTTTTTATTCATTGCTATATTTTATTATTTTGAGAGAGAGAAAGAGAGAGAGAAAAACATTAACTAATTAACCTTTCGCGATTCAAAATTTATCGCCGCGAAGCGAATGTATTATTTATTCAGAAAGTTTCAGCAAGTTTGGTCTTGCATGGAGGTAATGTCGAAATTCATCTTGCAGGGTGAAGACAGGCTTAAATGTTAGCGAACTATACCACGTCCGTTGTTCCTCTGTTATTTGCCCTTGAGTTATTGCCGAGAAAACTGCATCAGAAAAGGAGAAGGAGGAGATTTATATCAATGTGTCAAGTATCTAATTGGATCATTGGATTACGAAAGGGCAACTGTGTGGAAACGTATCGCTTTAGACCGAACTAAATAGAGATTATTTGCAAGCTACGAATAACATAATACTATTGTGCTTGAAACATAGATGTCAAAGTTCTCACATAAATGTGTTGTCAGAATGTGTACTGTAATATTATAATATGTAATTAGACAAATATTTCTATGGTATTATTATAACAATTCGTTGTGCTACAATGAATTATTTTACTTTATTATATTGTTTATCTGTATTTATGTTATGTTATTTGTCATATTAATTAACGGGATAAACAACCTATTATATCATTTATTGGTATTAGCTACTATATAGATTTACGTCATTAATTTGACTAATTATCGAGAACACAAGAAACATTGAATCTATTCCATGCAATTTTTGTGATATTAGTTTATAGTTTTTGTACATGTTTGAATTATATCCATATATTTCAATAAAGATAATCAATAATTATTAATGTTGATCAATTGATTGCAGGAAAGCTTTGTAAGTTAATGAGTAAAATTAAGTGAAGCTTTCAGATAGAATTCTTTGGCAACAATAACGCAGTAATTTAATATAACAATTAAAGGTTGGTTGTAATTCTATATATCGAATTTTGCAAAGCAATTTAATTAACCACTATAAAGTGCGTATTATTACATATATAAACTCTTCAATTTGATTAAATTTCTCTAAACTCATATTAAATTTATGTATTGAAAGTCATCCCCAATGCTGAATTTTCCGAGTTTCCACAAAAAGGAAAGTTTTTAATTTTTTATTTTACTTTAGATATTTTGGAATCAAAACAGCTACGTTTGCGTCTAAAAATAACACTTTTCTGCATTATTTTCTAATCATAGGTAATTAGAGAAATAAAGATTGCAGTCAATCTTCGCGGTTTTAGATATTGAGAAAGATTTCCAGTGGTGTTTCATGTTTCGAGGCACGAAGTGGTAGTATAACACGATGACCGTCGAAGATCAAAACACATTTTCCGTAACTGGGTCACCGTGATGGTAAACTATAAACCGCCGCTCATGTAGTAGGAAGTGCATCTCTATATCCGCATGACCGTTGTCGTAAAATAACTGCATGAAACAATTTATTCATTGCACACATACCCCAAGGTCTAATACCATCAATTTAAGATCCCTTCTACCTTAGGAAAATGTAAGCATCCTTGATATATTCGAAGATACTCTTGGCGATGAATGATATTGTACGTTCGCGAAATATTATTACTAAACAGTCGCTCGCACAACGGTAATCTCGTATCGTTTACATCCATAATAGTGTAATAAAATTGTAGAATTAACTTACAAAACATTCGAGAGACAGTTTCATCGATGAATTTATGATTGTACATTGTGCTCGATAATAAACATTGTTTGTTGTCAATTTCTATCATTGACAATAAATATGTATTATATAAAAATAGAACTAAAGTTGTTCAAACTAAGTTTAAGATATATATTTTATTAATCATAATATTATCATAATATTTTTGAAAAATCATTATTATTAAAGATAGATATTACTTTTTGAGTACAAAATCTAAAAAATACAATTTTATATATAAATATAAATAAAAATTCTCTTATAAAATATATAAAATTACTTTGTTTATATTTTCAAAAAAGTTATAGATTCAAAAATTTCTCCATATACATATTTCTCTGTTTTCAATTTATGCTTCAATTTATGCAATTCATGATTTCATAACCGTCAGTAATTCGTAAATAAAGAAAAATGTTACAAACATTATAGTAGTCCTTATGTAAGATCGATAATCATAGAGACGAAAAATATAGCCCGATGTGACTACTGCGCCTTCGAAAGTTCGAATGAAAGCGTACAATAAGCCGGTCACGATATTGCGAAATAGCATAGGAAATTTCCATGCGGACAAGTACACTCGTCGTTTTCGCATCATTATCGTGAAGTAAGACATTATTTGGTCGTTAAACTCTCTCACGATGACTACTCTACGTTTCGTCTCTATATTAGCACTGTACGCAAAACGATATGAAAACCATTAGGTATCTTAAATTCTCGTCAGTGCCACGAGCAGGAAATGGCACGTAAAACAACGACATTTTGAAACTGCAAAAAAGAAACTTACTCTAACGTAGTAATAACGCGCACACGTAAATCGATGCAAGATGCAAATTGACAGGGCGACGTCATATGTTGTTGAAGAACCCATTTCCTGAACGAAATTAACATTTACGGCGCGTCGCTGCAGAATGCGAAAACATGACACCTCGTGCGGAAACGTTTAATAATCGCGAAACAGAAAATTTAGTAAATTTCCTTACTTTGTCTCTCGGTGAAATATTTTAATTAGCATGCCCGGTGACTGGGACATCGTTAATTGCCAAAATAAATGAAGATATACCACAATTAGGTCGACACCATAGAATGTGATACCGGAATGATGGGAGAACAAAAAGTACGAAACCACCTGCCTCGACGCTTTCGTAAAGCTATGCAATTTCTCGTTATCTCATTTTAATGGGGACAACTTCTAGAAAGCTCCCAGACAAATCCTTTAACCCTTTTTACGACAAAGTGGACAAGGGTCTTTAAAATATCAACTTGGTGAAAGCGGTACTCGCGACATGCCACATGCTGTTTAAGAGAGAAGCACAGGGCCGTGATATCTTTATGTGAGAAAGAAAAGAAAACTCTGCATGTAATATAAAGCGTTTTGAAAGAATTCAGTGGAAAGAGATATCATAATTTTAATTAGAGATAAATATAAATTTGTATTAAAAAATCTGATTAATAATCAAGCGTTGCTTTTCATAAAGAAAATCTTCCACGGGCTTCAATTGAATACCTTAACATCACCTCGCATCTTTCTGCTTCCTATGAATTTAATTTATTAACAAATTTTAAAAATGTGTTAAATATATGTTTTCTGCGTGTCAATCATTTCTTTACTTGTAAAAGAAAAACAATAATAAGTGAAGCAATTGAAAGCTGCATTTCAAATAAAGATATAAATTCGAAGGTATTTTAAAAACTAGAATAAATCATAATCTTCAAATTCGTTATTTCCTACGTCTTTGTCGTCTAAAATTTCCTTCACATATTCCTCTTGCATTAGAAAAAAAGTTCGCTAAACGGAAACAAGCTGTGCGGAACGAGAAAAGATACGAGACGAGATTTACATACGACGTAACTTTCTTAGTTTGAAATCTTCCAAACTTTGCGGCATCCATTTTAGACGTGCCAGTCAAGTTTCTTACGAAGTAAATGCAGGTATCGCGATGTACACTTCAATAAAAGAACGGAAAAAAAGCGAAGAGATGACGTGCATTCAGAATTTCGCGTATTGTTAATGCTCTAAGTCGGAACAATAACAGGGTAAACGTTTTTTTGTAACTCAATGTAATTTGCAACAATCACAGGATCATCTACAAATCATTACAAATCGGTAATTTCAACTATTATATTTTTCAGCAAGTTGTTTTTTTGCAGAGGAAAGAAAGAATGAGTTTTGGTCGATAATGACATGAGCAAGATTTTCAAATATACTTAATTTACTAATAGAATATTAATTACTGACTAGCACCAATTGCACTTGTCTGAATTCGCTACAGAAATTAACTTTCCGATATCCGCGCTTTTATTATGACTGAAATAAGCGATGAACATAAGTGTATTATATGGTTTCTTTTATAATAAAAAAATGAACTATGTTTATAGCTTGCGTAAAATCGTAATATGCTCTTAAATATGTTAGCTACAACAAAATAAATTTCTCTTTCACTTCTCATATGAAATTCTATAATTCATTCAATAGTATTTTTACTTCTTGGAGAATAGAAAAAATATCCTTTAATAATTATCTAATCTCATGCTAATAATCATTAAATATTCTCGTATGTTTAAGAGACAGCTGTGTGCTTCGTGCACCAATATCGGAATGTTAACAATTGACATGAAAAATGTGTGAGACAGACAACGATAATCAGCATTATTGAGTCGATAATCGTCATTATTGAACCAAAAACTTCGTGCTGGGATATCAATGATGCGATCGCTTTCTTACCGTCCAACGACACGCAATGCCTCCAGACGAATATGCGCATCTCTGCGAGGTCCGAGAATCGCGTTTCTACCTGGATCACGCAAACTAACACACAAAAATCGCGTACGCCTGGCCGAGGAATCGATTTTCCGTGTTCGGTATTTAAAGCGAGTATGAGTTACCGCGCGGTCGCC
Source organism: Crematogaster levior (assembly GCA_901521435.1). Taxonomy (NCBI): domain Eukaryota; kingdom Metazoa; phylum Arthropoda; class Insecta; order Hymenoptera; family Formicidae; genus Crematogaster; species Crematogaster levior. Next base: position 100,770 of record CABEGB010000269.1, on the reverse strand, counting down.
ATCGGGGTATCGAACGTTTGGTCCATTAAGAGCAAATGTGTGTTCCTGGCTCGTTTTCTGCGGATTTTGGCACGTTTTGGCACACGAGCGATCCAATTTGGAAGACTTCGACCCGGCGGATTTTGGAGTCGCCGACAACCGTGCAATCTAATGGTGCATTCTGATCGATGAGAACCGGCAACTGCTGTGTGCTCGTCGCCGGGCACCCGGCTGACGAACGACGACGATCATCTTCATCGATCCCCGCTGTTCATCCATATGAATGAGACACTAAATTTATTAACGGTCCAGTTGCTCCTCTTTTGCTACTCGAGATCGTCGATTGGTCTCCATGAGATTCTACATAGGGAGAGCACTCTCCTCGCTCCCACGATTGCACTGATTATTTGTCACTCTAGACATTTTGCTTCTCTGACGCTTTTGCTTTGCTGGCGATATAATGTAATTCTGTTACGATATTTAGCCTCGAAATGATGCTCTTTTTTCTCAACGCGCTGCTTTCCTAACTCGAAGCGTTATCTTCAATCAATCTTCAATTTGTGCGCAACATATCGTACTTCGGTCTCGAAATGGAAATAAGAAAATAAGAGAAACTAAGAGAAACTTTTCTAATAAGCTTATAATCTTCGGTGTAGAATAGAATATCACAGTGTGCGCGAGAGTTTTAATATTTTAAAAGTTTGGTATACGTGATTTTTTTGTTCTGTACCGATTAATACTTTAATAAAATAAAACACGTAATTTACGCCTAGTTAAGTGGAATTCATTATTACAATACTTTTTCCGAGAGAATACTCGTGTTTGTTACTTTTTAATATCGTTTATTTTCAAATTCTTTGACGAATCCTGTCACTTTCCACTATTTAATTCACAACTATCAAAATTTTCCAAAATCCGCTGTTACTTTCGATCTCCTCGTTACTTTATCTTTTTTTTTCAATTATTTAGTAACTTTTAGAATTATTCATCCGCTATTTAGAATTTTCTTCCTTCTCCTTCATATCGCTCTTACTACATCTGCTTTCGTATTTTAAATTAAATCACTCGTTCCCTTCTTGCGCGTGTTTACTCTCTCCGCGCGCTTTTAAATTAATTTATCGATTCAGTCAACAACCTCTCTCTCGATTGTACTTTATTCTCTTTAAGCTTCTTTATTTACGTCACGAATATGCGTCAGCGAGTCAACGACCGTACGTCGTCGGGAAGATCATTTCGACGACGCGGTTTCGCGGAAGGGTCCTTGGTGTTACGCGGCAGGACGATAAGACGTAACTGCTCTCACGAGGACCACTGCCCGCGATCGGCAGGGTAGGACAGGGTGGAGGACGCCGCTCTGTGCCACTGTACGGGGTGTGTGCACACACCCGGGACACAAACTGAGAACAGGCCGCGAGACGGAGAGAAAATGAGAGAGAGAGAGGGGAGAGAGGGGGTGAGATGGCAAAGAAGGAAAGCGGGGATGGAGAACGGGTGCGCGCAACCTGCGCGCAAGCGTGCTGCGGCCTTCATGGGGTGTAGCCGCGGCGTGCATTGCCTATCCGCCTGTCGAGATGCATATCCTAGGTACTAAACAGGTAAAGGTGCACCTTTATCCCTCGTCCTTTCATTGTGTTTCGCTCGAATCCTTGTCTTGCTCCCCCGAGCCGCCCATTTCGCCGCCCGGCGAACGATTACGAGACGCGATAACATTTGTCACGGTTTTAGAACGTTTCTCATTTTCTTCTCATTCTGCTTCGCTTCTCTTTGCTATGCAAAGACGACAGAGAGACTCTTAAGGAATGAAAAAAGGTTAAAACCATTATTCCGCGCGGTTTGTCAAAGTCGAATAAAGATTGAGACGAATCAAGTGAATAAATGAAGCATATAGGAAAATAAGAAAAATAAGTGTTATAAGAAATATTACGATAACAATGTTCAATAAAAAAAAATATAACAATTATTAGTTGTGAAATTAAAAAATGATTGTTTTATCAAATTTCTATGTTATGAAATATTATATATTGACTCGCACAAAGTTTGCGAGAGAATGTTTATTTTCTTCTTGCTCATGGAAATTTGATAAATTGTAAAATAACGTATGGATATGAAGCTTGATACTCTATCAAATTTAAAGCCATAAAATACGCGATGAGCGTGATACGTTATACGAGACCTGATTATTTCAACCGCAAATTTTACTTGACAAATTGCTCCGATCCATTTCTTCAGTTTTCTTTCCAACTACTTCTTCTTCATTTTTTTTATCTCGCATATCATCGTCTGTTCCACTTTACCGGTTTACAATGCAGGACGACTAATAACTGTCGTGGAACGTACTGAAATGTCATTTACCCTTTTGTCTGTCCACGAGTTTTTTGTACCGCACAATTCGTGAGTTATTTCTACGTTAACGTATCCTGCCCGTTGTTCTCTCTTCGATGTCGTTGAAATTAATCTCTTTTCTCACTTCCGGAGAAGTTTATTATCCGTAGTCGGAAGCGTACCCTTTAAAGTCGAGGCCTTTTAAGCATCCAAGAGCAAAACAAATCATAATCTACATCTCTATATAATACTTTTGGAATTTAGGTACAAAGTGTGTTTGAATTTATTTATTCGAGGACAGAGAGTTCGATGTTTTCCCTATTTCGTCTGCTTCGAGAGAAAAACTTTTGTCTTTCCTTTTCTTCACAAATTCAAAGCGCCGAATATACATATAACACTTTTCTCGTAAACTTATAAGTTTAGCCACTTTCCTGAGATCAAATTTAAAAGGAAGAGGCAAGCACCACACCACACGCCGTTCAACTTTAGGGAATCTGATCCTCTCATGTGCGATCTTCAGTTCTCATCGCGACTACTATATTCTTTTACAAGAAATAAACAAATTTACGATACACGAAGCAATTTACATATGGGATATACAACAAATTTTATATATTACAAGAGTTCCAAGTAATATAATCTTATTTGTACAAGAACATATAGCAATTTTGGACCGTTCCGCAACAGCTGGTAGAAGAAATTATTAAAATAAATAATTTCTACATACCCTAATTTCGTATCATAAATCTTGAAACTAGATAAAAATCTTAATATCAATTAATAACACACAAAATAGTTAAAAATTGATTATTATAAATGTTTTGATTGATTTATTATTTCGCGACCGCTATTCTATAGCAATAATCAATGTTTATAATCATCAATCATTTATGTAATATTTCTCGATGTGAACAATTCCATTTTGCTAATCGTGCAAGTTTGCCCGACATTCAAGATCGTACTCGTTGAATCCGAACAATGAGGAGCGAAGAAACGATGAAAATGGTGAAAGAGATAAGGACATAAATGCGCACACAACGCAGAAGTGAGAAAAATCTCTATTGACTAACAATCTTTCTGCAAGAATTATCCATCTTAGATCCAAGGAGCTTCACTTCTTGAATTTATCAGGTCAAGAAGGATTGGCCAACTTGAAGGAAGCACTTATATTTCTGCCAATTCTAACAAGCACTCATCTCAATGCCCAGGATTATAAGTTAGATCGTGAGCGGATTAAGCAGTTGTGAGAAATTAATATAGTATGTAACTGCGTCAAAATTATTTGTCAAATTTATATGAATTTGTTATCAACTTTGATAAGATATTTTTATATATTTTGCATTAAAGTTTGATCAAGTCAAATTTCGTTCAATAAAATATATAAGTTAATATCAGTACACATTTTTTAATATAAAATGTATGAAAAAAATGATATAATGCGTATGTAATATATAAAAATTGTTAAATTAGACAAGGAAATTATTTATTTAACTAAGACTAACAAGAAATAACTATACAGTATACCCTAGTTTAATTAGGATTTAGCTGACCTTGCATACTAATCTGTTCTGTACCTATCAAAACCTCTTTTTATTATTAAATGTGTTATCACGTTATCATTTATGACACAATTTATGGTCATCAGGTATTTTAATAAAACATCTGATTAATTCCTTTCATAATTAAACAATACAATACAACATTAATGTATCGCGTGTCATTGTTATCGTAATCTTTATAATTGTGTTTTTTTTTAAACTGATTCAGTAATTATTCTACGATTGTTGCATAAAGTCTTTGCATTTATTTTATCCCGCGATAAAATACATACAAATATAGTTTTCGTAAAGAGTCTTATCGTTACATTGAAAGTAACTAAATGATGTTGCATAGCCAGCATCGAGATTAGAGAAATTTTGGGTTCGTGTTAATGTTGTCATAAACAGCATGTTAATAGTATGTACAAACTCAGCTTTGAGCGTTAGCAAGATGTAAAACGGACTCGGCGTGTAACATCATGATGTTACACGGCCAGCTATTATTCATGTCAACGGACGACATTTTGATGCACTACATCTAACATTTATTGCACCAGCTCGTCTCTAATTCAGGATCATTATAAAGCGTTACAGGGATAGAAGCGGACAGCGAATCGCACGGAACGAAATAACACGGGCCACAAGAGAGTACAACAAATGAGAACGAATATCGAATAAGGGCTGTAGGCGGATTCTGAGGGGAAAGCAGAGAGACACATTTCCCTCCCTCTAACTTTTTTTCTTCGTAGGAGGATTGCGAGAAAATAATTAAATTAAATTAAGATATATGAAAGCGAATTTCTCCATATACCATTAATTTTGTATCGTTCTTGAGTTCTTATTAAGCTGTATATTGTATCATGAAAAGATAGTACAATATGACACGTCGATACGTTATATATAAATGTTTGCAAAAAGATAATAATAAAAATAATATAATAAATTATCATAAACTTTTTTCCAATCAAAATTTAAGATAAAAAAAAGGAAAGTAAAATTTTATCCCACAAATAAATCTTAAATTTGATATTCCTGTTCGTGTGCCACTAATATATTTTTCATCGAATCGCGATTGCAAATATGACATAGCAAATATCAAATCGACTCTCAAGATCTATTTATTAAACCGTATCATGTATCTCACAAGGATCACATCGCAGTTTCTCGGTTTCAGCTGAGCTCTTCAGCAAAATCGCGGCTATAAATACGAGTAAGTTGATTTCTTTTCTTTTTAATTATTAAAATGTTAACAATTTCCGCGACACTGACGGCACTGTACATCCATTACCCTCTCCAGCTTTTCTTGCCGTTCTTTAGAACTTTCAAACTCGCGACTCAAAGTATTAACTCAAACCGTAATGACCTACAAGGCAAACAAGCTCGAAACTTTTCACCGGTCGACGTTGATCCACCTTAGCGACAATTATAATAAGATACAACCGCTTGCGGTTTTATTTAATGCGCGAGTATTATGCGGATACCGAGGGGATACAAAAAAAGATACAAAAATTAAATATTACAGTATTATAGTATAGTGATTAAGACTTTTAATTATTATTCCATAAATAATAATATAAATAATAAATAATATAATAATAAAAATATCTTAACATAAACTGAAATGTGAAAGAAACAAGATAGACAAAAATAAAATCACGATAGAGATTTACTGAAGAATAACATATCATACCATTCAATTAAAATTTTACGAACATTTAAAGCACAAATGTACGCGGCATTATTTAATTTCTTTTTAAAGATACGAAGAATAATACGAAGAATAATATCGATCTTGCGAAGTTAGCTACTCTTGCTACTCTTAATTCTCATAAATTACTCTCATGTAAAAACAATGTAAAGAATGTAATTAATATCGTTACGTATCTATACTATTTTTATTAACTCCATTCCTTGTAAAAATATCTACGTGCTAAATAAACCACTACGATCTCGTAGAAGAAACTGAATTCTCGCAAGAAAGCGAAGTACCTTCGTCTGCCTTCGACGTTTTCCAAGGAAATAAAATAGGATCGCGGACAGGACGGATTTTCAGTTGCCATCAAAGATCGTGGCGCTCGCCCGATTTTTAATTAATGTCAGGTCACGGAGAGAAATGGCTCCCCCATCTACCGCCGTGTTCCTCAGACTCTGAACGATCTCGACCCTGTCGTTTCAGGGAAGAATCACCTATCGAAAATCGATGAAGTCGTCAGCACCCGGTGACCACCTCCGTTACCAGCGCTTTCCAACGTTCGTCGCGCATAATCGTTGATATATCGGCAGAGTTATACAGACAGCTGATAGGTAAAGTTGCGGATCATGCAGCGCTTGCAAGTTCCTTCACGCTTAACGAGGAGGAAAGAGTAAGGAAAGGAAGAACGAACCATTTAAAATTAACGTGGACAAGCAATTTCAGTGTGACAGAAGAAACACGGTGTTCCACGTTTAACACGGTGTATTAAACATAATGACAATGTTAATTCCTGCGAGTAGAAGAAAATCAAGTAATTCTATGTAATTTATGAAAGAGCAAGAAGAAATGGAGCAAAAATTTCTCGAGGAAGGGAAATCATGCAAAGAAAAATTTATTCAATTTACTCTTTTTTTTCTGTTTGACGATTTTGGGGAATAATTTGTGCAAAAATAAATGATTTAAAAATTTACATTAAGTAAGAATTTAAAAAATTGTTAACGAAACCGTTTAGCTCCCTCGAATTAAATAAGTAAGTAATAAATACTATTTTCTACTTTAATCTAAAATTACGCAAGCGAGCCAATTAAGCGCTTAATTGGCAATAAGTACGCCAGCTGTCTTGACATAAGCTCCGTTATTGCAGCGAAAAAATCACCTACTTTATCTTTCTTGAAGAACGTCTTACCGCGGCAAAGATAAGCAGCACTCATTTTAACTATACTCTCGTATTACATCAGCTTCCGCAGAAATTCTGAATTACAAGCATTTTTCTGTGAATTTAGTTGAACAGAGCTCAACATTTCGGTAAAAATACCCAAAACTTTTGATTTATTGATACTTTAACTATCATCAAATTAATCTTACCATTTAAATAACTTTTCTGACAAGTTTGAAACGAATGTTTCATCGAAAATGTTGAAGCGTTATTATTTATCGAAAATTCGCATTTTTTAACACACCGCAAATCTTCATCTATATCTCAAATTAATAAAATATTTTAAACTAAAAATTTATCGAAGCAAAATCCATTAAAAGTTAGCTGAAGAGCATACTCTTGTAATTCGCCTCTCTGAGGCTCAGTTTGCAAAAATTTCTTCGTTTCTAGCTTCGATTGCCAATAACTTCTTAAACTCTTTCCATCCTAGGCGTTTCTTTCCAAAGAAGTATCGATTTTAAATTCCCCAGGGAATCTTATGAGAATCAAGCTCGCCGGAGCGTTACAAGGCGTCTCGCATTCCAAGACGACGAGCGTCCTCGCTTCTTACCTTCTCTGCCAAACTTGCGCTTCTTCTTGCCGGCGCCGCCGCTCGACGAGCTCTTGCTCGAACTCTTGTCCTTGCTCTTCCAGCGTCCAATCAACATTTTCCGCAGCTTCCTTCTCAGCGTCTCAAGGGCAGCGTCATCGGGCGAGAAGACAGCGCGGGCATTAGTCGGGCGCGCACCGCGCACGTTCACAAACCGCAAGTGATACGTAGCCGCGCCGGACGTTTCGTTTGATGCTGCGGATGCATAGAAACGACGGACGCACGTCGCACTGCCGCGCGATCCCGCCGTCTCGTTGCGTCGCCCATCATCGACAATCGGGAAGCGTTCCGCCTCTATCGTCCCCGCGCGAATTCAGAAGCACGAAATGGCTCGCGAACTTAACGCGACTTGGTCCAAGCTGTTAAGCCAAGCTGTCGAGGCTCACCTGCGTCGTGCCCTGATCACGAAAGTGCGAGAAGTTGGTATCTTTTAACGACCGTAATTGCACTGAGAAGATATTCCATGGAAGAAACACTCAAGGAGAATGGAAAGTCAAACTAATGTCGATTTGATGACCGAATCACGATCAAAACATGACATATTTCTGTCACAATTTAATCAATATGACGTCAAATTAACATTATTTTGACTTTCTGTTCTCCTTGGACATATATAAGTTATGATGAAATATTAGAAGTTTGCAAATGCGTGTCTAATGATGTATAAAATTGTCGAGGATATACGCGATGACATTCACGAGGTCTTTAATGACGTCGTCTAAAAATACAGTCGCTGATTAGTGGTCATCAAGAGTACTTTCAAGCACTTTCTCAATCCGGATTCTCGTCAGTTACAAGCATGCAATTCTACTTGAAGCAATCTCAAATGCGACTGGATTATCTCTATGAATCTACCTATTAAAAATAATTTCGAAAATGACGAAAGATCCAGAATCCTTTCCTAATATATTCATATAAATTCTTCTATTATCGAAGAAACGAAAGAGCTACCCTCGAAGCGAAAAAAATATTATCGACGATGTTAATATATAGAGAAGCCATTGTGGAGAACAGAAATCCCGTGTACGAGTCATATCGTAAGAAACGCAACTCCATGTTGAAGCCGATCGTATCGGAATGGTCGATTTGAAGAGGAAATTGCCAAATTGTCGCCGCAGCGTCTCGGTGCCATTGACTTTTGCTTCCGATTGGAGAACTACATGGTTGTACTTACGAACCCGGACTAGCAGGTCAAAAGGATGACAGTTCTTCGTCGTAACGGTCATCGACGTAACAAGATAACTTCGTTTATCCCTTCGCGCGCTTGCTGGTTCCGAAACGGAACCGTAGACGTTTGTGAGAGACAGCGATGATGGATAGTACGCCAAAAACGATGGAGATAGCGCACTACTTCTCCGACTAGGATTTATGATTTTTATTATCGTCTACGAACTCTCCTACGTCATTCTATCACAATTTGCCAAAGGCATCGACTGTGTTAATTAGACTCCTACGTCTCCTACGTCATTTATCATCGCTCAATATTAAAAGAGCACTGTTTTCATGATACGACGAATACACAATCCCAACTGCGAAACCTTAGACATTTTTCACTTTTTTCTTTAACTTTCCGTCGTTATTGCGTCACTAATTTAATGTGCGAAACGATATCAATCGTGCTGATAAATTAAACGATAACGTCGGTGAAAAATATTAATTTAAAAAATACACAGAGTTTTTAAACACTAAAAGACTACTTTTCCCGATTTTATTATCCAAACACGAATTTTTTGCTCTGCAATCGTCAGATTCGTTGTTTCATACGATCGTGATAAGATGAGAGGTCAAAATTAATTAGAAGTAACGTTCTCGTGAATAGCAATGCGAGTTGAAATAACATTACACGAAGCTTAATTTTAAACTAATAATTCATCACTGGCTACAGAAATCACCTTGATGGAAATTTCACGCATTGGCTTTTACCATATCAAAGCGGATCAAATTGAAAAGCGCAAACCAGCAAATTTAGTGAATTGCCTTTATGAATCCGATGGTTTTAACAATAGAAATTCGCGTTCATCTCCCTCCCAGAAACCGCAATAATCGTGCTACTCAGTCAATATAATCGAAGCAAGGAATATCGACGAGCTGGATGGCTTCAGAATGAGGGACGACCCATTATTGATGCCGCCTACACACCTCCGAAGAAACGATTTAACTCGGTATTAAATGTGACGGCAAATCGACGATCTCCGAAAAGCGAACGGAGGACTCGATACTACGTGCCGGTTAATTAACAGGGCTAATTGGATCTTTTACTTCTTTGGTAAAATGGTAATTAATTCGAGGATCGATTGCTCGTTCGTGTGCGCCAAACGAACCGTTATTCCAATTCGTATAGCTATTGCCTTTCGATATTTCGGACGAACGAATGTTATAGCAAAGAGATTCGCGGATCATTCGATTGGCAACAGCCCTTTAGTCGTTTATTCCTCACCGAAACCACTTCACTCTGATTCGTTGACCTTTATGGGTTGTCCGCGAAACTTACTTTACGATCGAATTGGAGCCTATCTAGCTATGTGGATTTCAAGAGCGATTTCGATGCACGGCTTTTTGGAAAAATTCCAACAAACAAACTAGCCGTGACTATGTCCTTAAGTTACGCTTCGTAAACGATTGAATGCGACTGGTATTAAACTCCAAAGGTACTCCCTGAGTAAAAGAAAACGGAAACGACGTCTATCGACACAATCAAATCTGAATAAAATGACAAATTAGCTTTTAGCACTTAGCATTTGAAAGTTAGTTTATATTATAATAAGATCATCTTGAATTGTATTTCTACAGTGCAATATTACATTTTATTCCTTTGCAAAATGACAAGTGAGAAATGAAAAAATAGGTACTTGCATTGGTACAATAAACGAAATAAGAAATAATTTTTTTAGCTTCTTTCTTCCGCGATAAATCAACATCCTTATTCTTTTCTATTTTATTTTCTTACTTTTTTCCTCACAGTTATTAGTATATCTCTTATTGTTTAAGGGCAAAGCTTACTTTACTTGGGAAATGAGTTGTCGCTTTCTTATTTTTCACGCCCTGTCTGCGAAGAATAAGACGGATTATGGTTTCCCTTATCACTGCGAGAAATAATTTCTTTTGATATAATAATAAATTGTTATCTCTGTCTGATTTCTATTCATCCTCTATTCAACAATAATTTATATAAAAACAACAGATGTCAGAACTATTATTTTCTTAGTCTACATATATTGTAAATTGCTTTTTTAATCTTTATTTGTATTTGCTTATCGAATAAATACCACAAAATTTTACAAAAAAGAATTTTACTAAAAAGAGAATGTATTTTTTTTAATAATAATAAAAATTGAAAACTGAAATCAGTGCCTCTAAATAATCCTGGTAATGATGATACTGAATACTCCGAGTTCATCAAACATCTGAGGTTTCACGATCACAGAAAAGAGAGACAAAAAGTCACTGTTTGAATGTCATAACACATTCGTGCCGATATAACAGCGTCGTGATTGCAACGGATTATTTCATAAATGATCCATTCATTTACCCTACACAACCGTATCATCTGTAACAGATACTAAAAAACTTTCCTGAGGATTATATTAAACAGGAAGAACGTAAAGTTGAGAATAGCCGCCACACGCTACTCCACATGCGGACGGCGACCGCACCGAGGTCAAGGCACTCGGTAGTTCACCATATTGCTGGTCTGCATCGAACAGCACGGACACTACCGGCGACTCCCGTTCTCCATTTTCTCCCAAAGATATTCGAAACTATTAATCGATCGATACGACAAATACGATTGTCACGGAAGACAACGAACATGCCCCGCAATCTCTCGTTCGCACCTTAACGATCCCGAACCCGGACAGCGATCACGAGTATCGAGTGACCTTCTCGTGTCAAAGAAATCGATAGTAGACAATTGGCAAGTAGAGGAAGCAGGAACCGAGCTGCACGTTGCTCCGCACTGTGCCGCAACGGGACCACAATCAAGATGGTCGGCACAACATAGATTTTAACGGTTTACGCGATTATTAGGCGTGTCAACGATAACGACAACGGATCCGGCAACGATCCCTTACGTTTACGAGGATCACGGTCGATGGTGGCCGCCGACAGACGTTCAAAGGGGGGACGAACTTGAAAGACGAGACACACCACCACGACCAACTGCGACCATCACCTACACGTCGTTTCACGGGACACGACAAGACGGTAGCGGCGGCGGCGGCAACAGCAGCACTAGCACCACCACTACTACCGGCGAGGGTTGTACTCTCAGGGACCCGGCGGGGTTTCCTCCCTCGGATATATCGGTCGAGACTATGTCATCGCGGCTTGTCTACGAGACGAGTGGCGCGTACTTCTCGCCCGCAACGACTCTCGGCAACGAAGGTCGCGATCGATCAGTACTTTTCGAAAAAGACGCCCGCATGCGAGAAGGGCAAATGTGGAAAACGGTGAGGTACAAATCACCACCACAATCACCACCACCACCACCACCGCCGCCACCACCACTACGACTACTGCTCTACGCCGGCTACACGTTGTTTCACACGTCGGTGCACCTGCAGCAGCCGCAGCAGTGGCAGCACCATCAGAGAGGAGAGCGACGCACGTCGCTGGGACGCCCGGAAAGTCCCGGCTATACCATCCCCCGTTCCTCCCACTTGCGATCCTTCCCGGCGTCTTCCTCTCTCCTTCTATCTTCACTTCGGGTGACGTCACGGGAATGGAGTCGGGGATCGATCCCGAACGCCCACCTCCAGGCCCGCATCCTCCCTCTCCCGAACGGTACTGACCGAATAGAAAACATTCGACCGTTCCCTCGTCGACCTCCAGCGACCCCCCGGATGTGCATACGCAGCCGGTGACACGCACCACCATGCAACGGAAGAGCGCGGAAGGGCGTAATTCCTCGCCGGATGGAGTGTACCGACGAGATCTCGCGGTTGCAGCGCGCGATCCCGCGAAGTGATGAAGCGGGAAAATGGAACAAGAATAAACGAAGGGAGGAAACGTGCCCCGTCAAGGGACAAGTTTCACATTTTTATGCTTGAACCCCCCTTGATAATTTTGAATTTCTGAACGAACAGATATTATTAAAATTTTTATTCGAAAGAAAGTGTTTTTTTTTATTATTATTGATAAAATATCTGGACGCGTGATATTTTCTTCACCAAACGCTGCAGAGGGTTGAGACGTTTGTTTATCTTTGTGTGTTTGTAATGTTCGTTTATAAGTTTGTAACTTTTTTTAGATAGGGAAAGTTTTTCTCTAGTATACTGTTACACACGAAATATACGCAGTAAAATATAGCTAACAAATATGTGAAACAATTATAATTCCTTTCCTGTGAAAAAAGTTTTTTTTTTATCTGTCCATTCGCAAAAAAGAAAATTATACTCTGATTAGCAATATCGTTCGTCCTTGTGATGAATACTAAACATTTAAGTAGAACAAAAATATTGCGCACATTTATTAAAAGCTTATTAAAAGCATTTATAAAGTGCTACTTTTTTAAATGTTTTCATTATTAATTGCTTCTAAAATCCAAGCTGTAAATAAATTAAATAAATTTTAATCTGTCAAATTCGTTAGGTCCTACAGATCGAATTTTCGCGTGTTCGCGAAATATGTCAATAACTAAAGAAGAAATTAAGCGGTAACAATTGTCAGAATTGTCTTTTCTTTTGGCAAATGTGTCGATTTGACATGCCAATGTAAATTTTTCAAACACAGTCCCCTGACAATATGTCGGCATCCGATGCTTAATAGAAATATTGCGCAAGGATTAACCAGTTTTGCACGATTAATTATCTATCGCAAGCGTAGATATACGTACATAATTAATGACGTAATTAATGAGGATAAAGCTAGTACGCCCGATAGCCGGATCGTTGTTTTGCCTCTGCTATGAGGCCGGGATGCGTTGGCATGATCTCAATTCCAAACATCGAACATTCAAATCTGCATCTGCGGGCCGGTTAATCTGCATAGATATTGCGCCGTGCAACGCGCGCGTGGAAATTCGGCAAACTACTATTCTACTTCCCTATCAGGAATTCTTTTGTCCCCGGGAAACGCTTGCGCGCCAGTTCGGCGTTCAAGTGGCATTAAAGGAAGGATAATGTCCTCGCCCGTCGTCTTTTGATCTCCGATTTTTCGTCGCTTCGTCTCGGAGGGGAGATCCAACAAAATCGACGTCCATGCGGGCTGAGAATAAAGGAAAAGTCTCGCGTCTCTTCGACGGAAAAGAAATGCTGAAAAAACTCAATCATAGTTCCCGATCTTTGCCTGATCATTTGACGGTGATGAAGTAACGGAAAGAGCATTGAACTCGCTCAATTAAAACAAAGTTTAGCAGTCGCACAGAGATTTTATATTCACTCCCGGGGCGGTCTGACAAAGTAGTACATGCGCAAAAATAAGCGTACGTGACACGATATAATTATTCAGTATAGTGTACAAAAAAAATAATGTTATATTAACAACATTATGTCTAATTGGAAATAATCTTGCTAATTCAGTAACGGTATTAATAAATCAAATACTTGTTTTACAATATTAAAATAAGAGTATGATATATCGACGAGATTACTTCCAATTAGGCTAATTATTTTATTAATACAACAATTATTATTTTTAACAATTATTTTTTCCCTTGTATACTTTGCATGAAATAATTTACAATAAGAATATTTCAAAATATATCTGACAACAATGATAAAATGTAAAACTGTGATCTTTCCTACACTTTTATATTTATCGCGTATATCTCCATTTAGATATTAATATTGCAAATGCAAGAGAAACTTATTGTTTTATCCTACGTTGCATTATTATTATTACATTACACATTTTCAACAACCAAATTAGCTTAATCAGTAAGCCCTAAATGTAATGCAATTTAGTTCGTCGAACATAAACTCTGTCGAGAATCAAAGAAAACATTCTTGTTAGGCAACAAAATCTTCTGTGACATATCCAGAGCCGCGCACTTTCCGTAAGTGTACTCTCGGAGTTATAAAATTCTAATGCAATGCGGAGCAAGGTAACGTCGTGGATTTTACATGAATGACCGTGAAGATGAGATCGGAGTTGAAACAAATAGAGGAGATTGACTCTCATACTTTGCAACGTTTTGTTTTCTTATGCAGCTATTTTTCTTTCTCGGTAGCCTCATTTACAAAAGGTACTCTCGAGACAACAATGGTCATTTTAAAATTTATCAGACAATTTATCACAAGTTGCTCAATTAACCAATTAAGAGAGCACTAGCGGCCGTGTAAATGTAGCACATTACATTTTGTATTTAAAGCTTCAAGAAAATTGTGCTTTACGTATAACGTATAAACTTGTAATTTATTTCAACGTCACGTTAATTGTAACGTTATATGTCTCTTATGACGCGGCATTATTATCAACAACGTGCTTTGCGCGAAGCTCTCTTCCGTGTAGGCGATTCGATGCATCGCACGACCGGAAGAGCGTAGGAGTACAAAAGTGCATTGGTCGATGAAGCGACGTCTTATGCATCGGTCGAACAGTTTACCGGGATGCAATGTCAGTGACCTTATTTACTGCAGTTTAAACGAGCGATTAATTGCTGTGTTCGTTGTGCGGAAAGATCTACCGCCTGGAGGTATGATTCCACTCACTTAATAATCTGAGATAATATCGTTCTTATACTTAAATTTGAAATTATGTCACGTATTGCAACATCTTTTTTCGAATGAAAATTAAGAGGGGAAGATGTATTAAAAGGATATCGATTTTGAACAGAAAAATATGTTCTGCCGTTTCGTTTTGTTTCTCATTATATGAATGACTTCCTTAAACATTTATATTTTTTAAAACTATTTCTAATTTTTATCTTAGCTTGTGCTTATTTTTATACTTTGCTTAGATTTAGTTTTAAGTCAGTAAGATACATCATTTTCTTTATAGAATCAAATTTTTTAAGAAATAAATACAAGTAAAGATATAAATATATAAAAATATATATTTATATTTATTATAATATGTATCCAATCGCGCTCTTTGAAAAATAATGTAATTAAAGATCAGAATAATTATATGCAATAAATTTTTCGAACCGGCATCAATTTAATCGTTTTTTATATCGTTTCTGGCGTTCTCAAACAAAAACAAATGTAAATAGCTTTCAAACAAGAAACGAAGGGAAACGTGATAGATTAAAAGACGCAGTCTTTGAAGAACGTAACTTCAGTGAATGAAGGAAGTGTTAGAGATGCAAAAGCGCATTTGCGTAGTCATGGAAGTTCGCGTCGTTTCAAGCGACGAAGTCAAGTTAATTTTAAAATCGTCGCAGTTAATCTTAGAATTTAGACAGCCGATAATGTTATTTTTTACCACGATGCTTGCTTCAAACGACTTCGTGAGAAATTCAGCTAAACAGGCGAATAAGCATGCACGGAAGAAGGAGAGTAGGTAATCGCGAGACCAAAATCGACTTTTCTGAACATCTACATGCAAGAGAGAGATCCCGCAGCAATTCCACGACAAATCCATGTAAGACCCGAACGTTTTAGTGCCCTGTCTGCGGAAGAAGTATAGTAAAAGGAACAACGTCTCTCTCGCTCTCCCACGTTGGCGCGAACGTACCCCAACGCGATGCACACGTCTCCGCGTCTTAAGAGACTCATTCAAATGCACGGTCATACGCAGTTGTGTCGTGCATATTGTCTAGACCGAATTACGAGTTGCAAAGCGCACCTTCGCCCGGGATTATTTGATGAAAAAGCGCTCGAGTTTATTCTCACGACTTCCCACTGATGCAGCAGAACAATAAATGCAAACGATCTTCCTGTAATTGTCGACGACCGAGTTTTCGCAATATACGAGTCGCTACAGCTTCAAATTTTTTTTTTTAATTCGAACAACTAATGCATTTGTGTCTTTCTAGATTCTTTAAAAAATTTTATATTATTTATATTTCACGAGAGAGAAAAGCGATCCGCATAAATGTTAAGGATTCTTTTCGAAAATATCGTTCGTAATTAGATCTCAGTGTGTTCGCAGATCGATCTAATATCTTTCGTAAAAATAAAATACATCAAGACTTACCGCGCTTTCGCCGGCGTTGTTCTTCGTTGCTCCAGCGGGCATCGTTGCAGACGTAATTCCTGGCACCGTTTCCACGACAGGAGATCATCAAGGAGTCCTTAGGTAGAGGAGGCAGAGGTTTGTTAGCGTCGTATTCCTGCTCCGAGCAACTGCCGTCCGAGCGACATCTCGAAGGCGTGCCCACGTTGCGGCTGACGTACGAAGCATCCTGAGTTCCGTCGTGTCGATCTTGATGCAGAAACACCGAGTCAGTGTCCGAGGTGCTGTCCTCGTTTCTGTGTCGCCTGGTGGGTGGCTCGGGTGCCGTTCCACGTTTGGTCGGCCAGTTGCCAGTCGCTAAATCCGGTCCGGCGTTCGGTTGATTGGAGAAACTGACTCTCTTGGGACCGGTGCTTCCGTATTCTACCGACTCGCCTCCTATCAGGCTTCCTCTCTTAAATATAGGATGCGGTCGAGGTCTGCCCTCGCTGCCGTCGTTACCGTCTTCCTCGTAAACTTCCGGCTTCCTCGCCGGAGACGCCGTGTCGGTTTTCCTATCCGCGACAGATTTTCTGCATGTCGCGTGAAGACTGATACGCTCGATGTTGCCCCTGTGGAAATGCGGGGAAGCGCTCTTCGATCTCTGAGTGTCGTGTCCCGCAGGATCACGTGGATTTACGGACTTTATCGACGACATCTCCTGACGACCCTGCAGCGCCTGCTGTGGCCTGACTATCAGTACCGGTTGATTCTGGCCCTTCTGAGCTTGCATTAACGGCAGTTTTCCAGTCGGGCTCATTTTAAGACGTTGCTGCACGTTACTCCAGTAAGAACTGTCTCCGGGAATAACAGGACTGAGCGCCGTCATGTTAGAATTGAATGTTTGATTCGGTAACGTGGTCGACATCACGGGGCTGCCAGTTCTCGTCTTGTGATACGTTTCGCATAGGCCGTCCTCCATCATATTCTGCTCGTAGATTCGCCGCTGCTGCTCCTCGTCCAATCTCTTCAACTGCTGCCAGTACACCGCCTCTCTCATTTCTGGCAAATCGATCTTCGGCGCGACCTGCCGCGGACCGGAGTTCGCCGGCGAGATGGCCGACTTCCGGTGCGCCTCTAGCGCCTTTTGCTGCCAGTAAAATGCCTCTAAATGCTGCCTGGTCTCTTGTTTCGAGGGCAATAATAGTCCGCAAGTCGGCTGACTTTGCTGACCGCAC
This sequence comes from Crematogaster levior, assembly GCA_901521435.1. Lineage (NCBI taxonomy): Eukaryota > Metazoa > Arthropoda > Insecta > Hymenoptera > Formicidae > Crematogaster > Crematogaster levior. Next base: position 83,159 of record CABEGB010000269.1, on the reverse strand, counting down.
GTCGTATCGGCAACTCGTTGAACGTACGACTCTTGACCCTGCCGCAGTTGCTGCTGCGAATGATACTGTCGTTGGCGTTGCTCATATATCGGTTCGCGCTGCAACGAATTCGCGCTTGTGACGTACGTCCTGTCCTGACTCGCGGTCGGCGACGACTGCCGGCCTTCCAACGACGACACTGCTGCCGTGAACGGGGTTCGCCGTTGCTGACAAACATCTTGAGCCGCGTTCGACGATTCGCATATCGGGGATCGCGCGACTCTTCTCCCCGGCTCCGAGACGCACGACTGCGGACTTTGCGACGTCGAATTCCGACCTTGAACCCGAGCTATTCTCTCGTCGATGTCGCGGCATGGCTTGGTCGAGCCATACGGATCGGGTGGCGGCAACCGATTGTTCTCGCGTTCTCGGACTTCTCTCATCTCCGAAGTTACCGCGTTGCTGCGAGAAGGACTCGGCTGTCCGCGATGTCCGTAAATCGGCTCGGGGCGCGAGATGCTCTTCGAGAAGCCACAGGACAATGCGCTCATTTGTCCCATAGATCTTCCCGGTTCCGTGGCGGAAGAATTCTGGCCGCCGTACGGATTTCGCGCTTCAATTGGAACAATGCCAGAGATACCGTCGCGCGAATCCGCTATAAGAACGGGCGATTCCGCATCACAGAGCCTAGCCTCGTTCGATGGCCGAGAAACTCGCGACTGGCAAATGACTTCTCGCTTGGGCGAAGCTATCAAAATTTGATCGTCGGGCTGCGATCTCCTTGCTCGAGATCCTGCCGATGGCGACGTCGCTATTGTCGCGCCAGGTTTCAACGGTGACACGCTCTGAATGGATGATCTCTCAGCTTGACTGCACGCTAATAAGTCATTCTTCAAATTTGTGTCAGTGTCCTCGTAGCTCTTTAAGCAATCTTCGCGCGATTTTTCGATTTCTCGTTTCGACTCCGTTCGCGCATTTTCATTATCCCCGCGATATTGGAAAGAACAATTCTTCGAGGGTGATTGCTGATTCGATGAACATTTTTGTTCCAAGATCGAGCCGTCTTTCTTTTCCGGCGAATTCTCTGCTATACAATCCGATGCTTCCGTGTTCGCAAAATGTTCCTCACGACATGGTGACGTCGGAGTTTCGTCGTAGACGTGTTCCTCGATGTAGCTATCGGATGGCTGGGGAGTCGCGGTTTGACCTTCGTTCTCGTAAATTCTTTCACGCGTGTCCTCGAAGAGCGGTCGGTCAGCAGGCGAAGTTCGAGCGCTGCTACGAGGCGAGTTCAAATAGTACTCGCCGCTCTTCGAGCTAGAGGGCGAGAACTCGCTCTTCTGACTCGAATTAGGTGTACAACTCGAGTCGGCATAATCGCCGGACTTTTGGCTGGAACCGGACGACGGATACTTGGAGTTTCTCCCAATCAATGGCGCCCTCTGATTTTGATTCACGATTGGTTGTCGAGTGATTTTGACTTGCGCAGGGACCGACTGCGGCGGACTGTGGATCAGACCTATCTCAAGGCTCCTGTCGTTCTGGTACAGCACGGATTGATTCCGGTAATCCACGTTGTCAGCAACGTCGAAACCAGCAAAATTGTCGCACAGCTGGTCAACGCCGTCCTGGTAATTTTCGTAGTTCGACAGCTCGATTCGTGACTGCGGGATTTCAGGTAGCGGTCTGTCGACGGGACGAATGACTCGCGACCGTAAATATCGTTCTCCGGGTGGCGCGGAAATTCGACCGGAGGTCCCGTCGTTTCTCTGGAAAAGATAAATACGCGAGCCGTGATTCGGCTCCTGCAGACTGTGCTTGCGCTCCAGATGGCCGTATCGCCGGCTGTCCTGCTCCTCACGTCTCTGCCTCTGCTCGTACTTCCTGATGTCGGGCGAGATGCCGTAGTGTCCGCTTCGCTCTAACCATTTCTCGTCCGGCGCGATCGAGCTGAGGCTGGAGTTAGCGGTGTACGACCTTTGACCTCTAGTTCTCTCACGAAGAAGTCGCGTGTTGTCCGTCTGTAGGAAGTGATCGGGTGTACTGGTAATCGGCCCCTGTTCGGGAAACAATTCGCGCTTGATCTCGTCCAATCTCTCCTCGATGATGGAGCCGTTCAAACTGTTGTCCAGTTTGACATTTCTCTTGATGTCCTCGTTCAGGTTCATCGTGTCCGGCGACCTCGTGTAATTTCCATTTTGCTGATAACGTGCGAAATGTCGCTCGTCGTACTTCCTTCGCTCTTTCTGCTCCTTTTTCTTGTAATCCTTTCGAGAATCCTTCGGGGAGAAGATAGCTGGTAGTAGACGCCGAAAGCCGAGCTTCTTCTTCTGCTTTTCCTCTTTCTTCACTTTAGACGACCCCGCCTCCATCGCGAATTCCTTTATAAGATTTGCGTAACCGTCACTATGGTTTCGAACGACGAAGGTCGGATCGATGGATTCCTTCGAATTAACCACTGTACAAGAGTTAGAAGCTATGTCATTCGCCTTTCTTTCAGTTGAAAGATTCTTCCCATCGGCATGAAGAATCTCGTTTCTTGCTTCCTCGATATTCTTTTTATAATTATTCTTCACTTCGTTCGATTTCGAGTCGCTAGTAACGTTAATTGTGCCAATATTTTCTTCTCTTAAGCTTAGGTCTTCGTGAACTATTGCCGTTGTCGTGATAACGCGATCCTTATCTTCTTCGTCGCTATAAGCTTGATCAGATTCGTTGATATCATCATCCGTCTGTATTTCGTCTTCCCTATTCGCCACCTGAGCGATATCTTCATCGACTGCCTTGATCCTATCCTCCAAACACGAATCGGAGTCGACAGTGCTCACGGTACTATTCTCAAGAATCTCTTCCGAAGTTCGTCTCTTCGACTCATCGATCGATACTTGCCTCTCCGTGAATAATTTCGCTTTCGGATGCTTCCGGTCAAAGAGCAGCCGGTCGTCACGATCCTCGACGATACTCTCACGTGAAGACACGCTACCGAACTCCTCGACGTAAGATGATTTCGAAGATCCCGAGGAGTTCCGTTGCAAGCGATTTTCCAAAAATTCCCCGGACCACCTTTTCTCCACCTCCGTCACTTTCTCGCTGTATTTTCGTTTCACGATCTTACTCGACGATCGCTCGTCGGTCTCGCTGGCTCTGTCGTTGTCGGACGTATAATCGAGATCGGTTTCCAGCAGCCTCTTCTCCTCGATCTTCAGCCGCTTATCCAGATTGTGCCTCTCAAGGAAATCCTTGTCGAATTCGGAACTTAATCTCTCACTGCAGTTCGATTCCGCAATAACCGCCGGCTTCGGAGCATAATTCGACCGAAGACCCAGGAGCAGTTTCTCTTTGTAGCTCTGCGCGGTACTGGCGTGAATCTTGGTGCTCAGGTTCTTTTGAAGGTCGTCGATAGTTGCCTGACTCCTCTCCAAACGATCCCGCACGTCTCTGTCAGCTGTCGCGCTTCCTCCGCAACTTTCCACGTCGTCCTGCTTATTCTCGTCCGATTCACGTTTGCAATTTACGTTTGTACCTTCAACCGTCTCATTGTGCGCATCGATTTCAATGGACTTTATACTTTTATCGCTCACAACGTCTTCCGTCTCGCAAAGTTCTTCCCGTTCTTGCTTAACCTCAGCCCCGTCAACAACTTTTTCCCTTTTCGACGATAAATCTTCTGAAGATTCTGCTCTCGTGAGAGAGACCGAAGTCGCTGTCAAAGATGAATTGTGTTCACTTCTAGTTATAGATTTCCTCGGGATTTTCAGTGACACTGTGTTCTTCTTGACACTCGCATTTGTCGAATTCGAACCCTCGATCACGATCGATGGACTTTTAGCAAACTTAATCGGCTTGATTCTAGTCTCCTCACTCGAAATACTAATGTCGTTGCTCTTCCGGTTCTTCGGAATAGGAAGCTTCGATTGGCTGTTCGACACGATGGAATCAGTAGCCTTTGATTTTGTTGCGAGCGCGTCTTCCTGTGTCGAGACTCGAAATCTACCGTTGCTCGACGATTTCTGCCGTTCGTCTTTCACACATTTGACAACATTCGACCTCGTTTCCGAACTCAGGGACAATTTTCTCAAAGTTTCGTTCTTCGTTAACAAAACTTCTCGCGATCCGCTCGAAGATTCGAGGACGATTTTTTCGACGGTAACTTTATCGACCGACAGAACTCGCACCTCGTTTCCTGCATTCGCTTCTTTCTCGTCAGCCTTAAATGAATCTCGATTATGCCGCACATCCGTTTCCGAGATATTGCTACTGAAGGCTCCTTCCTTCGACTCCATGCTGGTTTATTATGCACTGCTCTCCTTTTAAGGACGCCTGAAAGAATTTCATTGTGATCTCCTCGACACATCCGAAAGAAAGACACATACATACTTTACAAAATAATAAAAACACTTTTAAAAGTACAAGTAAAAACTAAAACAAAAAAATGTATAAACATAAACACGAGAAAACTGTAAAAACTCTTTTTATCTTTATAAAATTGAAATAAAATATATGGGAAAAGTACCGATAAAGAGTGTCGAGATGATCTACTCAGTTTCTTACTTGAAACTCTCTATAATTTATCGTGTCTTAAAAGTTCTATGATATCGCATACGTTATTACATAATTATGCAACAAATAATAATCATCGTGACAATTCAAGAAATCGAAATCAAAGAATTATTAATAAAAAATGTCGGAGCGAGACATCTTGCTTGATGCCATTGTCTTTTATATTCGATATAGAATTCCAGACGCCGTTGTACAATGTAGAGATACGTAGTAGAGGCGTCAAGAGGATACGAGGAGGAGGGGCGAGAGAGAGGGATTCGAGATAACTAGATAAGTGCCTGCGTGGTCGTTCGAAAATTTCCCATTAGCCCATCGTGGGCTGTGGACTGCCGCGTCGATGTTTGACCCGGTCAAGTACGTGGTGCACGTACGCGGCCATGTGCGCACCAGCCGCTCGTGTATACACTCGCGAGCACGTGCCCGCGCCCCCGGGTCGCGCGAGTGCGCCAACAAAACTCCCCGCTCGGTGTAGTCTAAATATCGTGTTGTATTCTAAACATCGAAGCGGAAAATCTTCTCGGTCCGTAGCCTTCGTTCGCGCGGTCAACGTCTCCCTCTTTCTCCGTCTCTCTCGAAAGGTGCCGCGGCGTGGAGTTGCAAAGTGCAACGACCGTGACGAATTCGTTCGGGAACTTACAAAGTGTCTAAAACGAGAATATACAACAACGCACACACGGCTCCGAATCCCTTTTTCCCCGTGATACCGTTGTGTTCACTTCCGCCCGTATTCCCTGCCCCCTCTCCACGGAGTGACGTAAGCGTCAAGGATATACACGTCAAAAGGGAGAGAAGTACGTTTATTCGTGGTCGTAGAAAAGCAGAAGTCCTCCGAGGACATTATTAATTCGGGTGTACATGCTCGAGTGAGTTATTTTGTAAATATAACATATTATTGAGCTAGAAGCAGGAAAAAGATCTTAGCAAGAGTAAGATGAATTTCTTATGTAAGAGGTAAACGACAGAGATGAATGGATAGGAGGGGAAAAACCGGAATAAAAACTTCTCGCATGTGTATGTAAGAAGGATAAACATATATAAATGCGAAAGCAGAGGTATAAAAAGATTCATTTCACTCAGGAAAGGAATACTTACGGAATACTTTTATCGCGCAAGAGGGAGAAAGTAAAAAGATCGGTGAGAGATGCACGTATTAAATCCCTTTGCTTAATTTTGCGATTGTATACAACGATCGCGCAGTCTGCAACGTGCCATGTAATATTCATTATATTTAACGGCGTGTTAACCCAGAAACCACGGCAATATCCAAAATGAACCACTTTTTGCCGTGTTTTGCCACTCCCGTTTGCCAGAAGGAAGGCGCTCGTTATTAATCAATATATGTGCAATATATCGCATAAATCTACAAACGATCGATGAACACGATGACCTTCTCGTGCGAGACTATCAATTGCAGATGTCTAGCACGCGTATGTGAACTCTCGTATTGACCCAGAGGTCTGTGGTCGCTTGCGACAGTTACAGAATTAACAAAACGATCCTCTCATGTCCATTTCTACCAATGTAGATCAACTTTGATCTCAGTTTAACTTACTTTTTATCTTTTTCTAGTCCTAAGAAATAGAAGAAGGTGAGAGGTAACTTAAACCAAAATTAAAATCAATCTACACTGGTATAGAAACGGACACATTAGTATTCGTTCCGTTCTAATAATTCGTTCTCACGCTCTTGAAAATTCCGCATTTAAAGGAGAGGAGAAAATAAAAGAGGAGACGAGAGGCTCGACTAAGGAAAAAGTGAGTCAACGTTTATCGCGGCGCACTTTTCAAGTGCGTCCAATTCCGATGCAACGCGCGACACTCCGAGTGAGTGCACCGTTCATCGGCACGTTCCGGTCCGAGGCTGCGTGCAAATAGAACTTAACATTGTTAAACCGCGCAACAACGGCGAGTTTCACCGACGTTTCCCGGAAAGCGTTTACAATGACTGGCCAGGTTTCGAGCATTATTCGTTGCTCGCGGTCTACGTGGACACGGTAAAGAGTGAGCGGAAGAAATGTAATATTCATAAATGAAACCAATACACCGGTGTTAACTTACAGTATGATTTCATTTCGTAAAATATCTGCTTGCTATCACCCGCCGATTACGTAAATAACTCGCTAGCGTGGCACGGCGTGTACAATTATGACGCAATTGCAAGAATATGCTAGCGTGATGACCAAGTTTTTTTTTCTTTTTACCTAGACCGAGTACACGAGGTTTCACTCAACAAAAATAGTAGCGTACACACATATGTTCACGATAAAAACTAGAGGCAAACAAAACGTAATAATGATGTAAGTACATACTTGAAACACGTCGTGCGTTAATAACGAAGCAACAGTACTACGATAAGTCAAGCTCGTTTAGAGTAAATGTTTACGAACGCGACTCATGATATTTTCTACGAAATTTATCAGTTCGGTTTTCATATTTTTATTTTATTCTGCTGAAAGTATGTACACCGTGTCGTAATTAGAGCAAGGATAAATGAAAATGTTTTGGGGAAGGAGTTCAAGGAATAAAACAAAATTTCGTGTAATGTTCGCAAGTTTCCTTCAAGTCGAAACGTTTGTTATCGTATTGTTTTTTTGTATAATTACATTATTATTGGCACTGTCACCCGACCTTGTTCGTTTCTGATTTTAGAGTTCAAGGAAACTTTAGAACGATCGTTCAATTATGCCTATTGCCTCTTCAAGGATTAATTTACATCGGTCGACGTAACTACCTTTGCGGTGTAGTGACGATGAATACACGATGAATGCAAAAAAGGCTGAAGACGATAGATCAGCAGATAACGGCGGTAAGTAGTGTATGCGAGAATAACGCGGTAATAACGCGGAAACGCCATCATCCTTTATCCACGTTTCATGATCATCAACTAGACAACTTGAACGGTGAACCGGCGAGACCGTGACAAGTTCCGTCGACCGCGGTACTCGGGATACAGAAATAAACGGAAACTGAAGAACAAAGCCGGTAATTGACAGACGCGCTTTGTTCGGCCGGCACATCGCCACTCTCTCGCTTAATTATCGCGGAACTCGTTATCTAATTATCGTCATTAGACAGCATCCTAAGTGGGCGATTCGGAAATGGTCCTTGGAGTCTGTCGACCGCCGATTCACTGAGTGCAGTACGATATGCGTATTCGAAGATACATTTCCCGTACTACAGCGTGATCATTCCCGAATTTTGATTCTAACATATCCTAGATGTGTATTAATTCTTTTCGTGTGTGTAGACAAATCCGATGGAAGAATTTATATCTGATTTATTTATCCCAGATATCGGAAACTGCTCTGCACGAAAATATGTTATCAAACAAACACAATCGGGAGGAACAAAAATTAGTCTCCTGACTGAAGTAATATTTTTTGCAATAAATAATAAATCTTCATAATAATTTAGGGCCAAAAATTTAAAAAAAATCTATATTGATTTTAAAGTTGGCGATCTTTCTGCATTTTAATACGCGACAAATCTAATCGGCGACACGCAGATAATTTATCAAACGAGTCGATGAACAATTGAAATTTGTTTATTAATGTTTACTAATATTCACTGGCAAAGAAGAATTTGAATTTGTTAAAAGTTAGTCTCTTCAATTTTGAGAAAACATTCTCAAAGTTCTCTTACATGGTTAAAAATTTTTTTTGTTCTAAGATCCTCTGCGTAAAATGTATTTACCGGTAGAACGCTTTGAGAAACGAATATTATAAAAATTGACCTTGACCTTAAAACTGACCTGACCTTATTTCTGTAAATTGAAGGCTTTCAAAATGTTTTAAATTTCCATTGTGATTTTTTTGCATGTATATATTTCAATTAAAATTGGTGTTCGTGGTTTAAGAGCCAATTCCGTTATTGGATACTCCGTTTTTCGCGCCGATATGCAGTATGATATAATAAATGTTAGCGATTCCCTTTTCACGCGTTAGATTAAATCGGCAAAACGATGGATAATGCAAAGGTCATAAGTTAGTTTGCACGTGTCTGAAGTACGATCCGGTCTCCCGACCGGAAAAATCGAGACTCGCAGCTTGCATACTATGGCGGAATGCACTAACTCGACGAGATAGCGTCTAATGTGCAGATATATGTAAGGAGAGAAAAAGACACTTGTCAGATTCGAGGAAAGATAGCGTGACCTCTCTATATCTTTGTCGTTAAGAAATATAAATTCTCCTAAAATACCGTACGCTAAATAAAGATGCGCATTAATTTACAAATATTAATATAGAAATATATTTGATACAGAAGTCTTATAATTATAGAAAATACAATACTATCTCGATTAAAAATCGTCATTCAGTATTTACCTCGATGAGAAAAATATTGTTTTAGCTAGAGTTCCAAAGGATTACCGGTTTTTGTCTCTGTACCAAGAATCTTCTGTGCCAAGTCGAGAATTGTTCGTACCTGTATTTAACGAGAACCGCAATCCAGGAACGAATGTGCGGAGCGTGATTATCTGATAGCGCGCGATTTCATCGCAAATGTGTGTCGGCACGTTTTATATAAATGAGACCAAGTGTACACGTACCCGAGACTAATTATGCATTAATTGTTCGTCCAATCCCCGACGGAACCGTGTATAAAATATTGGTATCGATGATATACGGTTTTCAACAATAAAAAGGCGCAATCCGGTTTGCTTCTTTCCGCGTTATAAATGCATCCTGATAGCAGCGCTATGCATTTTACTGTGACGTTTAATAATTTTCAGCACCGGAGTTCGCGGAAATTTCACATATCCTTTTTCCATTTCTTTTTGCCTGTTCAACGATATATCGCACGTATCTTGATTCGCATGCAGATAATATGTAACGAGCGCAAATGCGCAAGTATGCAATCGCGCTCGCATAGTAACGTAAAGAGTGGTTGCTTGAAGATAACCATCAACAGCACGTCGGCTTTTTTGAGTAGACAACCTCGAAGTTTGCGATGCTAAATTCATCTATGTTGCATGATAGTCTATGAATATAAATTATATTTTATAAATGTGAGGATACACAATAATTCTAGTACCATGCAATTACTAAGTTTAAGATAAGTCAAATCAATAATTTCAATTCAATCCAGCTAATCAATAACAAGTGATAACGAAGCCAATTAATTAACGGGAGGTTTCGTGATTGCCAAATTATGTAATCATTATTCTGAAAGTTCAACAGTGCATAGCAATATAATTTGGAAACTATTAACCTAGATCTTATTTAAAATTTTATAAAATTACCTTTCATGCACACACATAAATACACACACACACACACACACACATTCTGGTGACCTTAAAAATAGTAACAGTAACTATGTAATACTATTGTAATTGATATGGAGAAGCATAAACTGCAAAATGTTAATCGAGTCTAAAAGTAAAATCGAGCTGCAACAAATGTTATTATATGCGTTTTATTTGACGACTAAATCAAAAGTCCGGCAAAAGAATCAATAAACAAATTGATTGTGTGAATGTCCCGATTTCGATCGCACAGTAGATGTAAAAATCTGTCAGTGTAAACATTTAACGGATTAACGAGCTCAATTCTCGCTAATATGATAATGAACGATGCTGGCGATCGTGTGCGGCGTCGTCGTACATCATTCGCGATTACATCTATCATTCCTAAATTTAATCATCATCGTCACGATACAGTCACGTCGACCCGCGATTCTTACCTTGGCATTAATTGCTCGACAAGATACGCGATAATCTTTAGGGTGTCATTAACGTTTTTTTTTTCGTTTTCATTCTCAATTATTTCCTGCACCGAACACTACCTTCGTGACGTTGTTATTGACACACTTGGGTACGAATGCATGAAGCAGGAGCGACATAAAACGACTTACACACAACTATGATTTACAAGCTGCAAAATGCAAACTTACAAGCTTTCCGCTTGCAATCCAACTGCTGTTCATTGCAGCTGCTACTCACGCGAAAAGTGCCACGACGAAAGGATTACGGCGAAGATAACGATATTTACACATTTACGTTGTGTCGCGCCTCTTTTCGGGATTTATTTAAAAACCAAATCGTACGGCGATTCAAATTCCACGAAAACGGGGAACGAGAATAAAAGATGACTTTCGCGAAAGAACGATAAAAAAAAGCGGACGTTGTGACTTTTGCGAACGCAAAAGAAACGGAGTAGCAAGTTGCTTACATGCTTTTCCAAGAGTATTTATCGAATACACGCGACTCGCCGGTTTACGAATCCCTGCGTGACGGATTAACACCTTATCACAAACGAGAGGAGGGGTTCTTATCGTTGTCACACCTCGGACACGAGTACACTGTCACTGTCACTGTCACACCGTTAACAAACGGAGCGCGATTTTTCGCGACATTTTCTTCTTTGCACACAAAACGGTTAAAGAAGGATTTTAAACAAAGCGGAGACGCGCGCGGATAAGAACGTTCAAATAAAACTTCGAAACAAACGCTGGTTCTAGAGGAGATTATAACACGGCATGGTTAACGAGGGAAGAAAAACTAAACAAAATTAAAAAGAGGGTGGAGGTTGAAGGGATGGGGGAAAGAGAGAATAAGAGGGATAGAGAAAGAAGGAAGAAGAGAAGGAGAGAGTGAGACGGACGAGGCGCCGGCAACGATGTCTCTGTACTGACTGACGAGTTGTTCGTATAATGTACGTAGAGTACGAGAAAGAGAGAATGCTGGGGGGAACTAGGAATGCGAGAAAGAGCAAGACGAGAGTAGGGAATAATGAGAAGAGAGAGAATGGACGAGAGAACTGGCCGTAAACTGGCGAGAGCCGAGAGACGGAGACCCGATGCCCGAGAGACGGAGCCTCCGCGAGGCCCTCCTCTCACGCGAACGAAGACCCGATTGTGAGCAAGTTGCGTGTTAAACGCTGATAACACGCAAGTTACAGGTACATATGTATTTACCAATGACACATCAGCGTATCGAAATGGGAAACTACAGTGATTCTCAACCATTGATAAAAGCACTGATTCTCGATCGCAAACAATAGTCGTATGTCACCGAAAGAGAGATTTAAGTCCAATGTAATTAAGTTTTTAATAAAATTAATTGTCAATTCTGATATTCCAAAGTAAAAAAGTTTGTTACATTTGCTTGCCAAATTAAGAGATATATTAAACATTCTATGATATTTTTTATTGATTGATTGACAGAACGAGAAAATAAATAAAATATAATATATATTCTGATATAAATAATATGTAATCGTTAATTATTGGAACTTAACATATATATTCAAATCTAAAACATATATGTAATTATTTTCAGGATAACTTAAATAATTAATAAATTGTAGCGATAATTAGTTTATAGGAAATAAATCATCATTAACTTAATTCCTTCTCAATGGAAATGTTTGTGTAATCGTATTATCATTGTTGTATTCTTGATGAAAAAAATTTTAATATTTCATAATATTTTTAAGAATTTTTCATATTTATTTATTTAAAAAAAATTATCTCTTAAATTATTATTTTACAAATTTTCTCCGGAAATAGAAAAATTCAAATTCAAATATATAAAAAATTCCAAACAAGGCGTAGACCTTCTCAGCATTTCTATGAAAAGTATTTTAATTTGTATTAAAAAATCTGATAAATTTTCTAAAAAGTTATCTAATTTATATAGAAATTCTGAAAAATTCGGTTTCTTAAAATTTTTATATATACCATGATATATTGTTAAATCATGATAACTGTGCATTTTTATATATTGTTACGTAATGCTTGCTCAATATTGAACTAATTATATCATATATCCGAAATTATAAGTAAGACAAGAACATACAGATACTGTCCGATAATCTAGGAACACCTGGGTCAGTAAAAACTTCCTATTAAACTGAACAAGCAAATGGAATTTTAATTAAAGCACCTTGCGTGTGAACTGAGAATTACCACGAAGGTAGTTATCGCCAGCTCGTATTATCATGATTCTATAGAACAGTATGATTTATCTCTGATTTATGGACGACTATTCTCCACAACCGCAGTTATACCCATCTTCCGAAAATGATATCTGCCAAAACGAAAGAAAGATCAAGTTTTAGAGGACGCGTCCGTTCTACAAAGATTATTTTTGATTCGACATGATTTTCAATTTATTTAAGGACATCGAAGAGGAACAATTAAAAATATTGGAAACTACAAAAACGATCATCGCACATTTTGTCGTTCATATAACGTTTTCATGTCTATCTCGCTTTTTATCGCACAGCAAACAGAAATGATCGCGATACAACGTACGTTCCGCAAATACATGGGATAGCGTGCTCCGTAATGCGAAGGAAAGACTTGTGACTTGAAATTTCCTGCGAGATAAAGACGGCCTTCCGTTTCTTATGAGACCTTCTCTTTCAATCGCAAGATGAATTTCTTTTTTGTTCCGACTTTACGTCGATCGTTCGCCCGAATCTCTCGCCGCTCAACCTTCACGTCCTCCGATTTTTGTCTCTTCTGTGTCGAATCGAACCTTCACGATTTTCTCTGCGACTTTTAGACCCATTCCGGAATATTTATTTCGTTTCTCCATTTTTTTTCATTCGTTTTTTTTCCTTTCGACTGAACAAAACGTTGTTCGCGCAGTCATAATTTATCGATCAAACGTACACGGTGCACTCGAGTTGCAAGGTAAACGACTACTTTCGCAAGAAATGTCAAGTATGTAGCCGAGTTTCGATACCGGAACGCCGGCGTGTTACTTCATCCGTACGAAAAAATTCAATAGCGAAATATCGAGGTCACGGAGATTTGAATTATGTATAATGCCATCGTCTGTGCAGCACCATACAACATCAGCGTTGATAAATATTTGCTCCAATACTCACGCACTGCATTGTTCTATTTACAACATTAAGACCCATCCTCCATCATTCAAACTAAAAGCAAGTTCTCTATTCTAATTAATTTTAAAGACAAATCGTATAGAACAGAATCAGCTCCGAACTATTCCTTCTACAGTCCCAAAATAAAAGATACCAAGTCTTTTATGAATAGACATCTCTAAAATCACACACACACACACACACACACACACACACACACACACACACAAAATAAAAAAATAAAATTTAATTTTCGCTATCTCGCTCCATTTATATCAAATGTGTGTATAGATTTAATTTTTCTTCTTATTTGTATTTTTTCTATTCTACTTTTACCTATTTTAATCTCTTTATTTTTTAATTAAGTTGTATCTTGCTATCCCTTTCTCTCAAATGTTTGTTACATTATTGTTAAAACGTGTGTACATAATACATGGTATATCCGCATATTATATATATTGTGCGTGCGGATTTGCAAGTTCACTAAACTTATTCGTATGCGGATCAATCCTGGGTATATATTTGATTGTGCCGGTGACACAGTTCTTCAGGCTCAGAAAGCATCAAGTACTCCTACTGTCGATAAACGGCGAGACACTGGAAGAGCGGAAAGCGAGAGTAGCCGATAAAGTAGACATTAAACGAGCAATAAATTAAGTGGTTAATTTTTTTAAATTTTACAATAAAAATCTCATCGTATCGTTTCTCGTAAAAGTCCCATCATTCGTGTGCGAGCAGCAAAATAATGGAAGTAACAATAAGAAATATAATGCAAAATTTTTTAATTAGATATTACACTTTGAAATTTTTAGCTGTTCAAATATTATATTATAAATTAAAACAATCTAATAGAATTTTAAATATTTCATGATTAGTTGATTACATCCTGATAATATGCAAAGTAAAGCAAAACAATGACAGATAAAATGTCACAGCAGATCATGATTATTAAGCATTTATCGCGCGTTGTCCGTTAAACAACGACACGTGCCTAATTAATATAATACGCGATTGCATTAACAGCGGTCGTTCCATAATCTAATGATTAATTCATTAAACAAATGAAATCGATGAACAACATACAACATTTGTGCAATCCTTCCTAAATTATTTTGTAATGTATTATAACATTATTTTTTTATATTATAAAATTGTTCATTTTTAATTATTATTCAATAAAATATAAAATTTAATCAATACATATTAACAATTATTAAAGTTTTGTCATAAATAAACAATTAATCTCTTTTCTGAACTTTTGCATTTTATATACATAGATTATATACATTATATAGTAAAAATCGTAGTAATTATAATCATCTAAATGTTTTTTATGTGACTCATAATGCTAATCATCGAATTATTGATCAACAGTCTTTCACGATATACACAATCTACTTCTCAATCCTCTTTTTTTTGGATGAAGGTGATCCATCACTTGAGACAACAATTTAGAACAGGAAATTCCTTTAGACGAGTGCCTTATTAATATTTATAAATTCAAAACGCGTAATTACCGCAGGAAACAAGCATCATTGCATAACGTACATATGTATGACAAAGTGCACGCAATTTTTTCCCCTCCTCTCTCTCTGCCCCTCTCTCTTTCTTTTTCTCTTTCCCCCTTCTCTCATGTATACGCTTATGCAAATTTTTTACACTGTGGATTCAGAAATTTCATTCACGAGATTTTTATTAACAACCATACTTTATGAATACGAAGAATGCAACGTGAGAATAATTTTGCTAACAAATGTTATGCACAACAATAGATATTCTTCTTCATAGTTTTTGAAATTGAAGAATACTTCCTGCATCGAGAAACGGATATGTTATTGTTAAAATTCATATATAAGATTGTATAAAATTATTATTACATAAAATTAATTCAATAACATTATCCTTAGTCGTTTCTATTTCCATTTTTTTAATGATCAAGTTTAATATTACATAACAGAGAAATGAGAATAATGAGAATTATTGCATAATCGTTATGCAACGGATTAACGAGAAATAATATACCAATCACGGTATCGAATTGTCGATAACTGTACTAAATTTTATTTTCAATTGATTTTTAGTGGTTTCATAGTTTGTCTCTCACGCGATTGACGTCATGTACACCGCAAATAGAAGAGATTGCAATTAAAAGCGGTGAGTCGCAAGAAATTATTTTTCTTACGGCTCGACTTCAACTGCATTGTTCGAGTGTGTATTCCATTATTGTAGAATATAGTCAGTTTACGATAAAATTAACTGGAAATTCGACGAACGTTGATTACCGAATACGAATGCATAATTACTGTTTCAACTCAACTCGATAATTGCAATGAATGTACAATAATAAAGAGGGATGTATTAATAATCTATTGTCATAACACACCCAGAATAATTTTGTGTTGAATATACAAGCAAAATGTCAACAAATAGTTTACCATTTGATAATTTTCCGAAACAATGATAAATATAAACATGTTAAATGCATTAAATTGTTGAAATTAAATAATATAGCTGCATCGAAATGTAATATATCGTACATATGTCATTCCCCATTGACTTCTTAGCCATGCATAACAAATAAATAAAAGAAAACGGTAAATAAATGTTAGCTATATATTTAAAAATTTCCAATGTAAGAGACTTAATAAATGAGCCGACTCACATTAACGGTTTTATAATCGACTCATTCTCGTTTTATTCGTCTTACATAAAGATCCGGTGTATACGATAATTTCATATTGAAGAGTGATATTAGCGTTGAATATGAGATATGAATACCGACCATTATACTCGTAATAAACAAGATTTTACATTCAACAGATAATTATTACGAGGAGATTGATGATATTGAAGATTTGAAATGCGGCACCATTCCGTCTATAGATCTTTATATACCACTCCTAAATCTCCGGATTGCGAAGGTCTCTAAGGTACTCGAACGGCAATGACGTCATCGCCGTTTAAATCAACTCGGAATCTCAGAATGAATGCGGAAGGGTGAAGGACAAGACTTAACACGCCGATGAACGAGTTTGGGCGAGTGCAACGGCGAGTGCAATTTCGCTGCCACAAAGAACTGATTGTGAGGACCCCGTTACACGAAGTGCCCGTTGCAGGTACGTGCACATTAACCGCCCAATCACGGGCGGAGGAATGCGTTTTACCATGGGGATCCTCCTCTCACGCCGGCAGGTTCGAAGTACTCTTTGTCCGCGAGATCTGACCTGATCCAGTAGCCTACCATCTGCCGCCATCTGCCTCCGCAGAGTTTTTCACGAAAGAAAGATTCCAACAGGCCCAGAAAACGTCGGGCATTCTGAGAAATGTATTTCTCTGCAGGAACACCTACTTTCGACGAAATGTTTGCAGCTTCACCGCCGTGTATACACATATACATGCTTCGATTTATCTCAAAAATAAAACATTTCTTCTTGAAATTATTGCACGTAATGTTGTTCATAAAAATAAAAGAATATACCAAGGAAGTTAAAAACTAGCTGAACAGTGTAACTTATATGTTATAGACGCATACAACAAAATTTTGCACAATTTGTTCTTTAGCTGTAAATGAAGTTTACGAAAAATTAAAAAATGTAGTCTCTAGTGAATTTGAAAATGATTATTTTCTTGCTAATCGAATGCTAAATTTTGAAATAGTATTCAAGATATAATTTCATCCTGAAACAAAATAACTTCTTGCACTCCACAGCAACATGTGGTGCAGTTATTCGCAAATTAAAGATGTGCGATACTCAGGATCAAAATTATTTTTAAATGAATTTTGCAAATTTCCTAAAATCAATCCGCAACTCGATATCGTTCACGATTAAATTCAACTTTGAAGAATGAAAACGGGCGATGTTTAACGGAGCCTTAAATTCAAATAGATCCCTCTCCTCCCTCCCTCGAGTCTCTTCCTGTGCTCGTGTCCTTCCTCTCGCTCTTATGAATGAATGCGTGAACATAAAGCATCAGTCCATCTCACATCCGCCTATTTCGGTGCAGACGTGCGCCCTTCGCTTTTCGTGTTGGGGGAGAAAATTATTTCTGGCAGCCAGGCAGCGATCTTTCTCCGAGCGTAGAGCAACAAGCGCCTCGATTTACTGCACCCGATTAAACGATCGTTTACAAACGTCCGTGGTATTCTTGCGACGCGGAAGGTTACGGGGGATCATAGTTCCTTCCATACTTCGAATCGCTTCTCCGTTACCGGTAAGTTCCTGTGAACGTGAGATCTCCTACACAAAGAACTCTGGGATCTATGCTCTATACCGAGGACAATAGAACTCAATTCGCCGCATAATACCGATAGTTAGTCAAGACTTATCGTTGGTTAAAGTATAATACAGACATATATAAGTGTACATTGCACGCGGATAATCTAAAACGTGAGACGAAAGAAGAAAAATGATAACAGCCGTACTGAATTTTTAGTGTAATTTTACTGTAAAAATTAATTGAGTTTTTTGATCGTAAAAAAAAATAATATCTCGAATATAATATATTATCGCGTATGGTAGTGCTCGATTCTAAACTTTTACGCTTTGAAGATGAGAAGTGCAATGACATAAGGTGAAGTGAGTTTCGTTTTCGCGAAGGTAAACCGTGGGAAAAGTTGGAAGTCCATCGGGAAATGGCGCATTAAAGCGCATCAGGTAGAATCCGGGGAATCCCTGCAAAGTTACGATGTCTTCCCGACGTCTTCCCCTTCATAATGACTCGCCGGACACTCGCAACGAGATGAATGCAACGCGCGCGTTCGCACACAAGAGAAAAATCCGTATGCGCTGCGTGCGGGGCGTAATGTATCGGTATATCGGCGCGGTGAAACTCTGGACGCTGACAGCTGGAAACTGGTTTCTGAGAGAACCACCGTACGCAAACGTGGCCACGGAGAATCGAAGAAAGGGAGAAGAGGATACGGCAAAAGAAAAAAGAAAACGGAGATCGGCGGAAAAAAGGAGGAAAAATTCATATATTCTGGAGAAAGAATCTTCCAGAGCAGGAAGAAATTTTGCGATAACAAGTGTATTAAAGAATGTGATCAGTTAATTATTTGACGAGAGAATGGAACCAATGTGTGTCGCATCTGTCAATTCTGGAGACCGAAAACTAATTTTGCACGTTATATTAAATAATAATGTGCAGAGATAATCCAATTTATTACAATTAATTTATTTATTTAATCAAACATGGTGATATATTATTTTTTTCAACTTCGTAAAAAAATTAATGAAAAATGGGAACGTAAAAAGAAAGAGAAGAGAAAGATGAAGAAAGAAAAAAAGAGGGAAGAAGAAAGGATAGAGAAGGAAGGAAATCAAGGAGCATAGTTGCACTACTGGCGTCTAAGGCGAAGCATGGGCGCAGAGATTTAGGGGCACCGCTTTTGATGCATGCAGTAAATCTTCATTTGTCTATATCATCCTTTACTAATTACACATCGTAATTTTAGTCGAGTGAATTTTTTCCCCGGGATTTTCTATTGCAATTTATCTAATGAGTTTTATACTCTGTATGAAATATGTGCAACTTTATATCTCCCTTTTCCCGAAAATGTTGCGTTTCCTGTTTCTCATTTATATTTTGAGAAAATTCCAATAGTAAAAAAACAGCAATGTGTCATTCTATTTAATTAAAAATAAATAAATTAATTACGTTAAAAATATCGAATCAAGCCTCCCTATCTTGAATTTTGCTTCGAGCGACGTTTACAAGATTATTTAAGAAGTTTTACAATATCGAAACGTTGCGACAACTGACGCCAGGGGTCGAATTTTCGCTGAATTTGAAGGAGAAATTCGAGATTAATCGAACAATCTGCGAGTGTAGATAGCCGCGACGAATTCGTGTTAACGTACGCGAATTCAGGATTCTCGTCGCAGACGCGCATGCAACTTTTGATACAACTCGCTCGTGCGAGAGGCGGACGAGGAGACAAAGGGAGAACGGAACGGACGAGGCAGAGGCAGAATCGTACGCGAGTACGAGGAACAGATAAAGGCGACGACGTTGACGCGAACGCGTCTCGCTTGCAGCGTGAGGGCGATGCATTTTTTTTTTTTTTTATCTCCTTTCTACGGGCGCGCGCGTTGTGTGTCCGTGATTGAAAGGAGCAGCACGTACGGTGTTTCGCGAGGAAGCTCCTTACTGTCGATCGCTAGGGATTATTCCTGTTCACTTTAGATGTGTTTTGCAAATGAGAAAAACTGCAAGAAAAATCACGGAACTCTCGTCGCGCCAAGTATATAATAAGTATAATAAAGACATAAATAAGACGAGTTTCGTGGAATTGTATTTTTCCGAAGCGGAGTTTCAGGAAAGATTGATCGTTAAAGTAAAAAATCGAGAGAATAAGCTGAATCATCTGCGATTTTAACGCTCTCTGTGTCTTTGGTAAAAATATAATTCTCTTATAATAAAAATAAAGAGTGGCATTGGCCCGATTGTTTTTACGTCAGCATTTCTCGTTATACAGCGAGGACAAAGTAAAAGAAGTATAGATTAGCAAGACAACTCTCAAACAATGTAGGACAAAAATTCGACGGATGAAAAGAAGCAATTTAGCGTGCAGTGAGAGACGGCACACACGAGAAAATGCAGACAAAACATAGTAGCTTGAATATTTCATAAATTAAAATCCAACTAGTTTGTGTCGTCGCAGCAGCGTGTCACGTGTCGTCGCACAATTTCATACTTCAAACAATGCAATCCCGAGCGTCACGTTCGCGGCTAAATCGAATTGCGCTGCCAAATCCGGCGCGCGATCTCCCGCTGCCGCAGGGTACACAATCTTTGCACTCACCATAATTTTTCGCTGAGATCGGCGTCGACGAGAGGTGAACGATACCGTTGCACGGTCGCGCGCGAGAACGGAAGAAACGGAGTTTGCACTCGTCGCGGCGCGCGTAACTCGCCGCACTGTGCACGCGTCGCGATTCGAAACAGAGCGGCGCGATCTCTCGGCGCGGAAAAAGCGAGCGCGGGCCGACCGGCAGCGTGCCGGGTCCGGAGCGAAACGGGACGGACGATGGACCCGACAGCGACGCAACAAGTGACAGCCTCCGCGGGCTCGTAGACGCTCGTAGTTCGCGGCGAGATGCCGCGCGCTCGTCGATGGCGCCACTTGTCGAACTCCGACGGATTTCCTTTGATTTTTCTCTACTAAAAATATTAAAAAGGATATCTATTCAAAAAAGGAAAAAGACGTTCTTGTCCTCACGAGCAAGGTCGTCACGCTTGAGCGTTATACCTTGTGCACACAGCAGGACAAAAAGTGAGGTTAGGATGAAAATCCTGCTGTGCAGGATAATGCGTTTTCAATTTGTCTCCGCCTGGAACAGTCTCGCTCTTTTAGAGATTTAATATATCACTCATATACAATGCGTGTATAGACTCTCAAAGATAGTTTTTGAAAATTCTGATGGTTTTCAATTCCTATATAACATTTTTTTTACAAGAATTAAATGCAAAACAAAAATGTTGATATTTTGAGTTCAGTTTCAATTTCGAAAAGCAGAATATGTCAGTTAGACGACGACAATAAAGGAAATAATTATTGCAACAACTTTTCTTTTTTGGACAAAAAATATTATTTACATTTGATGACGTTAAAGTGTACATTTTATGTTGCCGTATATTATTAGCAAAATAATTAATTAATATTTATTACAAAAATACAGAAGTTAAATGTTGGCGACATTTTAAGAAAAAAATTCTTTTTTGAAAATTTATTTTACGTTTGTTAAATTTTTTATTTGAGAGAGGAATTGTTAAAAAGTGTTTATTAAAACTTTGATATTTTGAAACTCAATCTTCGTTAATTTACCGACAGAATAATCACTGATTATAGATTTAATATCTTTCTTAACCTATTCCAGAATTACATTTATATTGAGTATTTTAGCACAATTTTATCGGTCTCAATTCAATTTTAATAAAAATTTTACATCTAATTATTATTAATTAAATTAAATATATAACATCACGTATATGTAGAATACACCTTGGTAAGCAAAATGTTGATAAAATAATTTCTAAAATTCACATGATCATAATTTGACTTCATGTTTAATTTATTAACTATAAAGATAGATTTTTACACAATTGTCGACGATTATAATGTATTGCAAGAGATCTGTACATTTTTAAGTAATAAGTTCATTTTTCTGTTCCTTTTTTAAAATTTTCTCCAAATTTCTAATATAATAAATAATAAAATAAATGAGACGTACAGAAAAAAGTTGAATGCTTTCGTCACAATTTTTTATAAAATTCTAAAAAAATAAATAATAAATTAAAAATTATTTAGCCTGTATTTACTTAAAGAGACATCCGGTAGATAGCAGCACGTACCGTATAGAAATCTATACATGTTCGTAATTGACTTCAGAGAGTGTTCTAGTTTATCATATCAGAAAAGAATTGAATTTTCAAACAGTTTAAACAAAAGAAAAATTATTTTATACAATTAATTTTACGATAAACTTAGACTAACTAAATAATTTTAAAAAGTGAGATTTAATGTATTTAGAAAATCATTATTATGACGTTAATGTGTGTCAAATATAAAAAAAGAAAATTATACTAATCAAGTTATACAATTGATATCTTTTCTTCTAACATAAATTTTCCTATAAATACAATGCCTAATTTAACTAATGTATTTCACATTAAATCTAAAATTAATCGTTTTTATGTTTTTATCATCCACAAATTTTATGCTATCATCTTATGCCAAATATCGATTTCTTATCGAAAACTAATTAGACACGCGATAAATTGGTGTCACTTAAAGAAATTGAATCTGACCTTATTACAGAAATGAAGTATCGATGAGTTATAAGTGACTCGATCGAATGAATAGATTAGATCGACTAAAATGAATCAATCATTCCTTCATTTAAGCCGCAGGCGATACGTAGATACGTCGATCTATTGTTCGAGCATGTTAACCAAAAAAATAGCAGAAACTTTCTTTTCGAGATGTAGTTCGGTCTCGATGTGACGCCTAGTCGAATATTTTTATTCCCTTTCGAGAGCACAAAAAAATCACTTATAACAGATTACAAATTGACGTTTGTCCATTCGGCGCTTTCTTCTTTTTTATAGATGTCTATCCCTTTTGAAATTAACATAAAGCATCACATGCTTTCTCCTTCCTATTCTTTTTTTTTATTAATATATCCCGATATATGTTCTATTACTTTATTATTTTATTCGCGCTAATAGATTAAAAAAAACTGTGTATTTAAAAAATCATTCTATGTCTATTGTTAAAGTATGTATTAATAGTTATCATTTATTAAACTTTTCACCATTTAAAACAGGTGTTACAAATTGACAAAAATAATATTTTAAAAACGTCACATTGTCTTCTAACAATTGTCTTTTTCTTCTCTTCTATCGATCAATGTGAGATTTCTTTCAATCTTAAAAAAAATTCTCGCATGCAACAAATATATATTTCGGTCAATTATCTACTATTTTCAACATGTATTGACAGTTTTTTTACCAAAATTTTTCAAATGCCAATGAAGAATGCCACGAATGGCAATAATTAAAATTCTTAAGTGCTTACCAATTAAGTTTGCTACTTCTTATGTTTCGTTAATTCCGTCTATTTAAAAAAATGGATAAGAAGAAAAATATACATTGTTCGCGGAACGACATAAGTTACTGTCACGAGAGGACGTTGTCGAAACTCCGATGACCATTCCACGATCTGCATACAGAATGATGACCGATCCCGTCTGAAGATCGTTTGCTCATGTAGCCGCGGAAATTCTATTCACGTTCGTTTATTGCGACATTTATAGTTATTCTTTTTATCTATTAATTTTTTTAGTTTAAACAGAGAAACTACCTGTGCTATAGAAATCTACTATTGCTCGCATCAGCCAGCACGTTCGGCAGAAACAAGACAGTTCTCAAACCAAGAGCGAGATCAAAGAAAAGGAGACTGTCGCGATTTTCACGGCCGCCGAGAGAGATACTGGTCCCGCGATTTCTTTTATGCGACAGAACAAAACGAGCGATAGAGCATCGCCGTAGGAATCAGCAGGATGCCACGGCATTCTTGAGCACAAGGTGCTGTAGGAGTCCGTGTCTTTACTTTCACTGCTCGCGGTCAGATCTAAGACACGTTGTCCCTCGCGGCGACATTATTTCGCGTCCTGAAGGGTTGTCGGGACGGCCGAACACGGCGCGAGTTCAAAACGAAGGGAAAGCGACCGAATAATTCATGAATCTCGATCGACCGGATGTAATAGCGTAATTTTTTTCGATCACGATCGGTCTGTATCGGCCGCCAATCGGACAATACCTTTGCCGTTCCATCGGCAGCAAGATCGTCCGTTGGAATTTGAATTTACATCGCGCTGGGCGAAGACGACCTCACAGATTCCAGCGTAGAATAAATTTCGCGAAACGCGCGCGCGCATATGTGTGTGCGGCGCCGGCAATCGAGATAGTGAAGATGACAGAGACGGAGAAGATGACGGAGGAACATTGAAGAAGAATAACACGTGGGTATGCGGCGCCGATCGTCATCTAAACCGCAGATGAAAGGGAAAGGAAGAATTACAGGAGGAGAATTGTACGCCTCCGTCTCTTCGAGAGACTCGATCGGGGATGACAGAGTGAGAGTGACAGAAAGAGAAGGAAAAAGAAAAGTAATTGATATTCGATTATTCCTCTCATAGATTTCGCGGAAGGCTAATTTTGCGTGGTACATCCTTATTCCACAAAATCATCTACTCCTATTTGTTAGAATATTTTTATATTTTTACATTATATAATTTATTACTGTATTAGATAATTAATATTTAATAACATTATAATATTGTATTATATAAGACAATATTATATTATTTTTTTATATTACATTAGTTATATTAATTATATCAAGAAACTAAACTTAAGATAAGGCAATATCATTGTTGATGTCTCATCTCTTAAAGTGCTGCTTCTTACTATTTTTTACCTTTATAACATTTCTTGTACTCGAATAAGTTATTATTATTATTGTTGTTGTTGAAAGTTATTATTATTATTGTTATTTAAATTATGTGGCTATTAATTACTTAATAATATTATTGCAGAGAAAGATAATATTTTTATATACAAATTTCGGGCAAAATATTTTTATATATTAATTGAAAACACACGTCTAAATGCGATATCTTTCTTATTGTAATGTATACATTAATTAAATAATAAAATTTAAAGTCACACGTGCACACGTCGATTTCGGTGATCGTTCGAAAATGTCATTTATACCGCATTTCGGGTAAAACAGTTGGTTAGTATTTCTTATCCAGAATTGCAGAATATTTATTTGAGACATACCATGCGTTACGTATGTACTTTTGCGAAATAAAATAATATCTTCGAAAATATTGTCGCGTCAATTTATCGGGTAACGTGCATCGCCGTCACCGGCATATATGGCAAATGTTCTGCAATCGAAATGTGAAAAGGTGCGCCATTGCTCAAGACCGTCGACTCCACACCAAATTCTTTGATACCCTTGTTCAATACTCTAATATTAAAATAGTTATGTTTAAAGTGTTTCCTGATTAATTATTCCTATAATATATATATAATTAGTATTAGTAAGAATAATTTTATTGCATTTTATTTGTGACACACACACACTCTCTCTCTTTCTCTCTCTAATATTCATTCTCTAAATATATCAATAAATTGTAGTGAGCTTCCAGGGTAACGAGTAAACCGTACAGGGTAAGTAGGTAAACCAAGTGAGCAATCTATCACTCGAGACTTGTTGGCTTTGTGCGAAAGATAGCGTAAAAGCTCGGATATTCACGACATTGCACACGTATTACGCGACGTAAGGGGATGAGTGTGCGGGTATCAGATATCGGGGTACCACATGTACGCTATCGCGAACGACTTTAGCACGGGTGGTTGCTAGCAGAGTGAGAGTGCCATATATATAGAGAGAAGGGGAAACTCGGCTCGGCACTCCAAAGTACACAGCCTCCGCGATTGCAGTGGTGTGCTCTTTCAGTTTCCTTCCACCAGGTTGTCGCCTGATATCCATTCCCTCGCGCTAGTGGTAACAAGTCGGCCACAGACCGGTGGTTTCCGCACGTTCGCAAACCTCAGAAGGGCATCTGCAGAGGACCAAGAGGACAGAATCCGCCCTAGGCCACTGAACACCATGAAACTTACGCTATTCACGTAAGTACGCCGTCGACGACTCGCGAGTCTACCGAGAATAATCGATCGGTCTTGTGCGAAAATGATATCCATAATTTATGAAATCCTCAACTTTGCAATTTAAAGGGAATCTTTACAAATTATAGATTCATTATCTGCTTCTCGCATTGAGCTCCTCGATTTCTTCCCCAATTCCAGCTACTTTCAAAACAAAATAATATATAATCGTAATAATGTCTCACTTTACAGCGATTGCATGCTTATGCAATGAACTTTTCTATTTTTCCTTATTGAACGTTTGCTTCGCTGCTAAATAAAGATATAGGTGCCAAATTCTTTTGTAATCTTAGATTACAAAATTACGCGTTTGAAAAAAATTAGAAAATCAAATACTAAAAATTAAAAAAAAGATATTAATAAAGATTATATTATATATATATATATATGTATGTGTATGTGTGTGTAAAGATTATACATATGTAAAAATTAAGAAACAAAAAAATGAGATGCACTTAATAAGTGTATTACATGAATTACATTGTTTAGCAATAACCAGTTGGAATAAAAAAGGCTTAATGATTTAACAATTTAATAAATTATATTATTTAATAAATTTAATTGTTCACCTGCTAATTCCGCGATCGTAGATCACTTTTGAGAGAATAATTTCAAGGCCGGTTATACATTCATAATCGAAAGTGTGTACGTTACTCGCACACGTCGTTCCAGGCTTAATATCCATCATGCTGTTACCTGTAATCAAAATTGCTAACGCCTGCGGAAATTGCGACTGCCAAGTGTCGATAACTTTCGATCGCGGACGTAGATCGATTTATCGCTTGATAGTCAATATATTCTGGATCATTTAGTGTGGTGTTTCCACATGGATTGAGAATAATGCATACCGGTTGCCGACCATAAAACACGTGCCTCTGCAAGAAGTTATTCAATCACCGAGTTTTATAAACCGTCGTCTGTTACTTCGCCACGCTCTCGTTCGTGAGCGACATTTCGATCGGATTCATACTCAGGTGCGAATAACGCGGCTGAGAGCCGAGTATTAATAACGGGATGCAGAGAGGCACGTTATGCAAACGAACGACTTCAGTAGCTGTTCGGAGTCCTTTCCTGGTTCTGACCAGGAAATTGATTAGAAAAGCCGTAACGAGAGTGAGAGCGCATAACAGCGCGATTATTATTAAAATTTATTAATAAATATACGTCCGTCTAATCGAGAAGAAATTCGTGTAAATGTTATAAATCACCGTGGCTTCTTCTTGACATTATACTAATAAGCGATGCATGGTAATGTATCTTCGTTCCTGTATCGCAAGTCGGCGTGAAAGAAAAATGGAAAGAGACATTTATTACTTATATTTGAATATTTCTCCTGACGCGACTTTTCTTAAGCATAAAAATGCATCAGATACAGCGCATAAATTCATATTATAATCAAAGGAGTGGAAAAAATCGAATAAAAAACCAAACCAAGAGGTATACACCGCAGAAAACGAAGCAACAAAAGAGAAAAGAGGACAAACTAAAAGTTTAACATTAAAAAAAAAAGAAAATGTAAGAAAGGAAGAAAGTATAAAAAAAAGAAAATATACAAAAAATATAAAAGAAAGGAAAAGAAAAATATAGTATTGTATCTCTTAGTTTATATAAAACGTTCATCTCATGTAATAAGTTGTATTTTAAATGGAATTATCATTTCAATTTTTTCTTAAGAATTGAAGCATTCCTTTCATAGAAGAAACATATTCATTAAAGCTAACGATAACTACTACGGTTAAAATTGCAATTAAAATTTATATTGCAGAGATTTACCGTCTTCAACTTATGTAACAAACGTAATAAATCTTTTTCACCGAATTCAGGAGAAAAGTTGCGTAATGAGAAAGACTAAAATATTCAGATATACTAAAATTAGAAAAGACATAATGACGAGAGAAGGATGAGAAGTATAAAGGCGACAAAAGGTCTCTTATGCAGGATAAAAGTCGAAATTCAAGTGTTAACGACATCCTGCAGGTGGAATATAATGCGAATGTAATCGCTTCCTTCCAAGGCAAAGTTCTAGCAAGTTCAGTGATCACGGCGTGACGTATAATCGAATGAATTACTTCATTCGCGAGATATGTATAAATCAAGATTTGCGTACGTCGGGAGGTATTATGCTAACGCGAAAGTATATACCGCATTCGGACAATTTCGCAGTCCCGTACAACGGAGGATTATGCTCATTAATTACGCCGAGTGGCTATTTTCGTTTTACCGGTGAACCGGTTCGTTGATAAAAAGAAAAAGTAGATCGCAGATTCCACAGGTGGATAAATCAATTGCACGAACATGACTTCTTTTGCATTTCATTTTAACTTTCCACTAAGACTTCTGTATTAATTATTGTATCCTCGATATACTGTTTCTTTAACTGTAAAGAAAATCCAAACTTCTTTTGTCACAATAATATTTATACATTGATATTTATGCCGAAATAGTCCTTAGCTGATAATAGTGATAGTAGTCACACAACATTCCTGGTACTTAAATAAAATATTAAATTAAATATTAGAAGAAATGGTAAAGAAAAACAGACACGATTTCAAGAAGTTAAAACATTACGACGATTCTAAGAATAAGATAAGAACCAACTAGCGTGTGTTAACGAGGGTTATCTACATTATTACATTTACAATATGACATGAAATAGAGTTAAACACGTGTCACAAATTTTATATGCTCGTTAATAATCTCATAAGTCGATAAGTTAATGACTTCAACTTCATTGCTGACTTAAATTAGATGTTTACTATTCAGCAAGTCATTATCCAAGTTTTTGTCTGAAGTCTATTTCTATAAGTCTATAAAAACAGTACCAAAATTAATAAATAATTGTAATATCTGAAATTCTAATTGTATACCAATAACCACTAAATGTATACCAAAAAAGTAGCAAGTTGTATCTTCTACAATAGTGCGAAATTTAATGATATTAATTAAATATACTCGGTCATATGTGTGTGTGTGTGTGTCTTTATATGTTGTATAAATACGTATTTAAATAAAATAAATAATTAATAAAACAATTTAAAAAATAATTACAATTTATACCGGTGAAATTATGAAATTTTAAGAGTAAAAAATAGACCAAAAAAAAGAAAAAAAATTAAGACTAATCTTCAATACGCTGTTTGTATCCCAATTAAAATGTACAGATTGTATTCTAATCCCGTTAAATGTAAACGGCAAATGTCCTTGCTAACGGTAAAATCATGATATCGCGTGATGAATAATGAGCCATAACGTTCCGTTTCGAAGAACTCAGGAGTCGGATTTTTATCCCCGACACAACGAGAATATTCACCTAGAATATTAATGAAATCAACTAATGTGCATTTACAATACAAGGAATATTCATTGGAGACTCTATTATAGACAGTTTGATAAATGATGTACGTTATTTTCAATTAACTTTGCACACAGAGAACAAGCTGCGGAACAATTTTTATCCTTCAGAGTGTGCTTCTTTCAACAAGGAGCTTGATCATTACTCTCGAATAAAAGACTTCTGTGTAATGAGGTAACAGCGATGAGGTTACGGCCAGAAACGTGAAGAAACTTGTGTCAAGAAATTGTTAAAGGCCAACATCTTTAAAAGAGAATGAGAAGCTCGAAATTGTATGTGTGAAAGTAAAAAAAGACACTCGAGACGGTAAAAATATTAATATTAGCTGCGAGACTCATGTGTCTTTGGTTGAAAAATACTATTCGGACGATTTCTGATTGAAATTGTATATTCAAAAAAATAATGTATGTTAATATCGCTAATAAAAATATTACCTATAATAGTATAATAATAGCATAAATTATAATAGTATAATTATTATAATTATTATAATAGTATAATAATAGCTGTGTTGTAAGTGTGCTTAAAACACATTCTATTCAATCTTACATATTCAATTATCGTTCACTCATTACTATTTATACTCGATCTACATTGAAATTCGCGAATGGTTTATAAAGTTTTGCAGACGTATTGAAACCACCTTGAAATTTATTAACAACATTTGTCTTTTAAGACAAGGTAACTTTGAAAAATTCTAAATTTACATTGCAGATAATGTTATTTGATTAACAAATGCATTTGGGAATCTGCTTATGAATTCTGCACGAGCAATGACCAAGTCTGGACATGTTGTAATATATCCTAAAATGTCTGTTAGGAATTGAGAACGCGAATACAATACGACACTGTAGACTATCTGCGCAGAATTATTTATGTGATTTTTAATACAAAAGTATAATAAAATGATCAGTTTTTTGACAAATTTCGCGAAACATAAAAATTTTCTTGCAAATTATTTCAACATGAACACAATAAAAATTAATTTGTAATTTTTCTGTAAATATCTCGCAAGGAACTCAAGTACGTCTTTATCCGATCATCACGTCCCACGTGCCAATCTATATTTGTGTAAGCACGACTGTAATTAATGAATGAAGAGATAAATGAATTTTAAACGTAAATCAACTGTGCTAATCGATAATTATCGTCACTCCCGCACTCGATGACTGAAGAAGTAAAATTATGATTTTAAATCTAAATATTTTTTAAATTGAATCAGATCAGAAAAATAAATCAAATTAAAAAATAAAAATCAATTAAAATATTTATTTTAAAGAAGCTACATGTTTCTTCAAATAATAATGACGGCATTGTCAACCAATTGTCTCCAAATGTCAAAGAAATGTCATTCTCGTTCCAATTCGCATTTCGAATTCGTGTTTTCGCAATCGTCCAGCATGGGTATTCCTGCGACGATCTATCAATCGAGATCACCGAGCTCGTCGTCTCGAAATTTCTCCCCCTTTCTTTACCCGGGGCCCCGAGTTCGGCTGGTTTTCTTGACATTTGTGAGCCGTCTCACGTATGAATGTCCCGTCGTAACGGCGCGACCAATCCTGAGCGTCACGGTGCGCGAGTTGTACGAGAACCGTGCAGAGAAAGTGAGTCCCGTGTACGTGAATGTCACAGGTCAACATCCACCTGGTGTACGCGGATCTACTACGAGCAAATGCGAACGCGACATGCGAGCGGACAGTGCGCCGAGCGTATGTAATAATCATTGCAACTCACGTCGTGAGTAGGATCTTTCGTCCTCGGATTCCTTTTTCGATCCTGGGCGAAAGTTGCGATCGGGCAACCATCCTGTGTATGTCCTGTGCAAAATTCACATGAATTCGCTCGACACTTCGACCAATTTCCGTTTTGATTAAGAAACTCGAGACTTCTCTGGCTTCTCGCAAAAATATCTACATTCAAGAAGCATATAGCTATCGAAAATCTATTTCTTTCGAAGGGAAATCTTGAAAATCCCAAAATTTAAAGATAAAAATGAAAGAGAATGAAATGACGAAATGATAATGAGAAAATAAATGTAATAAATAATAATAGTCACAATGTGAACATAAGAATTATATAAGAATTGAGTTTCGCGATACATAAAATGGCTTCTGCGTTAAAATAACATAATCTGGCGTTCCAGCCACTAAGTTCTCTAGCCAAACTTACATATTTTGTTGTCTTCTAAGTGCGGCAATTTAACCGCAGTAAACTTGTTTTTACGATGGCGTTACGCTGCTACTTAAATAACACTTTTTAGCACAAATAGCGACAGTATAGATTTTCACACGATCATTCGATCATTCGGCCTGGCAGTTTTTTTTCGATCAGAAAAACCGTTTTCTAAGGACATGATCTGCGTAACTCGCAATTGTCGAACATCTGACAATGCACAATATTTATGCGTCAATTTGCAACTTATTCTGTATACATAAAGAGATATAAATCTCTGTTTTAACTACGCTGAACGTTAAAAGTAGAATTGTATTTTACAATCTTATACTTTTTTCTTTAACAAATCAAAGATCTAGAAGAGAACAAAGCGGGAACAGTAGAACAATTATATAATATTCCGTCAAGGATGAAGTAAATTGAAAAAAGACGCCGTAATTGAAAAATTAATTATAATTCATGTAAACGTGTTCTTTGCAGAATATTGATCCTCTGTATAATAGCCGTCTGCAAATCAGCTGAAGAGGAGTATGATTACGAGGAGGAGGTAGCAGCGCCGGTGACGCCGGCGCCGACAAAACCAGCAGGTGGTCGATTGGGAGGTCTTCTATCTTCGAGAGGACGTATCAATGTAGCAAGCGTAGGGAAAAAGAAAGCACCGGTGAGTTCCAATGTTAACGTTGCACGATAATACGAATGATATTGAATAAATTTAATATTATTCGTGATTTACTTTATATTTTTAGTCATGTACGAAAATAGCTCTAGCTTTTTTGCTTTTTTTGTTTCTAGGCACAATCAACGACAGCGAAACCGGTAGAGCAAGTGCCCGAAGAAGATGAGGTGGAGGATGAAGACGCGCTTGATGAAAATCAGGACCACGAAGCGCCTACGACGACAACTGAATCTGCGAAGAAACTTCGAAATAACGGTGGCGTCAGGCCTTTCAGGTAATCATTCTTGTATGATAAGATATTTTGATATCCAGATACTTTAACACTTTATAAATCCGCGCTTAATGTGATTTCAGATCAAACGAGGATCTTTTAGCTGCCTTGAAGAGACGAAGAGCTCAGACTGGACCCAGTCATTCACGTGAAACTGCTGCCACGCATTCTGCGGTGGAACATACCACAGCTAAGTCAAAGTAATGCAATATTTTGAAAAGAAAAATATACACCATGATTCTCTAAAATAATTTCTATTTTAAGAGAATAACAATATGTTATAAAGATAATGTTATAAAGGTAATCGTGTGTTCCTTTTACGCGAGACGTGTTATGTTATAATTATTGGCGTGATTTATTTTCAGAACCAGTACAAGTCGTAGCAAGGTTAACGAAGCAAAAACACCAGGACGCGGCAGGTTCGGAGGAAGAGGAAAGATTGTTCAAGAGGAGGTCGAAGAGACCCAGCGGGAGGAGGTCCAAGTAAAGCCGAAAGCCAGCTTTAACCGCAGGCGCAATTAAAACGATCGCCAATTCGTAATGAGAGCTGCCTGAGCTTGTTGATTTCTCAGAACGCGCATCAATCGAGTTCGACAAGGCCGAGTCAGCGTCCGAAAACCGTCGTCTTTCTCATATTGTACAATTTTCAAAAAGTTTATCTTACTTTGGCTGAATTCTTAGGAATGGCGTAGATTCAGAGCGTAGAGTCTCGATTTCCATGTACGCGGGCTGTCGACATACAATTAACATTAAAGAATTGTAATAACATTAAAGAATTGTTTCGAACACGAGTCATATGGAGACATCACGTCTTTCTCGAAGAGCGATAACTTCGTTCGTGTTTTACCGCGCGGTATTAAAAATATGAACGGTGAACAGAAAGCTGGGAAGTATCGATTATTTACGACGGGTGTTAATCGAAAGAAACAAGATCTTCCCCTTAGCCATACTAAGCTCCGATCGACGCGTGCATTTTGGGGATGATGGAAAAGTGATGTGTACATAGCAAAACACTGCCATCCGTCAAGCACCTAAATCACCTATTGTATAAATGTAAATTAATGTGACAATAAAGTTTCTCTAGAAAGCGACGCTATTTCATGCAGTCTTTTAATTGTTCTCACGTAAATCTTTTTTATTAAAATAATTTTTTTTATTAAAATAACACTTCATTAATACAGCAAGGTGATTCAGTCGAATATCGAAAAAAAAACAGAATGTTCAAATTTATCGAACTTCGATAAACCGAGATTAACTTTTGTAAAATTATATTTCTTTTCTACTTGACTTTTTTACACATGTAACACATGTATCAAGGAAAATTTAAATTAAAAAACTGTGATAATTAAATTCAAAATACAAGAGAAAGAATATGATAAAATTAATATAATATAAATTTAATTTTTAATTATAATGCAAATCTAAAGTGTAATTGCAAACAAAATAATAAAAATGCTTTATTTATAAAAATTAATTAATATCTTATTTTTATCTTATTTTTATCTTATTTTTATATTTAACTTATCTTATATTTAACTTTATAATGATAAAATATTTATTAATCAACACCTGTTTTTTAATATTATTTGTATAACGATTAAAATTTATTTGTGTAGATAAAAGGTATTATTAATTTAAGTGTCATTAACTGTCAATCATCTCTTACATATCTTCAATTAGTATAGATGTGTCAAACTTGTCTAATTACGAGATATATTATACTTTAATGATCTCACGAAAAAAATACAATAACTCATTGTTCTTCAGAACAAAGATGAGATGTAATTGAAGAAAAATATATGTTGTTAGATTACACCATCAGTCAAGTGTAAAATCTGAACTGTGTATGACAAAAATTGCAAAATAACATTCTGTTTGCGCGCGTAGGAAATCTTATTCTTACCGGACGAGAGTAAAACCATTTCTCTTTTAATTTTTGAGTTTTTATACTACATTATACGAGTATGTAATTAATAATTAAAACAATTAAATTACTTGTATATTTAAAAACATTCTTTTTAATCATTTTGTTTAACTCACATTTTTTTATTTTTAGTCATCCACAGCTATTTAGCAGCAAAACGAAGAAAGAACTCGTCACCACGTAAAAATTTATTATTTTTATTATTTCTTACGCTTTTTCATTGTGTTATCTTTTCAGAAAGTAAATTTAAACATGTGATTCATAGTCTGAGATTTAGGTGATTTTGTAACGAACATATTTAATTTCTGACTCATCCAATCGGCGCTGGACGCCTAACCATATCTCCATTATTGTCCCGTCACAGTTCGCAAATGCTCAAGCCGTGTAAAAATAATGCACACGCATCCTCGCGGAATGTGCACACGGGAGAAAACGTCCTACGACGAACTTCGGAATGTTGGAGGCGTTTGGGGCGTGCACTCCCGCATTCTTACATTACGCGAGTGTGGCACGAGAAGTGCCGCATTACCACTCCCGAAACTCCGAAAGTTTGGTGCGACCGACCCACTTTATTGCCAATAAATAATCCAATCACGACCTCTTCACAACGCTCGTTTAATGCCTTTCACCCCCATCGAAATGTCTCTTACACGCCCAAATACTCGTGATATGCAGAAATGTCTTGAACGGTCGAGACAAAGCGCGATCCAAGCTTTGAGAAATAAAGTCAGTTTGATAGTTATCATAACTATCAAGAAATACTATTAAAGCGTTTCCAATTAAAGTAGTAATGACTACGCAAAAGTATTGTTCACAAATAACAAATATTTAAAGTGAGAGTTACATGATCTGGCAATCGTTCCAGTATTGCACATTTCAGCACATATTGACTCTTATAACACATTGATAATAATGAATTTTCGACACAAAGGATCTGAATGCTGGAAACTACGATCGGCAGGTTACGATACAAAGTCTGCGACTAGTTTAAAACTAATCGAAATGTCGGCGTTTACATGATCTAAAGCGACTGTAATTCATTCGTGAGCACGAGAGCGCTGAACTTTAAAGTTCATCATGGACTCAATTTTATCGGGCGTTTATAGAAAGGATTTTGGCTATCCTGTGTAGCCTTGAGTCAGTTACAAATCGCGAGACAAGAGGAACCGCAAACTACCGAAGTAGTCTCTCCAAAGGAGAGATTATGGATAAAATGTTAGAAAACGAAAAGAAACGAGGGAGAGAGAGAAAGGTGGTCGCGACGAGGATCGTAAGAGCAGAGGTATATGACAGGAAAGTGAGAGGAGGTGGCATCTGGTCGGCCTTGAGGCCTTTACGAGGAACACATTTCACTCACAAAGAACATCCGAGCCGCGTCCTTACACCGGGATGCCACGTTTTGGCTACGAACAACGAAAGGGAAGGTGAGAGAAAAAAAACGAAAGCACGTTGGTGACTCGTGAGCAGAAGAATCTCCACTATTTTTAGAAGTCAGAAAAGAACGTGTCATGGAAATAAGACCTAAATAAGACCTAAAAAAAAAATCTGCAAAAAATCTAAATTAAAAAATTGACCTTTACAAACCATATGGAAAAAATTGGTATTAATTGAGTTGTTTGTGAGATAATATTCAAAATTAAACGGATAATCTTAAAATAACTCCTTCTGAAAGATATATAGGAATTGGACATTTAGAATTAAACTATATTTGCAGTTTAGCAACATTTCGCTCATCTACCTTAATTTCGGAAAATCGAGTTCAAAGAGATATATAATGTGATTAAATCGATAAATCAACAAACGCGGTAATGTTACAACAAATGTAACAAGAGGAATCTACATCCGCGACTTTACATGAGCAATACTTTCGCGACAACGCCTACGTAAGATTCTAATCGTGAGGTCGAAGTGATCTCGCCTGATCTTCACCGGTCATCCTTGATCGCGACGACATTCCATCAGGAATTTCCCGTTTCTCTCCATCGTTATTATAACCGTCCCTCAGTCACGGCGAAACCGTTATCGTTATTGCGGAAGGAAAGTAACGAATAAACGGTTTCTATCTTTGATGAAAAAACTAGCGCGCAGTGAAGAGAGAAGAATTTTGATGTCGCTATTTCATGACTTTTCAGGCTACACGCGCGACTGAAGCTCTTTACCGTCACGATTTATTATCGCTGTTATTATGGCAAAGGTTAAACCTGACTTCATCTTCGAACATTATCCATTCTCTGACTGTTTCTTTGTCTGCGGATTCTCTAGCGAATTTAAGAACGTTTTTTCTTTAGCGAAGATTACATGGAATATCTTTATCGACAACTTCTTTGTTTTTAACATTTTTAATTGTGATTACAATTTAAGAATTGATATTATATGAAATTAAGGTTCTCCTTGGGAAGAAAACAAGAATTTATTATCGGTTATACATTTCTGATTCTCATTCCTGATTCTGCTATAATGATGAAATGTATTTGAATTACTATATATTCATATTCAACTCCATTGTATGTATTTATAGTCAATTACACAACTAAATGCTTGAAATGGTCATAATATATGACTTTTAAGTGTAAACAAAAAATATCCATGAGCAATGCAGTAAGTCCCATGTTAACCTTTCGATAATATTGTAGGAGATAATATTGCAGAAGAGTAATCATGTATAATATTCTGTCTACACGTTTCACGTCTATATATAGATATATTTTGTAGAATGCCATTTTAAGAAAAATATTATCTCATAATGTTGGTTTTGTAACATATTACCATTCGTACATGAATTTTCTAAGTATATTGGAATTAATTTTAAAGGCATGTCAATTTTTCCGTTTAATTACTCCAAAGTCTATTGTCATTATATTGTTTCAAAAAGATATAATTCAAAATGAGCATAATAATTAAACAAGGAAACAGTCCCGCGACTACAAACGACAAACGTGACTACGACGACAAACGCATGCATCTCAGCGAGCTGCAATTGCATTCACTGTCGCCGACAAAATGTCATTACGACACAAGGAAACAATTATGGAAATATGGTATGTATTAACTCAGCATATTGCACAAACTGTAACAGTGCATATTCTCCAAGAATGAATAAGTGTGTTTGTCAATTGCACGCGCATTATTATAACAGCTCGTAATTACATTTCATTTGCGAGGAGAGTGTTGCGCTAGAAAGAGATATCCTGATGTATCATTTCTCGCGAGGCTAAGGCTTACACAAGGCGTCGCATCAAGATGATGTGCGAATATGTTCATCTCAGGATGATATAATTATGAGATATTATCTGTTGGTCGGCGGAGAAATACTGTCGAGAGCAAACTATAAAATGAAGTATAGGACGTAGAAGGAAGTATAAAATGAAGTATAATAGTAATGATTAATTAATGATTAATATAACTAACCAGCTAGCTAAATAAGGATGATGTTTAACAAAGAATAATTTGCAGAAGGCTCTAGTAAATTTGAAAAATGAAATGATTTGTTTACATTTTCCAAAAGTAACGGTCTTATATCTTCTATGTCCCTTTTTATATTTTCTAAGAAATTTATAATTATTATGCGTCATATTTTATTTTTAATAAAATATTTTAACAAGGATCAGATATTTCTTGGACACCTTATAACTTACAGCCATTATTCCACTTTTACCAAGTAATTTTTTTTTTTATTCAAGAGTACGCGCACATGTTGAAAAATGAATCGTGTGTCACGTGTTTCTGGTCGTTCGATTAATCAGCCTGGTATCGATCTTGAGAATCGCGAACAGGATGTTTCGTTTGCTAACAGCCTTCCTGTCTCGATTGAACGCGTGTCAATAAGAAAAAGGTGCGACAAGTGTCGTTGACGTTTTACGACGGTAGCAAACTGGATTGCGATTCGAACGGTTTATATCCTGATCAGCGAAATCAATGAACGATAATAACACGAGGCCAGCGGTAAAGTAAGATGAAATACCGCGCGGAGAGAGGAGTTGGGAGGAAGAGGAAGGGACTTTCTCTCTCGGGCGGAGAGGAGATCCTTGTTCACTTTCCCTGATATCGCATCCGTCCACGCGTGTTGAACGTGCAGGATCAACACGCGAGGACAGCGCGGCGATAGCGAGGGAAAATAAACACTCTCTCGCTCGATTATAAAATAGAATACATTTTCAATGAATCCGGAAAAATCGTGAGTGGCATACTATCACGCGACTGTGAGCGAGAAAGCAGAAATTACACGAAGTTATTCGAAAGAATCGGGCGAATCACCGTGACGAATTTGTAATTGTTAAACCGACCGGGGTTACCTAACGATGACTGCAGCAATAAATATATCCGTATATTCTTGGCTTTTCATCCAACTGCTTGCGCAAATTTTTTATTACTTAAATAATCAATTGCGTAATACGAATCACACGCGAAATACGATGTCATTGGCGGAGAATACGATACATTCGATACGTTATTGAATTAACATATCGATATGAGAAAATGCGATACATACACGCGAGTGACAGTATAATTATAACGTTTTCATCGGCACATCACGATTGATATTGGGCGCCCACACGACATACGGTGCCACGTGTGCGGCGCATGTGTGCGTACGACGTATCAATGTTAAGGTCACCATACAAGATATCCCAGAACTATCACCAGTAAAGAAATGACGCCTCAGAACATTAAGTTATTCCATTTTGTTTAGAATCTTTCATTAAGTACAAGAATTTTCATTGCACGTAATGTTAATAGAGCTATAATTTTATTAATACACTTTCCTTGCTTTTATCATGTTCTTTATATAATTTAAATTTGCAAAATGTAATAATTTATTTGCAAATATTAAATAATTTAATATTTGCTGGCGAAGAGAGTTTTGAATTAATTAAATAATTTAAGTTCATTATTATTAGCAATTTTACTCTCCTATACAAGATGCAAGATGTCTCGATATAAAATTAACTGAAGAGAAAGATTCTCTTATTTTAATTTGCATTCTTTTGAACTTTAATTATCAGAAGCACCTGATCGAGAAGGGAAGAGAAAATGTGAGTATTATTTATAATCGAAAAGTTATTAATGTTTTCACTCTCAAGTTTCCAGCATTCATTAGCTTTGACTCATCCTTAGATAGTTGTGTGATATCCTTGCATTCGCATATAACAAAATATAGAACTTCACGATCGTCACGGTGCAAAGTAGGTCAAGTTGATATCCGGTTTCGCGAAACCGGAATGCCGCACGCGTGATCTTTCTCTACGAGCGATTCTTGGACAAGATGCATTTCGTAAGGCGATAGCGCGCATTAGATGTGTATAAAATATCCACAATCGAAAAAACAGAGTAGCCACATGAAAATTATTCCCTCAGAAATGAAACAAAAATAAACTTTTTTTAAAATCTTACGACATGTGGCATTTTCTACTCGGATAAAAGATAGCACATTAATAAGAACAAACAAGTGAAGAATAATCTATTATATAATATAATAAAAGTGGTAGATCACAAACATAAAGATAATCATGTCATTATTTTGCTTTCAACCTCTCGAACAATTATATAAAAATTATATGTTTCTCTCACAATTCTGTTCCGTTATCAAGAGACACGACAGTGTACACGCCTGCGACACGGACAGCAAGACAGAAAGTGTCTATGTCTATCTATCTACCTATGAACCATCGAATTGAGCAGAGGACGATTGTTATATTTAAAAAAAGATGAAAAGTAAATTAAATCGAAATTAATTTACATTGATAGAAATGGACATAAAGGGATAAAATTTTTAATAGGCTCAATCGATTGTTTTAAATCATATTATAATATATAAAAGTGTCTTTATTTTTTTCGACATTGAGTATTATTGAGTAAATTTTTTTACATATATGTTAAAATTATAGTAATTTATATTTAAGAAACATCATCAGCGTCATCATCGTCGTCATCGTCTCAATGTCCGGTTATAAATTCAGCGCTAAGTTTTTTCGCACAAGATATTCTGTTATTTTAATAAACATAACAATAGTAAAAATTAAATATCATAATAAATAAAATGTTTTGCTAAATACCATTAAATATTATTTTATTATTTTCATTAAAAGTAATAAAAGAATTAAATTTTTTAAATGTGTATAAACTCATGCTCAGTTAGTAGTGTTTGATATCATAACGAAAATAGGTTAAAACAACATTGTCTCGTACAATAATTATTTTAACGAGCGCGTACACTTGACACTCCTTTTTCATCTATTTCTAAAAAAATAATCGTTATTAAACGTAATTTTTGATTTCTTTTACAAGGTGGTAATGTATTGTTATTACATAAGAAATACAACGATAGATCCCCGAAGCAGAAAAGAGAAAAATAAATTATAAAAGAAATACGTTGCGGATGTATGCTTTTATGTGTATATTCCGACGACGAACGTCTCGCGCGTCTCCCATTCGTGATGAATGTGCGTTTGCAAATGGGAAACACGAGGATTATTTCCGAGATGCGTACGCATTATTAGTCGACACGCGAGAGAGTATCGGGATAAACGAGAAAGGAAAATGCTTGGACTGGTTGATCTCGACAGAGAGAGAAAGAGAAGCGAGTGGGAGGCACTTTCCATGAAATTCCTTTAGGCGCCTCGATGGATTTCATCATGTCTTGTCTCTGCTCAAATCGAAAACACTTTATTATCATCCGCGAACGCCACACCTCTTCGCTAGCAATGTATTCGTCAACAAATCTCTGATTTAGCCATGCAAAAAAATGGAAACAACCAAGTTTAAGAGAAATTTGTCTTGTAAAAACATCTTTATTTTCCTTAAATCAAAATTATATTATACGCAGTTAAAAAGATTTTTTGCTTTGTGTATCTTACTTTCTATTCTTTTAAATGTCGGGATTTAAGTGCCCGTGACCGTCACAATAGTTATCGCGTGAAATGCAAACCATTAGAAATGTACGATGGCTATATGCTTGTAATGGCCCTATTCTATGATACACGATTTTCGCCAATGCTGCCATTGTCTTTGAGTCTTCATTAATATTTATGCGTTCGTTAGAAATTCCGGTTCTTTCTTGTCCTTAACATTGAATGAGTTAGTCATGCACGATTCTTGATATGCGAGAAGATATTTTATAATGTCGGGATTTCACTTCGACGTACTCGCGAAAGCTTTACAAACAGTCATGGATCTACGGTCAAGAACATAATTTACACACAATCATGATATCCTCTATCGTAAAATAAAATTAATGAACAAACATTCTGTCCTAAAAAGCGAAATCAATGTGACAGATATGAAAATATCTCATTTTTTCAAACTTTTGTTATTAATACGAATTATTAATATTTTATGTAGAGCTTGTAA
Organism: Crematogaster levior; assembly: GCA_901521435.1. Classification (NCBI taxonomy): domain Eukaryota; kingdom Metazoa; phylum Arthropoda; class Insecta; order Hymenoptera; family Formicidae; genus Crematogaster; species Crematogaster levior. Next base: position 41,799 of record CABEGB010000269.1, on the reverse strand, counting down.
TATGTATAAAAATAAAAATTAATCGTTTTAATGGAATATTTTGGCGAAAGCTCATTTTACACGTTTTGAAAATAGAAACGCAGATTCGAATTCACAGAGAAAGCTTGTAAAAGTGAATCCGAATTGAAAACGGCACTCATTGTACCTTATTGGTACTAACGGCCACTTATTGGCTACACGCCATTGTCGTGATGTTTTTACATTTAATTGGTTTCGTTTGATATCCAGTTGCAAAGCGTGCGGCTACTCAAAATGCTGACATCTCTGGCGAGTCGCCATTGTCTGCGATACTTTTACATGTGTCAATCACGTTCCATGTTCCTCGACCAAATGCATGCGATTAAAATGCTTTCTACTGACTGGAAACCTTTAAATGCCATGTATCTTATAATTTTGCATACAATATAACAATATACTAGGTATTTAATAACATAGCAATACTTCTTGTGAAAATTTCAGTCAACTACTGAATGTTCTGTATGCCTAAATAATTAGTAAATATACTCAAAATTGATTTGCTCGCTCTAGCAAAGTTAAAGTCTTAAATATTTTAATCAGAAATGTTTTATTCTGTATATAAAACAATAGAAACCTTTCCTCATTGCATACAAAATAGGATGGCGGAAGATCAAAGCGGATAATCACAGTCTGCATCAGCATACTTCAATTTCAAATTCAATGAATGTTAAACGGATTGTTTTCCTTCTTTCGTGGAACAATAAGACACTTGAGTAAAACTATCACGTTAAAAACGGTGCTATTAATAAAAACAACAATGTCATCGAAACATAGTCACGTCGAAATTATGAAACATATGTACATGTGAATGGAATTGTATATAGACGATATAAAAAAATACAGGATATAATAACCTACATGTTATGTTGCAGAAATTTTCAATTTAAATTTATAGTAAAAAGCTTAGTAAAAATATCCTTTTAACTATGCCTTAGAAAAATCTTTGAAATCTAAACTAGAACTAGAAAATCTAGTGATTTCTATGTGTGACTTATTAATTTTAGAAATTAATTGTAGAAAACATATCGTTTCACAAAAAAACCAGTCTCTGTTGGCATCTTTTAATCATTCTAAAGCATATCATTAATTTATATTAAAAAATAAAAAAGCTAAATATTTTAAAATATCCCGCGACATATATATTCAGTACGTATTGATTGTAAACACTCTAATGACAGGTTTCTCGACATTATAAACTATTCTTAGTGAAAATATAGATAAACAGTATCCATCAAAAGTGGGACAATATCCATCAGAATCTTTGAGCTGAAAGTAGTTTCCAATCGAGTTAGAGAAAAATAAAATAGAATAGAAAATGAAAAGCTTTATGATACACGTTACCACAACCTGCAATAATATCATAAATATTATTTATTTATTAATTTAATTATTTAATTTATCTAGCAGCAAAACAAGTCCACAATTAAATTTTTTAGTCCCAATATGAGATAAACAATCTCACCTACTTCCTGAGAAAGTACTTTCATCCATTCCGTATTCGCATACCTATAATTACGATGTTGTGACCGAGATCTTTCCATGGATAGCAATCCATTTTAGAGGCTAATTGAATACCTTTCATAGTTTAAACGTTTGACAATAAAACGCGACGCGCGAGAAAGGGAATCGCAGATGGAGAACAGACTTTTCACTACGAGTTTTCGAAGTCTCGACGCAAATATTAAAATTGTCTTTATCTTCGATGAGCATCAAGCAATTCCAGTCAGGTATTATGTGAACTCGCGAGCTATAACTGCTTTTCGAAAGTAGTGGGAAAACGTCGGTTGGTCCTTTAAAGGTCGATTGGGATGCAGTACGAGTTCCGCGAAAGTGCAGTCAAGGTTCTCCGTTTCTCGTGAATATACTGTGTGCACGTGTATATCTCTGTAAAGTGCGCACGTATGTGTACCAACGACCTCGGCTCGAAGAGACACGCGATCGAGATCGAAAACCGTTCCAAAGCGGTGCTGGCTACCTGCGGGAGTCCCTCCTATCGATAGAAAGGAAAATAGCCTGTCACTCTTACAGATCGATGCAAAGTGCATGGGGTCATGCTTTTTTAAATCCACAAAGCACGTTTTCGCAAATAAAGCGGAAAATAAGTATCAAAAATAAAGATTATCTCTTGTCATCAAAATTAAAAACATTATTGACCATTTTAAAAATTTGTATTATTTTTTTCTGTGAATTAATAATAAGTAAGAAATAAATATTTCAAAAAAAATAATATATAAATTTTCCTGTTTAAAAAGACTCGATCCAACCATTTCAATTATTGTTGTTAATTATCCAATTGTCCACGTCTTTTGTTGATGGACGCAGTTAAGTATATTTTCAATTTAAATTCACAGTAAAAAAATCTAGTAAAATCCCTTTTTAGGCGCCTTAGAAAAATCTTTGAAATCTAAACTAGAACCAGAAAAGAACTTAGTGTAAGAACTCCCGTGTGTATCCCTTATTAATTTTAGAAATTAATTGTAGAAAACATATTGTTTCACAAGAAAGATTAGTCTCTGTTAGCATCTTTTAATTATTTTATTTTATTGCGACTTTATCGGCAATGAAACAGCCGTGAGACAAGCGACAGACGGAAATTTCACTCGAAAGGTCGTCCCTGAAATTTCTCAGCTTTATTTCTTTGCTCACGAGTTTTGTTTGCCCTGATCTCGGTCAGCGAAGGATCATTATTATTCGACAAGGTCGCTGGACACCGACAATTTTCACGTGCACGCAGAAGCATGCTGGCACATAACAGTCAATGGCCGATTGTATTTAACCTTCAATTCGCATATAGATCCGTCGTCGCAACGGATATTGCCGCGATGAATGACAATCGTCTTCGAGCTGATTCAATGTCTAAACACAAATTGCAATATTCATATTGCTACAAGTATCCTGTTTATCGAATAAATACTTCAAAAAACAAATCAGTGTGTTAAATGCTCATATTCATCAAGGTTGTTCAGTAAATTAAACAATGTCAAGACAGTAACCTAAAAATTAGCAATTTCATGATAATAAAATAAATAAAAAGATATTCAATTATTATTATTCAATATTAAGCAAATTAGGTAAAAAAAATTGCATAATTAATTTGGCTTTTTTATATATCGAAATTAGAACTTGCGGTAATCATTGTTTATTGTTAAAATCAAAAGGGTTGTATTTATATTATTATTAAATAAACTTTATTGCAAAAACGATAAAGCAAGCTGCGAGAGCCAAGATATTATTACGTTAATTGTTTGCAAGAGTTGTAATTTGTTTCTTGCTTCGACGTATTCTTATTCCAGTTAGTAAAAATACATCTTGCGGATAGGATTTCGAAAGATTCGTTATAATTCTGATATTGTATTCTTATTGCAAACGCGGCTCGCAGCGAGATAGGAATTGAGCTGAGTGAGTTTAGGCGGGTTTTCGAGGCACTGTGGTTAGTTGTCTTGCGAAAGGACCGAGGTGAAGATTGTATATTCCGCGGCTATATTGACGCCAGTGGAGGAACGATCATGTTCTACATAGTCGAGCTCTTACTCTCCCATCCCGATTGCCTCACTATTCGTGCTGGATGAGTAGACGAGATCTTTGAATATTGTTTTACGAACTTTCTGCGCGACGACCCGTTCCACCTGGTGCACAATGCAATATTCGAGTGTTACGTTCGCCTACGTGGCGAAGAGCTCGTTTCCGACAATTCAACTCCGCGTTATGTCACCCCTATTCGCGGTGTAATAGCGCGGCAAAAAAGACATTGTTCTCTCGCGTTTCACGTGCCTGCCTATTCGAGGGGCGCGCACGGGTGCTCTCCTTGCAGAGAGAAAGTCTCGTAGATACGTATGTACGTGCATACACGTGTGTCGACTGCTTACACACGTGCATGCATACGCCTACGGAGAATCACTGTTTCTGGTCCGCGTATCTGCGAGCATAAGTAGTTATTGAAACACTCGACTGAAGAATCTGGTCAATGATACATGATCTATACTATCCGCTAACTAGTTAATTATCGCGTGTCTGAGGAACAAAAGGATATGTGTCTGATACCTCGAATTTTCAAAAGAAGCTCGCGAAACTATCACGGATGAACTTTTACGTGAAATTTCCTTTTCAAATTCGTGCTTTTGAATTTTTTTTCTTTCTGTTTTATATACTTGTATAAATACAGATACAAAATAATTTTCTTATATTTAATCAGAATAACTACCGCAGTGAGATAAATGCATGTAAACGAAGTTATATGGTATTGATGATGATAAGGTACACGAGTTCATAAAATCACAATGTGTATTGAGAAATCTAATAAAATCTCTCTAAATTTTCATTTCTCAATCTTCTACCTGTGATACGGGGAATACTTCGCGTGCTTGGGAGATTTCGAATATTAACGACTGCGTTTTCTTTGAAACGCGCCGTCCTGTTAAAATTTCTCCCGAAAAAAACAAATCATCAGTACAACTGTATTCTCACACTCACTTGCGGATTATCATAGCCCGGTCTGATCCTAATGGATCAACATTCTTCTTGCGCAACGCAAAGACGCAAAGACCTTTAACGCCGCAGCTGCCTTCTGGTTCTTGGCGCGACGCTCCGGGCTGGGATAATTTATATGCTGTTTCACTGGGCCTTGACACCTACGGTGACGATCGACGCATCATCTTTGCAAATTATTACTAGAAAAGTCTTGCACGATCTTTCGCCAACGATTACATAAATTGAAGAAATTGATGATCTTAACAAGTCAAATCTCGATGTTTGAAATTCTAGAACCTCGTTTCGCCTGTTTTTTAAATGTCGTCTGTCGTCTATCTTAAGTAAAGTGTTATTTTTTATTTTAAAACTAGTGAGCGACTTATTTGGGTAAGAATTATAGCTCGCAAAGTGTGACTGATACAATTCTAATTTCTCATGTAAAAAAAGAGGATAAGCAAAAAATATTCTTATGTTGAGAAAAAAAATTAACATTGGACAGAAAAGTTTGTAACTTTCATCACGATAAAAGTTAAAGAGTGAAGATAGAACTCGAGAAGAGATATCTCTTTGTCGAGTGTAGGAGGAAGTGAAGATGCTGCAGCGACTTATGCAATGGCCCCAATAAAGATTATCGATCCTTTCAAGCACGTTTCGTTCTTAGTATCCGTGGCGGAATTGCGCTTCGCTGGTTGTCGCTGCGAGGAAGAGACAAACTCTCGTCGAAGAGTGATTCTACATTTCACGGTCTCGTGCTTCTTTTCTTATTTTGTCACCGCTCCAGGAGAATCTCTTTGACACGATCAGCTCTGCATTTCTTATTCAAGAACCGCCTTTTCGATGTACTCGGAATGATTCAGGCAAAATTGCATATTACAAAAGCATCCGTGCTAATCGAAACAATCCTCGAGACTTCCTCGAAATCTTCGTGAGATACTTCCTTGCGCAACTGAAGATCTCTTCATAAGGAGAAATCTTTAAAAAAGAAAGGGATCGAAGATATTTATCAGATGGGCAAAATTATAACAGTAGTGTTAACTTTAACGCTATGGGTGAGGAGAAATTTCAGAAATCATTTAATAGCAGCGAGATAAGCAATCAATAAGCAATCGAAAGTCTCGCAAATATTGCGTCTGAAACTTGTTAATCACTTTCTCAAAGTAAGATATTATTTTCGTCTTATTTTTAGCTTTAAAAGCAGAAGATCTCAGCTCGTCGAAATCGCCGCTCTCGAGTCTCGATGCAAATGTGAGATAATAAATAACGCGAGGAGAGAATCGAGCTTCTCAAGACACTTAGTAGAAACGGTGCTTCGCGAAGTCAGGTCAGACGTCGTGAGAAGTCAGGTGGTTGGACTGAGATATGTGCCGCCAGGCGAACGTGCAACCAGCCAGCCAGCCAAGATCTCTCGAGTCTTCGGTGGCCCCCGGTGTGTAGATCGAGTGTATCAAGCACCGAGTCGAGTTCGACTACGTGGTGTCCACTTTTCATGGGCTGGTGGGGTGCACTCCGGGTGGCCGTGGTGGGTGGTGGTATAAGTAGAGGCCTGCATTCGCCACCGTTCTCATACCCTCACCACGTCCTTCGGCTACCTCTTACTTTTACTTAGTGCCCCTTTTTCCACTTTTTATCTTTTCTTTTTTTCTCTCTCTCTCTCTTCTCTCTCTTTCCCTCTCTCCTTCTCTCTCCCTGTCTCTGTCACTCTTTCACATACGCACAACGTATGCGCACTCTCACTTGATCTTTCCTTTTCTCCGTCTATCGGTGCGCGTTCGTTCATTCGTTTCGCGCCTCGTCGGCGAAGTCGCGTCACGAAGCTGGACGGAGGTCACGTCGACCGAAACGCACGTACACGCTACATCCTGGAGAATCGGCTCATCCAGTGAACGTATCAGCGGCTAGATCCCTTCGCGCACAGCTGGAAGACGAGTGCCGGTCGCGATCGGTCGAGAAAAGGACAGAGATGATCGCGAGTGTCCGGTGACGATACATATATGTATTAGAACATCGATAGTACTTGCAGAGAGAATATAAATCGATATTTTTAAGAGTGCCGATACATATATGTCGGGTATATACTGATATCGGAAAAAGTTTTTGTTAATCTGAAGCAGCTGTTCGCGTACCACGATAGAAGCGAAACGAGAAAAGGCAAACAGGACGAGGAAGAGAATTGTGTGCAGTGCAGACATGTGGCTGAGAAGCGTGCTCCTGTGAGTACTCGGTCCTCAACAGTAGTCCTTCACATCTCTCTTTTATCTGAGAGAGCAATCTCAATGACGGGCGCATGTGAGAATTGGAGCTTTGTGAAATTAAATCTTAGTTGTGAGAAATTTAAGCATAATTGAGTTAGTCACATTATAGAAAAGACGGCAAAGCCTTATTCTTTGAGAGAAATAATAAAATGATTTTGCCAATATTAAGAACATTACATATACAAAGTTTTTTATGCAAATGTAAATTTGCGTAAAAAAAGTGAAGTATGGAAAAATTTATTTTTAATTATTTAAATAAAAAATGAGTAATTTAATCGAAGAATTTTTTTATTAAAATTTGAAGATTTTTTACTTGTCTTAATAACAAATTGAATTATATTAAAAAATACGGTCAAAAGACACGTAAATGGAAGTTATATAAAATAGACGTAACACGGTTTCTAATCATTAAAAATAAATTTGGATATTAAAATTTTTAAATTTATAACAGTAAAAAAAATAAGGAAGTTATAAAACATTACCAAATGTTGATCTAAATGTAAATTATAAATTCGTGCAAAATTATAAATTCGACCAAACAGACAGTTTGTCTGTTCGAATCTTAATTTCTTTATCAAAATTCCTTTCTATATTCACTGACGATGATAATTAAGTTTCAGTTAACACTTCATGCGTATCTTTGATGTAATCAACACACTATGCATTCCTAAATTACTTAATTCCTGTTTATGTTATTTTTATATAAATACCATCAAATATTTTTCATATTTATTTAATTTTCTTTTTTAGTTTTATAATTTTACTATAGTACTTTTACGCAATAACAAAATTATACAACTTTCATTTTAGAAAACGAACAATAGATTGAAGTCTAATTAGCGTACAATTTTAATTACAAGCTATTTTGTATATATATTTTTTTCTAGTTTATCCCAATTTTTTATAATCAATATTTTTATAACCATCATTCAAGAACTCGGTAATTAGGATATGCTAATATATCAAGAAAATTATCCTAATATATATGCATCATTTGTAAAATTCACATTAATGTACGTCAGTCATTAATGTACGTTTTACTGTAAGAATGATTTAAAAAAATTGTTGTAAGCGGCTCATAAAAAATCATAGTTAATAATAATCGATCGATATGAAGAGGAAAGCGGTTTTTCATGAGCACAAGAGATATTACGCTTGTGCATTACGAGAATTATCGTAGCGAAAAATGTGCACAATCAACGACTCACTTTCTTAGATACGCTAATTACTTATAGTTTCATTCACGCAAATGTACATATATATAATATATATAATTAAATGAAATAATTTATTTGAGAGAAACCTCCAGACGTGCCCTCAATTTCAAATCATTTCACAAGAAAAAAATTAGTTTAATTGGATCATAACTTACGATGTTTAATCATATATAAATCATTGAAATATGTAAAATAAAAATTAATTTAAAAAAATAAAAAATATATATATATATATCAATAAATAAGAAAATAAAACAATGGAACTTTAGCCAAATTTATTATATATGTACATTGTACATATATATAATAATAAATATATATAATAAATATATGTATATAAAATATATATATATATACTGGAATAGAAAATAAATGAATAAATAAAAAAAGAACAGTCAGAAATCTAGTTATTTACCAATTACTAGCTATTAACTTTTTATTCCATTATAAATATTTTATAATTATTTATTTTTTGATACATTTCATAAAATATATACTAAGGAGCATTTAAAATAAATCGATTCGATATATTCTACTTGATTTATTTAGATTTTTAAGTGTTTGATTAAAAATTTTCTAAACGAGATTCATCGCGAAGTAAAACACAGTGAGCAATGGTTAGACCATATACATTTTAAATCCGCATTACTGTTTGGCGAAAGCGTCACCAATATATGAATTTACCACGCTTTACTAAAGTACATCATTAGATGTATTCCGATTTTATGATGCGGTTAATAATATAATAATGCATTATTTTCTAAAGAAAACTATGAAATATAAAATTCCTTTTCTATGAAATAGACTAATGTATGTATATGTATGTGTGAATCAAGTATTTTTTAATATTTATATTCAATAATATATACTACTTTAGAAATAAAATTATTAAATTTTAAATAAAATTTAAATAAATTTTTAAATAAATTTTTATTGAATTTTTAAATAAAATTACTTACTCTTTTGCATAATAAATATACATAATTTTAACATCAGAACTGTTAGTACGCAAAAGAAAGTTTATATTAGTAAATCACTATATTTGTAAATGTTTCATTATTCGCCTTTTTTATGATACTATAAATCCGCATAAATGACGCAATAAATCAAATATTTCAATATTGCCAAGAAAAATTTGATACCAAATTCGTTAATAAATTCATGCAAATCAGTAATTCATTAAAATATTAAATAAAATCATATATTTAATTAATAAAAAAAAAAAATATTAAATTTCTGGAAGATTAGTTAAATTTAGCTTCAACATTTAAAAAAATTGTTTACTATACTAGCTGGAAACTGTACACTGTTCATCTATAATTAAATTGTTACATATATTTTTATATGATACATATTATATCTTTTAGAATTAGTAATGCTAAATAAGAAAGAGCGAGAAGAAAATTGATAAAAATTCTAAATAATCAAAAGTTTGTATTTTTTTCTTATTAACTTTCCTATTAACTTCAGTAAATTTATGCGTAGAGAGCCGCATTTAGTAGGCGGCACGAAAAAACATTTACGGGTCGGTAATAGACTTTTGCCGTAATATTGTGACTTACGTAATGCCACTGTCTCGTGCCACTGGAGATACCTACGTACGTAGTATATTTATGCAGATATGCTTGTAAGCGAGACCGCTTTCTCCATACGGTTTCGCGATAAATTCTTGCATTAAGCATCCATTTTCAGTCTAAAATTGAATTATAGGATGCGCTTTTATGATCTCTCTTGACCCCTTAATTATCAAACATAGAATTTCTTACTTATATTATATATTTCGCATAAATTTGATAAATCTATAATGAAACTAAAAAGATTTAGAATTTTGCACAAACGTACAGAATGTAATACAATCTTTAATTATTTTTGTTTGTGCAAAAAGAGATGACTTTAAGAATTAAAACAAACTTCTAAATATTTTCCTTGTTTACATGAAGCTTTAATTATGTTTTAATTTCTGAATTGTCAATGTTTTTATCAGTCACGCAAGAATTGCCAATACACAGGATTTCAGAATTTTTGAAATGAGATAAATTTAATAAAATTATTAGATAAATACTTATATGTGTACAAAGTACTTTATATATCTGGACATCATTTCTTTCCGCTTTATTAACTATAATAAAACGGAAAAGAAATTTTGAATTACTACAGAGAAAATTTTCAAATCAAAGAACTACGCTCTCAAAAGATTGAAAAAGTCATAACTTTAAATTCTATATTGAAATTATTTACAATTATTTATCAACTGCATCTGATAGCGTAGGCGGGAAAGAACGTGACTTATAATTTATTCTATTTTATTTTTAAATGTATTCCTATTATAAGTTATTCCTGCACCGGAAGATCACTGAAACGGAACGGTATACTTGACAATAGTTTCCTGTTTAAATGTCGTATACTTATTTCTCTTCCAGTAAGTATAGTAAATTAATTACAGAATATTAGTACGATTACATTGACAGAAATAGATTATTTTCTTTAATCTAAAAAAATATAAAATTATAATAAAAAAGAAAACGATTATAGTAAAAATTATGATATGTGGAATTAAGTTTTGCATTTTAAAAATGTGAAAGTAATAGAGCAAGACAAATTATAACAAAATCACTATAATAGAAAAATAAGTTAATTTAACATTCTATATTAAAAATACGCATATAGTATTGCATCAGAAATCAGCTTTTATAATAATTCTGTGACCACATATTGCCCTTGTCAGCATATTTTACCGGGAGGGGAAAAAGTCCTAGGTATTCGTGCTAATTTCAGAAGCAGCTCTCCTTCATTCGTAAAGGAAATTGATTGTAACCGATCGTCCTTGCAAATGCAACGTCATGAATTCAAGAGTCTCGCTACTCTTTCTCTTCAACCTCATTCAAAACTTGTCTCTTTGATCTTTCGAGAAAGATTTTTTTCTAGAAAATACTTTGTCAAGGTTTTATTACGTATCATAACAAAAATATGAATCTTAATGGCATTAAAAGTTCAACAACTGTGGAAGTTATCATGTGTCCAATTTCGGACACTTTGGAAAAAAGAGGTCATTTGCTGATATCCAGAGCTACTAACAACATCTTAATATTTTTCCCAAAAAAGTAAAGAAATTAAATTAATAATAAAATTATTCCGAATAATTAAAATAATTCTATTTGCTCCTGTCTTATCTCTTCGTCAATACAAATAAAATTTTTTATATATAATGAATATAATTATATAATTAAAATAAAAGTAAGCTATTTTCGTAAATTTAAAAATTAAAAAATTCTTCGCTGACATATTTTTGCTGAATCCTGCGTTATTATTGGTAAACTTAAATTTTTGCGCAACGGATGTGAAGAAGTCGAGTGATCGAGAGAACCGGACGAGTATCGGATGCAACTTGCGATTCGACGACCAGATGTGAACTTTCACCACCAATCAAGTCTTGCATTAGCTATACACATTCCGCCATCGTTTACACTCCGTTCCCTTGCATCTCACACGCGCCTTATCATTTTCGTTAAAGATGCATCATTAAACTATGCGATGATACAACTTTCTTTCATATTCTCCTTATGTTAATCATACATCAATTTGTACACAGATCTACTGTAGAAATTAATCATCAAATGCCTGAACTTTCTTCATACTTTACGACTAAAACTAATCACGTAAGATTTATTAATACTTTGTATTACACTTGCAGAATATGCGGCGTTATTGCGGGCACGATAGCTGACAGTTCATCGGATATCGTGCAGATATCCGGTGACAGTTTGACTCGAAAAAATGTCGCAGCAACGACATATCAGCCACCACGAGCCCTCGCAATTGAAGGTACATCAATCGCATATCAATAAACAAAAATTTAGAAACTGTATGTCAACTCATAAATTTAATCAAAAATAAGATTAATTTGACATTGAATATAAATAAGACAAGAACAATAAGTTCTCGTTCTGTCTTGTTTTATTTAATTACAGATTTCTTAAATTTTCGAAAGAGAATTATTGCACTTTATTCAAATTTTAAGAATGTTTAAGCAACTGGACGAAATACTATAAATTTTAACGAATTTTCAGAGTTTGTGACATCCCACAAACTACCGGAAAACGTAGCAAAACCATTAGACGACGACGACGATGACGAATACATTGACGAAAAGAAAATCGTGCTTAAAGACAATAAACAAACTAAGAAAGTCATTCAGAAATTCGAGAATACCGAGAAAAAAGTGGCTACTCTCGAGCCCGTCAGACGTTTAGATTTGACCGAGGAGGATGATTTGGAGAGTCTCACCGCCAAAAGACAAGCGCGAGTCGAGCTCGAAAATTTTAGCGACACTGGAAAGGTTCCGCAGGAAGGCAGAATAAAGAAAATTGACTCCAAAAGGCCACGACCGACCGAACAGGACGAAGTTATTCCGGGAGTCTACGTCAGGTAAGACATCTTCGTATAACTCGCTTGATCGCGAATATCTCCATAAATAAAACGCGAGATAAATTTCCAACAATCCATAATGACTGATAAATAATTAAAACTAATTATTTTTACCTTAATTTTTAACATTTCTTAATAGTTTCTTTAAATTTTTATTGGTACCTGAAGAAAAAATAAAACATTCTAATTTATCTGCTTTTGTTTAAAAAAGTAACGTCATTTTGTCTGTTTTAAACTCTCTTTCTCTCTCTTTTTTTAGCATAACTACTTTCACATTTACTGTAAATATTAAAATATTAAAATATTTTTTTTATATTCCAATAACAACACAATATTATTTGTATCTTTAGCGCGGAATATCAAACAACTATGCTACCCATTCTGACAACTCCACGTGAAGCACGTAGCAAAGACAGTCTCTTTGATTTCGTACCCGTAAACATTATTCGCGAGGACAGCAAAGATGGCTATGCGCGTTTCTCAGACGCAAATTTTGGAGATCTGGGTGACGTGAGCTTGGTACCGGCTGGTACGAATTCTCGTATTCAGGTACATTACATTGAATTATACATACATTTTCCTTACATATATATTTTAGCTCAGTAGAATAAAATGTTCAACAAAAATTTTCCTCAAAACATACAAACATGTATACATGTAATTCTGATTTTATATTCTCTTTCCGAAATCACATTTTCGATCAAATTGCAATTTGCCTTCTTTTATACTTAACAGGTGAAGAAAGGACCGAACGGAAAGGATTACGAATACGAGTACGTGTATTATTACTACGACGAGGAAGATGAAAACAAAGCAGGTACGGTGGGTTCGGCTGTGACGAATTCTTACGACATTCCTTCCAGAACGACGTCGGCGCCCAGGAGAACAGGCACTGTCAACAACAGGAGCAAGTATAGTACGGTGGAGAGGTCGAGCACCGTGGAGCCTAGCAACAACGAGGTCATACCAAATAGAAATGGAAATAGAGGCAGACAACTGGTCGAAACTGAAGACGTTTCCGAGGAAAGACTGCCCACGAACACTCGTTTCCCACCGAGGTATCTGATTAATTATGTAACATCTAACAAAATCGATAAATTCAAAAATATATAAATATCCATAACAATCTTTTAAAAAAATACAATATTTTTTTCGAAATACAATATTTTCTCTTTAGTTATGCTCAACATTTTTCATTAATAACTTTATATCTTATTGTTAATGTAACTTTATATAATCTTAATATACGATTAATTATACGATTGGTTGTTAACAGATCACGATCGAACCACAACACAGGTACAACGGAAATTTCGCGAGCTCGTAATAACCGACCGCGACCGAGCCTGGATCTGATTGATTCCAGCAGCTTCCGAACTCATCAAGAAGGTCCCGAGTTTCCGCAAACCTTGCCGAAAGGACCTGTTAGATTCTTAGGTGTCACGCCTAATGAGGATAATGAAGATAAACCTTTGATTAGAAATCGCGGAAGACCACAGAGAGTTCAAGAACCCGCTCCTGTCGAAGAAATTGTCGATGATTCACCGACATCCCGAAGACGCCTGAGCACTACGGCTTCAACTGAAGTAATTATTCTAACTATTAATATATAATACTTTATTTTAAAATAAATTGTTGTGTATTTAAAAAATTACTTAAATGCAGAGTTGCATTCTAATCTAAAGAACAATCATTAATTAGATATTCTATCGACACATCAAATCGATAACAGAAATGGGAACATTTATTTAAATAAGTAATGTAAATAAGAAGTACAATACAATCCACGAAAAACTAATCTAAATTTGAAATAAATATTAAATAGCACTTTAAATGCATTTTTAATTAAATTCGACCAGTTAGATTCGCAAATATTATTTTACAAAAACCATTTACAATTTCGTCAGAATTAAAATTATATTTTCATATTACTATTATTTTCATACTCTCTGCATTTGTAACTCTTATCTCTACAGTAGTAAAATAAAGAATTTTAAATTACACGCAAATTAATTTTCAGGCTGGAGTGGAATTGAGCAGAGGTCAACCGATACGTTTCAGCGAGGAAGACGATGAAGAGGAAAATGCCGCACCGGAAAAATCCGGCAACAAACGTGTATTAGAGAACAGAACGCAAGAGTCCAGCGAGACGGAACCTTCCATCTATCCCAGTGTCGCCACCGCTGACCTCACGGATAATCCAACAACGGAATATCCATCGGTTATGGACAAGGTTGCCCTAGACCTTTACGCCTTCCTACAACAAGGACAAAGCAATCTGATAGACGCATCCACCAGCGAAGGTAACGAAACAGCTGGGGACAGCACGACGCTATCTGACGAGATTACGACCGACTTAACGACAACGGCGGAATTTGCCGATTCTACGATTGTTAATGAGTCCACTAGCACAACGACGACAACGACGACAACGACGACCGAACCGACGACCACAACAACGACCACAGAACCACCGGTCACCACCACTCAAGCTCCTATAGGAAGAGGAAAATTCCGACGACCTGGAAGCCTTGGCAGCCCAGCTATCTCAAGAAATCGGTATATTTTTATTAGAATTTTTTGTCTAATTAATCCTTTCTAATTTTTTTGTTGTTCTAAAAATTCTTACAAGACTCCTAGTAACGAGAGTTATATAATTTGGCCTTCAATTTCTATCAGATTTAAATCCAACAGCGGCATTAGCACGACCGAAACACCCGCAGCACCCGCAGAACCGACTCAAAAAACCCGAACACGTTTCGGCGGTAATGGCTCCAACAGTGGTGGATTCAAGCGACCACGACCGGGTGGTAATAAGCCGGTCGAAGAGGACACTGTACAGAAGGAAACTGCCAGCTCGGCAAACGCGGAAAAACCGCCACCCGGTCGCAGATTCCGCGTACCTTCCGGCGGCAGAATCGCCGTTTCCACGACGACAACGTCGCCGCCGTCGAATGGCACAACGACAGCTGCACTGGCACGACCTACCTTCAACAAGCTAAACATCATAAACCGGAGACGGCGACCAACTACAGCCCCGCCGGGAAGCGAGGAGTCCCAAGAGGGACCGGCGCAACCAGAAGCCGGTCAGAGCGTCCCCCAGACCGCACCGGAAAGCGCAAGCCCGAAGTCCGCCGTTCGTACGAGACTTCCTGGTGCGCCTGCAATCAGACCAGCCATCAGACCCGGTAGCAGAGTCAACCTGAGACAGAAACCAGGACAGACGACGACCACGACGACGCTCGCGCCGGAAGTTCTTGAAGGATCTGTCGAGGAACCAGCCGGAGAAGGAACCGAAGAGGAAACTCACGAGGTTGGTACCTCATAATTTTACGTACATTTTATTCTTTCTCTCCCTTTCTCTCGTTTAAATATGTATTTCTTTCAATATATTTCAAAATTCAAAATTTCTACTTTTGAGGAGTGTGACTATTTAATATTTTTCTCATAAAACATATTATTTATAAATATAAGGTTGGTGTAATTAGATAAATTTATTTTTAAATTTATAAACAAAACTAAAAAAATTAAAAAATGTGATATCTTGTTATCCATAAAATAATTTATTTCTTGACTAACAATAAGTTAATCGGATTATATACACCGATACTGTTCAACAATTGTATCTGTTGCTGTACAAATTATATATTATAATTATGGATAACTCTTTCTCTCGAATCAGAAAATTTCACGTGTCAGGTTACATCTAAAATTCTTCAAATATGTATATGTATGTATATATGTATCGCGAGATAATTGCATATTTTGTAAGATTAGGTACGAGGACATCGTGATGTCACTCGATAAAGTTCTCTCTCAGAGTATACTTTCACTGGATGGCCTTTCGAAATGTCATCGACGACGAGAGACGACTCGCGATCGCTTTTCACCTTTCGACTTTACAACTTCGCGGTCATGAATACTTGAGCATTGATAAGAATGAAAGATTGAAAGATCCGGAAACCGAGAAAAAAGAGAGAAAGAGAATGAATTCTTGAGTTTCATTACGATAGATGGGCTAATTCCAAAAAACCGTATTTTTTATAATTAATAAAAAAATCGTATATCTTTTATAATTTGTATAGATATATTTTATATCTTTTACAGTTTGTTTTAAAATATTATTAAATTCTGAGAAATCTGAGAAATTTCTTTATTTTTAAATATTCTCTTTTAAAAACAGAGAAAAAAAGAGAAGGAAAATAGCAAAAAATACAACTTCATTATAATAAATTAGCTAATTCTTAAAAAATCATATTTTTTGTATATTTTTGATAATTTATTTTTTTTTAATATCATTAAATCTGAGAATTTTGCTTACTTTTAAATGTATTTTTTAATTGTAATTTTTTTTTTTTTCAATAATTCTTACAATAACAGAATTTGAAAGTTACGTATGGTTGTTTCAACTAAGTTTCGATAGATTGAAAAATTCGAAATTTTGCAAATTGTGAGAAGTAATTTCTTTTTTTATTTTTCATTATTTCGATTATTTCTTTTTTTTATTATTCTAAATTCGATTCATCATAATCATTTCTCTGTTCTTCAGGCACCAGCGGAAACCAGCCCACCGACACGAGCTACTACATCGAATCCCCTGAACAAACTACGCAACCGTAATCGGCTGCAGGTGCAACCGAAGACCACGACAAAGTCGCCGTTGCCGCCGGCGATCAGAAGATCGCCGCTGCTACCGCGACGCAAAGTAACCGAGACTCCAGCTGTCCAATCGAGCCAAGAGGAACCCGCCTTCGAGGAAGAGACCACTTCCAGCGAGATTGAATCGACCGAGACAGCCCTCGCCGAGACCAGCACGGCGGCCAGCTCGAAACACGAAGAGACGCGAGGTCTGAGCGGCCTTCTGGCATCCCGACGTATATTACCGGCGGGACGACGTCGTCCAGGTCAAATAGTCGCCCGAAAATAAAGGATGACACCGTTCTGAACCTCGTGAAGCATACTGACGCGAGAAATGACGATTCCTGTGACCAATCTACGAAAGAGTATAAATTAGACATCCTGTCGCTCGTTCTAAATGATACACCGAATGCCAATCTTGGAGAAAGGTTCTCCAATATTCCGTCTCTCGTAACGTTTTCAGGTTTTTCTCTGATCGATAAAATGGCATTTCACGTGTTACGACGAAAACGACAGGTGTACATAGTATCTTTTATGAGAACAGCTTCTCTAAAAAGATTAAGTTTATAATACACAGTTTTAATTACTCTCTGAACGTGCGTCAGACGTTCATCATACGTAAATGTGTAAAACACCTGAATTAGTGTCTTCCAATCAATATTAAATGAGATAATACTATTTCATGAAATTAATTTGATATTTATAAATATCCGATTAATTTCGAAATACATTAGATTATTTTATCGGCAGATTTATTGTTAATAAATAAATATAAAATTGAAAAACATTAACTGTAATTTTATATTAAATTTGTGACGGACGTTTCTTTGTATTGTTTACCAGAATTACGTAAAGTTTAAACAATAAAGTAGGCAATGAATTATGCGTAGATATTCGACGGCTATCTTAATATTGCAATAATATGACGATCTTATTGTAAACAATCGATCAATGCATTTACTACGTTAAATCGATTTATAAACACTATATATTATATCATCTTTGCGCAGATGACAATAATAATTATTATATAATCCAATGTTATAACGAGAAATAAGTATTTTCAAGTCTCTATGCTGCGATAATTGTAACTGTCGTATATTTAATTCGGTGAGTTTTATTTAATGATTAGCGCTTGCGAAGTACTATCTCTAACGTGATACATGCATAGATATACATATACAAGTGTAATAATATCTTCTCCGGAGGATGTATTTTTAGAACTTATTACTGCGTGTGCAATGCGTAAGGGTACTTTTGTAATTACAATGTTCTAAGATACACTGTAAATATTGCAATTAAACATAAAATTAATTGTGTTACATTTTGTTTTAATTTTATCCTTATCCAAAAGTGTTTGTAGATTAATATGTCTTTTGACTATTGACAATCGGCGAAATAAATCAAAATTCAGGGCAGTTATGCATTTAAGACCCATATATGCGTATTTTCATCGATTTGTTGCCGAGTTTTATTACAAAAGCATGCAAATATGATAAATTCAAATAAATGACGTGAGATCTGAGAGGGATAAATTTCTTTTATTGTAAGAATCGACTAATTAATTTCCTTTATTATAAAAATCAGTATTATAGGAATCGATAAGATATCTCTTTATATTTCGTATTTGTTAAAATTATTTTAAAATCAAATATTTTTAAGTGTAATATTTTTCGCGAAGATGTCGCGTACTTGTGTAAAACAAACCACTGCTTGCGGGAATCCGAGATATAAGAAAACCAAGGATTAACTTTGATTTTGTAACAGGGTCCTCGATTTTCAACAGGATCCGTTGAATGTCAAAGCCCCATTGCAGGAAGAAATGAATCCCAGATCTTCCGGATTACTCCCGATAACAGTCATTTCGGCAGCAAGTTAACGATAATCATTTTCCGAATTATTGCATTCCGTATATTTTCACTCTATTAAAATGTTTCATTATTAAGATATATTTCTTTCTTATAGTTTTACCGCGAAACTTTACAACAACATAAAGAGTTTCATGTCTTTTCGAAACATTTCAATCTCACGTCATATTGCATGACTTTATTCAACATAAAATCAATTTCTCAATTAAAAATACATGGATAGGTTACAAAAAATTAGGATAAAATCGATGTCTTGTTAAAATAAATTTTAGTAATAATAATTATTATCGCATTTTCTATAAAATAAATTGCTTAATAAGGCCAAAATTTTTCTAACTTTTTTAATCCACGCTTGTATTAATACGTAATAAAAATCTATAGATCTATATTTTGCATCCTTGCATCGATTTATACAATATTTAATCTTGGCTAAATGTGGGGAAGGAACAAATGGATATAAATAAAATACATATCCTAACTAATAGTTTCATAATTTTTTCTAATCTATTGACATTTCTCTTTTTATTGTACCTACAATATCTTATTTTATTGTTCTCCTACTCGAAAAAAAAAAAAAAATTCTTTATAAGGAAATTTAAATAAAAACTTATATTTAAAAAAAATTACTTTTATTTTAACTATAAAAGCATTGTTACTTTACTTTTTATTTTTTCTCTATATTTCTAAAATATTTATTATAATAATTATAAGTTGAATTGATCTAATAAAAAGTTGAAAAATGTAATTTCGTACTTTGTGCTAATTTAAATTCGCGAAATAAAATGTTTCGTTATATATTTATTTAATTTAAAATTTATTTAAAAAACTATTTTAATTGCAGAACACGGCAGTTTATCGATTAAGAATGATGAGCTCTTTGTGTGTGCGAAGTGTGCGAGTATTTCCTCGAGCACAGTCGCACAATGTACAATACATCGATAAACCAAGATTAAATATTTGCCCCGTAATTATTTTTAGCCCATCCATTTTAAGGCAACGAATCTACGAGATTTGATATTTTATACTATAACTTATATTATCGTAATATGACATGTACCGAGATGCTTCTGTTTTATTTTTTATTCATCGTAGATTCGTAACCTTAGTAAAAAAGTTTTTGACTCACCGACCCGATGCGCAACGGGCGGAGTTCATCAGCCACGTAGCTACGATGATACTGCAACACACAAGCGAAATATTCAAATTAAAGAGACGCTCATAGTGACAGCAACGTTTCAAAAGATAATGCATGCGCGCGGTTAATTCGCCTTTCACAATTAGATTTATAACTAGTATAATTATCTATTTTCCAAAAAAGATCTTTACAAGAATAAACTTTAATAATAGATTTCAGATAACTTCTCTTTCTCTAATTATTTTTAATTTAACGAGATAAAACATTAATTTTCCAAATAAATATATATAAAAAAGTTAACTATTAATTTTACATAGAAGAGGGATGATACTCACTTCAAAGTTGCTCCGCCGAGGCCCGATGTCTCTCCCAGACCTCCGCCTCCTCTCAGGACGTCTGGGCCTTGGATGTTTGGGCCTCTCCCCCTGTTGCACAGGACACTCGCGAAAACGCGAATAAACTATAAGTCGCGTGCGGACTAATTACCAGTAAAAGTTTTCGCGCGATATTGTACGACACTCCCGTTTACAAAGCAAGTCCTTTAGTCCGATTACTGGAACGGCACTCCCGAAACAAACGCGACGAACCGGCTGCGGCTCGTTTATTCAGTTAAATCGGCGACGAGGGTACGTTGGCTTCCCCGTCTTTGGATTTTTATCCAAGCGAAACAAGAATTTTGCTTGAGTAAAAACCTCGGGGTACTGGGCCCTCCCACCGCGCCGAGGTCGTACCCATGGGAGGGAAGTACTTTACTTTGCAGGTAGTATAAAATCAAATTATCAATATATAAATATGAATAAATGAGCTATGAAAATTAGAATTGGTGCATTATAAATATAATTAATTGATGTAATCTAAAAAAAAGTAATATAAAGAAATTTAATGACACAAAACCAGTAAACAGTATAAGCCTATTTTTTGAAAGCCGCATAAGAATATATATATATATATATATTACGTGTATATAATCTTAAAATATTTTTTTTCTAAGTGTCTCTAAATAAAAATATTAAAAAGTTTCTATATTTCTCTTTCATTTATATAATATTTAACCCTGGTAGAAAATAGAGATGTTAAATGCAAGCGTTTAGTTGTATGGGAAATAATTGCGTATATTACTCGAAGAGCGATCGGTAGGTCTTAACGCTACGACACACGGGACGGCAATGATCTGTATTCTGTCTGCCGGTGATTTTATTCCGGTGACCTCGTGTGAACAAAGAACGTATACAAGCCAAAAACAACACCAAGGTTGTGTTGTCAGTCTCGACTATTTTTCTGAAATAGTTGTCGTAATATTCATGGGAATTTTATGTCTCGTGTTTATATTATGTATACATTACAATACGTTACAATACGTTTATATTCATATTTATATACAATACGTTTATATTCATATTTAGATGTATGTATATTTCGTACAGTTTTCACGGACCCATTACCTCAATTTATTTAAAAAATGCGTTCATTTCTCACTCAAGTCGCGCGCGGACTAATTACCAGTAAAAGTTTTTCGCGCGATATTGCACGACACTCCCGTTTACAAAGCAAGTCCTTTAGTCCGATTACTGGAACAGCACTCCCGAAACAAACGCGACGAACCGGCTGCGGCTCGTTTATTCAGTTAAATACGTAATATTTACGTAATTTTGTTAATGTCAATGTGCGTTCTCAAAAATCTACGTAAATGTTACATAACTGTATGGCATAATTGCGACGTCCCCTTAAATACGTAATATTTACGTAATTTTGTTAATGTCAATGTGCGTTCTCAAAAATCTACGTAAATGTTACATAACTGTATGGCATAATTGCGACGTCACCTTAAATACGTAATATTTACGTAATTTTGTTAATGTCAATGTGCGTTCTCAAAAATCTACGTAAATGTTACATAACTGTATGGCATAATTGCGACGTCACCTTAAATACGTAATATTTACGTAATTTTGTTAATGTCAATGTGCGTTCTCAAAAATCTACGTAAATGTTACATAACTGTATGGCATAATTGCGACGTCACCTTAAATACGTAATATTTACGTAATTTTGTTAATGTCAATGTGCGTTCTCAAAAATCTACGTAAATGTTACATAACTGTATGGCATAATTGCGACGTCACCTTAAATACGTAATATTTACGTAATTTTGTTAATGTCAATGTGCGTTCTCAAAAATCTACGTAAATGTTACATAACTGTAATGGCATAATTGCGACGTCACCTTAAATACGTAATATTTACGTAATTTTGTTAATGTCAATGTGCGTTCTCAAATATCTACGTAAATGTTACATAACTGTATGGCATAATTGCGACGTCACCTTAAATACGTAATATTTACGTAATTTTGTTAATGTCAATGTGCGTTCTCAAAAATCTACGTAAATGTTACATAACTGTATGGCATAATTGCGACGTCCCCTTAAATACGTAATTTTGTTAATGTCAATGTGCGTTCTCAAAAATCTACGTAAATGTTACATAACTGTATGGCATAATTGCGACGTCACCTTAAATACGTAATATTTACGTAATTTTGTTAATGTCAATGTGCGTTCTCAAAAATCTACGTAAATGTTACATAACTGTAATGGCATAATTGCGACGTCACCTTAAATACGTAATATTTACGTAATTTTGTTAATGTCAATGTGCGTCCTCAAAAATCAACGTAAATGTTACATAACTGTAATGGCATAATTGCGACGTCACCTTAAATACGTAATATTTACGTAATTTTGTTAATGTCAATGTGCGTTCCCAAAAATCTACGTAAATGTTACATAACTGTATGGCATAATTGCGACGTCACCTTAAATACGTAATATTTACGTAATTTTGTTAATGTCAATGTGCGTTCTCAAAAATCTACGTAAATGTTACATAACTGTAATGGCATAATTGCGACGTCACCTTAAATACGTAATATTTACGTAATTTTGTTAATGTCAATGTGCGTTCTCAAAAATCTACGTAAATGTTACATAACTGTAATGGCATAATTGCGACGTCACCTTAAATACGTAATATTTACGTAATTTTGTTAATGTCAATGTGCGTTCTCAAAAATCTACGTAAATGTTACATAACTGTAATGGCATAATTGCGACGTCACCTTAAATACGTAATATTTACGTAATTTTGTTAATGTCAATGTGCGTTCTCAAAAATCTACGTAAATGTTACATAACTGTATGGCATAATTGCGACGTCCCCTTAAATACGTAATATTTACGTAATTTTGTTAATGTCAATGTGCGTTCTCAAAAATCTACGTAAATGTTACATAACTGTATGGCATAATTGCGACGTCACCTTAAATACGTAATATTTACGTAATTTTGTTAATGTCAATGTGCGTTCTCAAAAATCTACGTAAATGTTACATAACTGTAAATAATTGCGACGTCACCTTAAATACGTAATATTTAAAAATCTACGTAAATGTTACATAACTGTATGGCATAATTGCGACGTCCCCTTAAATACGTAATTTACGTAATTTTTTAATGTCAATGTGCGTTCTCAAAAATCTACGTAAATGTTACATAACTGTATGGCATAATTGCGACGTCCCCTTAAATACGTAATATTTACGTAATTTTGTTAATGTCAATGTGCGTTCTCAAAAATCTACGTAAATGTTACATAACTGTATGGCATAATTGCGACGTCACCTTAAATACGTAATATTTACGTAATTTTGTTAATGTCAATGTGCGTTCTCAAAATCTACGTAAATGTTACATAACTGTATGGCATAATTGCGACGTCTCCTTAAACACGTAATATTTACGTAATTTTGTTAATGTCAATGTGCGTTCTCAAAAATCTACGTAAATGTTACATAACTGTATGGCATAATTGCGACGTCACCTTAAATACGTAATATTTACGTAATTTTGTTAATGTCAATGTGCGTTCTCAAAAATCTACGTAAATGTTACATAACTGTATGGCATAATTGCGACGTCACCTTAAATACGTAATATTTACGTAATTTTGTTAATGTCAATGTGCGTTCTCAAAAATCTACGTAAATGTTACATAACTGTATGGCATAATTGCGACGTCACCTTAAATCGGCGACGAGGGTACGTTGGGTTCCCCGTCTTTGGATTTTTATCCAAGCGAAACAAGAATTTTGCTTGGGTAAAAACCTCGGGGTACTGGGCCGGCCCTCCCACCGCGCCGAGGTCGTACCCATGGGAGGGAAGTATTTTACTTTGTATTAATATCACTTCTAAATTAAATTATCGCTATATAAACATCGATGAACATTAAAATAAAATAAGAACATTATAAGAATACATAATTAAGAACTGATAATATATTTTCTTTTTGATTAAATAATTTTCATGTAATAACTATGTAAAACAGTTCCAGTTTTATTTTTATAATAAAATAAATATAACTTTTGTTATGTAACAAAAGTTTTAAAAGTTTAAACAATTACGATGTATTTAATTTTAAAATATTAATATATTATGTCCTCATGTTTTCAATTCCATCTTTTGTCTTACTCTTATGTGTTGAGTTCTTGGCAGAAAGAACAGGACATAATAATACTTTTCCACTAATCCAATTTAAGTGTAATTATAAAAACATTTTTCTTGTTGGCAAAAGTAATTATTGTTAGAATTAATTAGGATAATTATTAATAAGGTTATTGAAAAAAATATTCTAATATTTTTTAATACTGTTTAGAAAGTTTTCGATTTGTGCCTATAAGAAAATTTGAATTTCAAACCATCATAAATTTGAAACCACTGGAACATTTTCATACTGAGCTGCTGTTAATTGTAAATCAAATTATTTTTTATTTTAATTAGTAGTATGGATCTGTGAACTGTGTATGCTACTGATTGCTGTAACATTTCATAGATACATTGCCTTGTAACAAATGGGTAAATTATAATGAATGTTCAATCCTAAAATATGTTTCATTTTCTGTCTCAAGTCTCCTTAAAATTTACAAGAAGGTACAAAATTTATTCATAAATAACTATGCATATTAATATATTACTGAACGGTTTGATTATTTACTAAATATTTTCTTATTAGAATGATAATTATGAAAATGTTTCCATGTTAAAAAATATTGTATTAGAATATTTCTTTCAACAATAACCTTAATAATAATTACCTAACACACAATTATCCTAACAAGTTATTGTTAAAGCACTTGTTAAATAATTTGTATCTATAAACAACCCAACGGTAACTTGTAATCTTAATCGTTTCGTTAATTTCAACATAATAAATATTATCCAGTGCGGAATACCCGCTTCAATTAATACACATTGCCTATACAGTATATATGCAATAATATTCAGAATAACATCCTGTACGCTGCATGCAAAAAAAATATGTTGTGTAAATTCAATTCGTTGTAATTTGATTGTTATATTAAATATTATTAAATAATATATATAATAATTTATGATTATGCTCTGTCAATATTTAATAAGCATAATATTTCATCGCATGAATCTTATTCTATCTTAAAATCTAAATAAAATGTATCCGTTTAACACCGAAATTTTATATTATATTAATGTGAAATTATAATGCGAGTTAAACATCAGTAATATAAATTAATTATAAAATAGTAAGATATATATTTAAAACGCCAAGCGGTCAGACCTGGATCTATGTAGTTGTATGTAATAATGTAGTTGCATGTAAAAATTGTGCAAATTAATTATATCTTTATTTAATAAAAATAATAAAATGTTTTAATTATAATTCGTATATTAATAAAATTCCGAAACGTGTGAAAATAAATCCTTTGTTTCGTAAGTCGATAAGATACGAAATCTGTGATTCACAAGTGATCTGCATTGATCAATCGTATACATAAATATAAATATATTTGATTTGATATACTTCTCTTGCATATATGAAAAATATATTTCAAACAAAGATTGATTACGTCAAACGTAATGAAATAAATTCAGGGCAACTACATGATGATTATTTAAAAGAAAAGATATACAAGTCTCATCACGTGATAAATATTATTGCATTACCTATTTAAGCCATGTAACGTGATGAAGTATTAATATCATCCCAACAGAAATGCATCCCAGCAGAAAATATTTAAATTTTTGGGCAATAAAATTGCCATCAATGTCTCGTGATTAAAACATTAAAAATGAAATTAATTACGATCTTAATTAAATATGTTAAATTATGATCTTAATTAAATTAATTACGGGACATAATTAAATATTAAGTATTAACTGTATAAATAAATATCTCTTAACATAAAAAAGAAGTCACTTCTACAATATTTCATAAAACAAGATTTTTATATCAATTTTATATATTATTTTATATATTATTATAATCAATTTTATATATTATAAATATCAGTCATATATATTGTAAGTTATCAGTCTTAATCAATTATATAACAACGTTATACCGTACGTTGATATCAAGTATATTATGTAACTGATTAAGAGATATTTATTGATATATATTTGACTTATTATTTAATATAATATTACACTTAATATTTAATTATGTTCCATAATTAATTTAATTAAGATAATTAATTACATTTTTAATGTTTTGATGAAACATTTATTCACAATCTCATATTATATCATTTTGCAAGTAATATAAAATCAAATACATAATAAACATGTACATGAATGAGCTATAAAAAAGAATAAAATAGATGTATTATATGTATTATATGTACATGTATGTTAAAATAAAAAAAATACTTTAATATTCATTACAGTCTTTTGTTAAATAAACTTGTAACAATACATTATGCAATAGAGAGAATTTCTTTCCTGCTTATTTATATATAATATACATATATATTTTAATATTGAAAAAGATTTCTGAGTATCACTTTCTTACACCATTTATACAGTCAACCATTTATACAATTTATTGAATCCTGAAGACATATAAAAGCTCACAAGGTAAATTTTTAATTTTAAAAATCTCTTAAAATCTTATACTTAGGAAGAGAATGGGAGAGGAAATAAAGTAGACTTATTAACTAATGAATACTAGCTGTCTTTTCTGTTATATTTATATTTATTATAGATCAATTTGTCTTTATTTTAATTTATTTCTTATATACGTAAATACGTTGATCCAATCTGTATCATCCATGGAGTGAGAATTACCATAAAGATACTTTAAAGAAGTACATAAAGAAATACTTAAGAATGAAATACTTGAAAGCTTCATATTATAAAAATGATATTATTTTATTTGTTGTATATAGTTTTATTTCATTTTTTTTTCTTATACTTTATGTTTCACTATTTGTCTAAATAATAATTTCAAAAATTTAACCACATAAATTTCAAAACATAAAAAGTTAATTAATTTAATTATATTATTATTTTAAAGTAATTATGAAACGTAATCTGTATCAGACAACAAATAAGTATCTTTAAATAAAACATTAAAAGTTATTTCTAAATTACTAATCAAGTATTGTAATGTATACTAAACTTGAAACTACTATTGTACTTTATACTTTATATTTTATAAGCTATTGTATTGAGTATATACTACTTGAGTATATACTACTTTATAAGATGTACTTTACAAAATTATCTAAATCATTAATATATTATAGATAAAATTATATCTTTATGGTATTCTTTAGGTAACTACGTTGCTTAAAAATCCTTGTATAATATTAATTTAACAAGAAGTGTAAAAATCATGTTCTTTAGTAAATTTTTCTAGTAAATTTAAAAGTAATATATGTTTCGTTTTGTGTGTTTGTGTGTGAGTACGCGCCAAAATCATTCTCGCACAATAAATTAACAAATATAATACAAATATAATAAATACAATACATGTCTCCAGGATTAAATTTCTATTTTCGATTATTTGTCGAGCCCATCCTAAGGTAATGAATCTGTGATATTTTATATGTATTTATAATCTATGTTCTTACTATTTGATAAGTACATATATCTCTCTAAGTACATACACAGCTTATACTATATGTATATTTATATTCATTTTATATGTATATATATATTCATATTTATATATAGATTTATATATATTTCGCATAGTTTTCACGGACCCATTACCTCAATTTATTTAAAAAATGCGTTTGTTTTTCACTCACCGATACGCAGCAGCCGAGTTGTTGAACGCACCTGCAGATAGTCACCGCCTGATGCGCAACAGTAGAGATATCAGTCACGTTGCGATGATTCTGTAACATATAATTAATAAAATAAAATTTAAATTTAATTTTAATATATTTAATATTTATTTATATATAATAATATTTAATATACATAATTATAATATATTTAATAATATATTTAATATAAATAATATTTACAGGCTTGCTCTGCTATCGCTCGATGTCTCCCAGGTCGCCTCCTTTCGAGTCCCTCATTTGCACACTACGCTAACAAAAGAAACTAATTATAATCACGTTAATTAACAAAATAACTACGACATTTTACACGTTAATCGACGAGAACTTTATTAAACAACGGAGCAACGAGTGCGAGACACGATCGCGCGAGAATACGCGAGCATCCGCTTGACCGACGAGATCACGCAAAGTAGCGCGCGTAAAAGTGGCGGGAACGTAACAGAGGGAAAGACTCGTAATCGCGGGCCATCCGTCTTGCGGAAAGAAAAGAGACTCACGGCGAACACTCTCGAAACGATCTCGCATGTTTCTTTCACTGCGAAACACACATCAAACCACACGTACGAGACGATACAAATTAAGATTATCCGCGGTGTACGAAAGCAAGACGTTGTCGCGCCGTGCCGAACGCGCTTGTGCGAAATTCGATCGGAATTTTCCACGCGAAGTACGAATATAAGCGAGTCACAGATGCTCGAGCACCACGATTGTTTAATCCGAGTATCGAGTTCACTGCGTACACTATACGTACCGTTATTAAATGCGTAGTGACGATCATCGGTCTGCTGCGCGAGATCAATCCACTGTGCGCATTAGCAACGTTCCGCCGTTGATCCAACATGGCGACGTTCCGCCGTTCGTCTTGGTGTCTCGAGCGGTGCGCGCGCAGTCTCGTTGCGCGCGCAATCTCGCACCACGGGGGCTACATGACTAGCACTAGGGAACGTCATGTAGACGTCATGAGTACGTCATACGTTCCTATGGCTAGTCCTGTAGCCCCCGTGGTGCGAGATTGCGCGCGCACCACTCGACCACCGAGACGAACGGCGGAACGTCGCCATGTTGGCTCAACGACGGGACGTTGTGAACACGCACAGTGAATCGATCTCGACGCTGTGAGTATCAAGTAATCTTAATTCGTCTTTTCGTCTCGTACGTGTGGTTTTTATGTGTGTTTCACAGTGAAAGAAATGTGCGTGCGAGATCGTTCTGAGACACCCGTGACTCGTGAGTCCCTTTTCTTTGCAAGACGGACAGCCCGTGATTATGAGTCTTTCCCGCTATTACGTTCCCGCCACTTTTACGCGCACTACTTTGCACGACGTCGTCGGTCGAGCGGATTCCCGCGTATTTCCATGCTCGTGTTGCCCGTCGTGTTAAAAAGTTCTCGTCGATTAACGTGTAAAATGTTGTAGTTAGTTCGATAATTAGCACGATTATAATTAGTCTTTCTTTTGCTAGCGTTGTGTTGTGTAAACGAGGAACCCAAGAGGAGACGGCCTGGTAGGCATCGGACGATAGCGGAGCAAGTCTGTGGTAAATAATATTTTTATATTATTCGTTAAGTTCGCTTTAGAATTAATCGTTTAATTTCCTATTCCGTTTATTTGAACCTGTTTGAATGATTTATATAAGTAATAAAAAAAGAAACTTTTGGTTGTAACTTCCTACGAAAGACTCGGGAAAGAATTTCTTCGCGAAATTTTATAATCTTCTATTCCCGGTATTTATCTTTAAAAGATGAATAACATATTATATATTCGAGTAATTTTTATGTAAAATTATTAAATTTTTTAATGTTAATTATGTTATTCGAGCACTAATTTGAATTTTGCGTTTGTTGCAGATCGGCTTATCTAGCAGGTGCGTTCGATAACTCCACTGCTGCGTATCGGTGAGTGAGAAATGAACGCATTTTTTAAATAAATTGAGGTAATGGGTCCGTGAAAACTGTACGAAATATACATACATCTAAATATGAATATAAACGT
This sequence comes from Crematogaster levior, assembly GCA_901521435.1. NCBI lineage: Eukaryota > Metazoa > Arthropoda > Insecta > Hymenoptera > Formicidae > Crematogaster > Crematogaster levior. Next base: position 11,621 of record CABEGB010000269.1, on the reverse strand, counting down.
ATTGTATATAAATATGAATATAAACGTATTGTAACGTATTGTAATGTATACATAATATAAACACGAGACATAAAATTCCCATGAATATTACGACAACTATTTCAGAAAAATAGTCGAGACTGACAACACAACCTTGGTGTTGTTTTTGAGCTTGTATACGTTCTTTGTTCACACGAGGTCACCGGAATAAAATCACCGGCAGACAGAATACAGATCATTGCCGTCCCGTGTGTCGTAGCGTTAAGACCTACCGATCGCTCTTCGAGTAATATACGCAATTATTTCCCATACAACTAAACGCTTGCATTTAACATCTCTATTTTCTACCAGGGTTAAATATTATATAAATGAAAGAGAAATATAGAAACTTTTTAATATTTTTATTTAGAGACACTTAGAAAAAAAATATTTTAAGATTATATACACGTAATATATATATATATATATATATATTCTTATGCGGCTTTCAAAAAATAGGCTTATACTGTTTAATGGTTTTGTGTCATTAAATTTCTTTATACTACTTTTTTTTAGATTACATCAATTAATTATATTTACATATAATGCACCAATTCTAATTTTTGTAGCTCATTTATTCATATTTATATATTGATAATTTGATTTTTTTTTTATTTTTACTACCTGCAAAGTAAAGTACTTCCCTCCCATGGGTACGACCTCGGCGCGGTGGGAGGGCCCAGTACCCCGAGGTTTTTACTCAAGCAAAATTCTTGTTTCGCTTGGATAAAAATCCAAAGACGGGGAAGCCAACGTACCCTCGTCGCCGATTTAACTGAATAAACGAGCCGCAGCCGGTTCGTCGCGTTTGTTTCGGGAGTGCCGTTCCAGTAATCGGACTAAAGGACTTGCTTTGTAAACGGGAGTGTCGTACAATATCGCGCGAAAAACTTTTACTGGTAATTAGTCCGCGCGCGACTTATAGTTTATTCGCGTTTTCGCGAGTGTCCTGTGCAACAGGAGGAGAGGCCCAGATCCAAGGCCCAGACGTCCTGAGAGGAGGCGGAGGTCTGGGAGAGACATCGGGCCTCGGCGGAGCAACTTTGAAGTGAGTATCATCCCTCTTCTATGTAAAATTAATAGTTAACTTTTTTATATATATTTATTTGGAAAATTAATGTTTTATCTTGTTAAATTAAAAATAATTAGAGAAAGAGAAGTTATCTGAAATTTTATTAAAGTTCATTCTTGTAAAGATCTTCTTTGAAAATAAATAATTATACTAGTTATAAATCTAATTGTGAAAGACGAATTAACTGCGCGTATGCATTATCTTTTGAAATGTTGCTGTCATTATAGGCACCTCTTTTAATTTGAATATTTCAGCTTGTGTGTTGCATCATCATCGGCATGTGGTTGATGAACCTCGCCCGTTGCGCATCGAGTCAATGAGTCAAAAAACTTTTTTACTAAGGTTGAATCTACGATGAATAAAAAAAAAAATAAAATGAAGCATCTCGGTACATGTCATATTACGATAATATAAGTTATAGTATAAAATATCAAATCTCGTAAGATACGTTGTCTTTAAAATGGATGGGCTAAAAAAAATAATTACGAGGTAAATATTTAATCTTCCCAGTTTATCGATATATTGTACATTTGTGCGACTGTACTCGAGGAAATACTCGCACACTTCGCACACAAAAGAGCATCATTCTTAATCGATAAACTGCCGTGTTTCTGCAATTAAAACAGTTTTTAAATCAATTTTAAATTAAATAAATATATAACGAAACATTTTTATTTCATGAATTTAAGTTAGCACAAAGTATGAAATTATGATTTTTCAACTTTTTTTAGATCAATTCAACTTATAATTATTATAATACGATATTTTAGAAATATAGAGAAAAAAATAAAAAGTAAAAGTAACAATGCTTTATAGTTAAAATAAAAGTTTTTTTTTAAATATAAATTTTTCATTTAAATTTCCTTATAAAGATTACTTTTTTTTCGAGTAGGAGAATAAAATAAGATATAGGTACAATAAAAAGAAAAATGTCAACAGATAAGAAAAAATTATGAAACTATTAGTTTAGATATACTTTCTTATATACCTATCTGTTCCTTTTCCCACATATTTAACCAAGATTAAATATTATATAAATCGATGCAAAATAGATCTATAGATTTTCATTACGTACAAACTGCAGTAAAATACAAGCGTGAATTAAAAAAAAGTTAGAATGTTTTGATTTTTTTGAGAAATTTATTATATAGAAACACTATAATAATTATTAATTACTAAATTTATTTTTTTTTAAGACATCGATTTTATCCTAATTTTTGTACCTTATCCATGTATTTTGAATTAAGAAATTGCTTATGTTGGATAAAAGTCATGTAACATGACAGTAAGATTTAAATATTATTTCAAAACTCTTTATATTGTTATAAAGTTTTATATCAGTAAAAAACTATAAGAAAAAATATATCTTAATAATTGAACATTTCAGTAGAATGAAAATATATGTGATGTAATTGTGATTCGAAAATGAACGTCGTTAACTTGCTGCCGAAATGACCGCTATCGGAGGAAATCCAAAGATCTGAGATTTATTCCTGCAATAGAGCTTTTGACATTCAACGGGTGTCCAAGTTGAAAAATCGAGGATTCTGTTGCAGAATAAGAGTTAATCTTTGGTTTTATATATCTCAGATCCTCGTAAGTAGTAGTTTCGGCACGCGACGTTTTCGCGAAAAATATTACACTTAAAAAAATATTTGATATTTTGAAATATGATATATATTATATTAAAATAATTTTAATAAATACGAAGTACAAAGAGATATATCTTATCAGTTCTTATAAAAGGAAACCAATTAATCAGAGTCTCATAATATTCTCATAATATAGGAAATTATCTCTCACCCAGATCTCACGTCATTTATTTGAATCATATTTGCATGCTTTTTATGGCCGAATCTCGGCAACAAATCGTTCGAATCGATGAAAATACGCATATATGGGCCTTAGATTCCATCCAATGACGCGTCTGGTAATTTCATTTGTTTTTTTTAAATTAAATTTCGTTATTTATATTATAAAAAATTATATTGCATATAGTTAAATGTAAAGTTCAAATGATACTTATTGATCAATTTTTCGATTAAAATCACACTGTCGACGTAAAGAGATTTTTTAAACTCAATTTGTTTCTAGAGTCTATTTTTATAATATTTACTAGATACGTAAAAGGGTTTAAAAGTAAATGTAAAATTTGTATTTTTAAAAGAATTATTGTTGTCGTTTTTGTCAACTTTGTATTTAATTATTTAGTGTAGCCCTTTCTGCGACGCGTTCGTGTTTCAGCGCATCGTGCAAAGCGTGAAATTTTACGCTTTATTGTCAACGATTGTCGGCAGTAAAAGGAGTATTTCTCCTTCGATTTCGGTTTTATGAAGCCAGGCTATGGCCAGGAACAACAGACAGTAAGACCAATTTTGAAGAAAGAAGACGAAGAGGATCTTATAAGGTAGGTTGGTGGACAGCACCAATCAAAATATGAAAAATATGAAAAATGAGAAAGGTAAGGTCATGAGATTTTCTTATTACGTACCATTGCACGTAATCAGAGACTGGAAAAGTCCATCTCATTAAATTCAAATGTAAAATAATAAAATTAAAACTTCCCGTAAAACTCCTAACTACAATATTTTAAACCAAATTTGCAAAGTAATCTTCTAATCGGATACACGCGATCTCTGTTACATGAAGATACGGGTAGGTAGGATTAAATAAAACCAAAAGATAAAAAAATCGGATAGGTAGGATACGGAAAACGAATAACCAACGAATAACGTAGTAATAACGGGTAGGTAAAGGGATACAGGTAGGGATGGAGGAATACAATTTAATAACGTTTTAAAATTATTTTTTTAAATTTTTTAGCCTTTGCATTATTTTTGTAAAATGTGTACAAAAAATTCGTATACAGCATAGCAAGTGTATATATTTATGTAATTTATATAATGTAAATATGAATAAATGTGGAAATTTATGTGATGCTGTCCAGATAAATGTCATTTATTTTTTTGAAAATATTTATCGAATTATTTACATTTAATATATTTAGAGATATATATATTAAAGATCTATCTGACATTAGCATTTATCTGGATTTAGTTAGTCAAATTATTATATTAGTGATTTAACTTTATGCGAAATCGAATGAAATACAATATATAACTTGAATTTTTTACTAGATATATCTGTGCTCGTATATTGAGAAAAGATATGTGGTGAATTTATAAAATTGATAAATGAAAATATGATAGATCATATTTTCATTTTATCAATTATATGATTACCGATCTCATTATATATATTTTTTATCTTATGTAAGCAGATAAAAAAAGTTAGTAAATTTATTTATGTAATAACGTAAAAATTAAGCTCGTTAAAAATTCAACACACAAAATGGTTTATACAGAAACAGGCAAAATGATATCGTTCATTCAAGTAAACTCCCATCTTTGTCCAGAGAGTTTGAAACTGATTTTTCTTTCATCTTACATTACTAGTTCCGCAATATAAGTGATAGTAGTGATCCCATTAGAGTTCCAAAACTGCTTATAACACTGCTTTTCAATTAACACAAAATACGTTGAATTTATAATAAATTTTACCATCTGCAGAAACTTTGATTTTGGAAATTCCTGTAACGGTTTCAATGTATTCCAATCTGTTAGATAAACTCCACTAGGACCAGTTCTACCGGGCTGTATAAAAAAAATATTCCACAGAAAAAAAATAGCATCAGAACTTGGCAAATTGTAAACCTGAGAATCATATGTATAGATCAAAACTGTTATGATCTAGAATCTTATGATGTAAATTGTAGAATACATGATTAAAATGTACGTTACAAAAAAATTTAGAGATGAGATAGAATGGGTACCTCCATATTAGTGATATCAATAATTGGGAAATAAGAATTAACAAAAAAATTCTAATATAATTAAAAAATAATTTTAAGAAATAGCTTTTCAGATTACTAGATTTTCAGTATAAAATTTTTAAAATCCTACTATTATGGGGGTTCGACTCCATCTCGACCAGTTGGTACCCAAGACATTTTGTACCCGTATGTAATTAGCTGCACAACGCATGTATATACGCATGTATTATTTTGGCTTATTAATATTAGTATAAGAAGACTCAGGTTAAAAAATTGGCAAGTCCTTATATTATTTTTTTTTCTGGATGTAATATCTCTTTCAAACATCCCAGTACTGTCCTAGTGAGTCTATCTAACAGATTGGAATACATTGAACCGTTACAGGAATTTCGAAATCAAAGTTTCTGCAGATGGTGAAATTTATTTATAAATTTAACATAATTTTATATTAATAAAAGCAGTGTTTTGCACCCAATGGGATCACTACTATCGCTTATTATTGCGGAACTAGTAATGCAAGATAAAGAAAAAAATCAAGTTTAAACTCTCTGAGATTAAAGCCAGATGATTTTTTACTTGAGATATGTGAATGATATCATTCTAGCTGCTATTAGGGAAAAAAGTGTCACTATACATTCGACAGTTTCAATAATTATTATGAAAGATGGAAATTTACTCTAGAACATAAACGCAACACAATAAAGTTTCCTGATTTTAACATCATACAAGAAAGGAAAAATTTATGTAAATTGTAATTACAAAAAAGTTTTTTCAGTAAAGGTTTTTTTTCTCGAGCATCCGGTCTGTCATGAAATAGTGAATATCTATTTATAATTTAAATATCAAATATCATTTATAATTTTAGATACAGCAATTCTACTTTAATCACATCCAACATTCCATGTTAAAAATGTTTGCTTATGCATTAATTTTGTTAAGATAATGAGTTTCCATCATTATGATATTTAATTATTTGAACAAGAGAATAAGAAAACTAGCTTAAATATTAACTTCCCGTTTGTTTAAAAATCTTTTTGTGCATGATCATTTATTGAACACGAGTTTAAATTTACGTTATTACATACAATAGTTAAATTACTAAGTTAGTTTACTAATTTAACCTTTTTATCTGCTCACGTAAAGATAAAAAACATAAAAAAATCTGTAATAAATTGATAAATGAACATATGATTTAATTCATAATTCAAGATATCCTTTCAACATAATGAGCACAGATATATCTAATAAATTTGTATTATCACACACGTATCTATTGCTTTCGCATACTTTCCATTATTAAAATTTTGTGATGCTCCAATAATAATATTTTTTTTTATGTATTGTATTTTTAACAGCAGATTTTTTTTTTGTATTATATTTTTGTATTATATGCATTTTTTTTTATGATATATTATATATATTGTAAAATGCTCTGATTTTATATGTTATATATTGTATTATTACACTATTAAATTGCTTATGAAACATTGTTTTCTATTCTCTAAATTACAATTTCTAGATTATAGTGTACAATGTGCCATAAGTGTATTTGGATATAAAATAATTGATAAAAATATATTAAAGTTTAAAGGATAAAAATATTAAAATTTTTTTATCAAAGAAAGAAAGGGGCCGCTGGTTTGGAATCAGCGGAAATTGGTGGAGAACCTCTAAAGCTAATTAATTTTAATTTTGTATTATATTATACATATTGTAAATATCTGATTTCATATTTCTATATTGTACTATAAAACTTCATGAAACATTATTTTCTATTCCCTAAATAATAACTTCTGGATTATATTTAATATTATATAAGAATAAATTATATTTTGATACTCTAAAATAGAATTTATCATAAAAGGCAAGTAAAGTTTAAAGGATAAAAAATATTAAAATTTTATCCAAGAAAGAGGACCGCCGGTTGGAATCGGCGGGGGGGGTGATCAGAGGCCTCTATAAGATAATTAATTTTTGTTAGATAATTTATTTCCTCTTTTTTTCTCTTTTCGCTTTTAAATCTAAAAGGAAAAATGTTACTTCCTGCTTAAAACAGTCTAGCCCTGGTAAGTTTTCGATAAAAGTAGGTAGTTTATAAAAAAAATAAGTTATAAAGGACATTAGAACATATTAAATCAACGTGTTTATCAAAGTCCCTTCGATACCAGGCAAATTATATTGAGAGAATTAAAGGATTCCATGTTATATACACTATATATACAAATGCATAAAGGCTTGTGTGTTTTTACAGGATTCGATTAGCATTTCGTGTACATAGCATAGAACACAACCAGAGAAATTGTTCACATTTTATACCTTGCCACTGAGGAACGTTCGTGGACATTTGGCTATGTCCACGTTTTTGTATCCACAGGAGGACATATCGCTTTCAGGGATACTAAAGCCAGGCTATAGCGTCTCTCATTCTTCTCTCTGATTTAACTACATAATATGCTTAAAACACGCGAAGTGTCTACAAATGTTTACCAGTGGAGTGGCCGCATAGTATTGCTGATTTCAGTCGCAACGTGACGTTTCTCGTAGCCTGTCTAAATCAGAAGATTTTCACTTATCAATCCTTATTTATGACTCATGCGGCTCTACTTTCTTTTTTAGTGCTTTATTACCAATTCTTCGTCCGTTTACATCAAGTTAGATTTAAAAGTTTCATTCTTCATGGATATTCGATAGGATATAGAGATATATCACCCGTAATCTAGACCAGTGGTTTCAAACTTTTAACACCTGAAACTCCCCCTTTCTAACGCAGTTGCAGCTCCCTTATCACATTTAGGCCTATATATTTAACAGCTTATTTTCTATAAAAAAATCAAAATAGTAATTTTTGATAACTTTTCATTTTTTAGGTTATTATTTAAATATCAATGGCTACAGTTATACATGGAGTGAAGCTTGTTTTGTCTGTTATAAAATATAGAATGCCTGGTAGGTGAGATCACTTGGAGTATAGAAGTATAATGTGCAAATCACAATGTGAAAGTTTTCTCGTAGTTAAATATAAGCGGATAAACTTTCCACGCACTACAAATAAAAACAATTTAATTGTAATTTATTTATGAATTGAGAAATATATATAGCACACACCACCACCACCACCACCGTTTTCGTCATGACTCTCAACTTTAACATTAGTAAAGAGTCACTTCGGTTGACAGTCCAGTAGCACTTTTTTTAAAGTTGCTTTATCGTCTTTGTATCGCACCAGTTCATTGAAACTTCGCTGCGCATTATTCAGCTGTAATTTAACTGTCGGAGAATTTATGATCTCCTCTTTATACTTTATTGTTTTTTGCATCGTCATCATACTTTTTTATTCAAGAGAATTAAAATCTTTACTTTTTATGATTTTCTTAATAAATTATTAAATTGCAACCAGATTGCACAATGGTTCGTTATGAATACAAAATAATTCACTTTGTAAATTCTTTAGTTGATAATTTATAAAAGATTCAAAGAGTCTTTTCAGTTGTTTAAGAAGAAAATGTATATAAAGTATATACTAAAGAGATAAGAATGCCGGGAGTTTTACGATTTATAGATTTTGTCATAAAAAGATAGTGCAGCTCTTTTTTATTGTATGAATTTTTGTTTTATTTTTTTCTTATATGTATTTCGTATTTATCAAATGGACATCTTTTTGATCTTTTCCAACTCTTTTCAGAGTCTTCCCAACTCTTGCACCAGCTTTATCTGCCACCTCTTTTCCAGCTCTTTTCGATCCTTTCCAACATCTTTTCCAACTTTTCCTCTTTCACCTCTTTTCAACTCTTTCAAGTCAACTTATCACTCTGATTTTCGAACTCCTTTTCTAACTCTTTATCTTTTCAAACTCTTTTCAACTGTATTCGCTTTTTTCCAATATTTTTCCAAGCATATCTTCTCAGACTCTTCCAGCTCACTTTCAACTCAAATCTTTCAATTTTTTTTAACTCTTTTCAGTTCTTTTCAACATCTTCAGATCTTTTCCAGACCTAGCACCAACTCTTTTCCTAACTTTTTTTGGAACTCCTTTTAGCTCTTTTCAGCTCTTTTCAGACTTTCCTTTTCCAGCTCTTTTCCAGCTTTTCAGACTCTTCAACAACTTTTCAACTCTTGAATTTTCCAAATATCTTTGGAATCTTTCCATCTCTTTTCAACTCTTCTCTAACTCTTTTTGTAAGCGTATTGAAATATTGTATTGGTATTTTGATCCCGGGCGTTAGGTGATATAGACTTTGAGAAGGTGGAAATGAAAAAATTGTATCCGCGACTACAAAGGAGTAAAATGACGATATCGATTTTATACAGTATCCCATCATTATGGCATCCTTTTGGCAACAATTATCGTACCATCTCCACCACTTTCTAAAATGAGCATTAATTCATCCCAATCTTCAGGAACATCCGTATTACCACAAATAATTCGCGTTTAAAGCTTTGACATATATATAATTTTCTGTAGTCAGAGAGTGGAGTAAAGAGAAAGGTGACAAATGTGACTACAAAAAGAAATTGCAATATTCAAAACTTTATGGAGCATCATATAGGCAGAAGCCATTACTGCTGGTGTGGTACATAATGATACATTCCTTTTGAAAAAGTAGTTCTAGGTCTTTTAATATGATTCCATCGTGCTTTATTTACCTCCCGGTACTACATGAATGATGACACCTGATTCCTGAGGCCTTCCCTCACTGATCATGCTATCATCTACATACTCCTCCTGTTCCTCGTAAGTTTATGTGTGTTGATAGCAGTATCCAGAAATCATCATCTGTAAAATGCGATTTGTGGTGCAGATAGCACAACTAGACACAGTTTCAAAAGAATTCACTTTCTTGAGTTCTTTTCGAATTAATCTTCAGATTCCATATCTATTTCGAAATAAGACTAAAAGAATTTTTTCATTGCAATTCTTATGAACTCAAAGGAATCCTTTTTTGGATCTAAAAAGAACTCACATATGGTGACATAAAAGTGAAGTCTTTTTGGAATGCTTTTGAAAATACTTTTAGAACAGAAATGAGATGGAAAAAGGAGTCATTTTAATAAATCAGGGACCAAAAAGATTCTTTTCCAGGGTCTCTGTGCTATCTGGGATTGAGACTGGATCTAGTAGCAGTGATTCAGGTCACCAAAGATTTTTTGAAAAAAAGATTAATTATTAAATCTCAGGTGCCCAGAATATAAAATGCAAAATTATGTAGAAACATTTTGTCTCATCATATTCAGATGTAGTTGCTACACTTTTCAGCTTCTTTTTTACAGTAGCTTTTATGTTATAAATCTTTCTTCTGCATCAAACAAGATAACACTCTCATTTATATGAGGAGCAGCCATTTACTACTGTAGTGCTTTACCTCGTTGATCTCGGTGGCTGCAGCAGGAAATCAATGACGTCAAAATCAATGACGTCACCTTAACTCAAGCAGCACTGCCACGGTACACTGCTACCTATTTCGGAACGCTATTCGTAGTACTGACAGTGCTTGCACTAGCGGAACGCACTCAGTTATTTCATCCAACTAGGTGCTTTATTGACAGTATATTAACTTTGTTTTGTCTTACAAAGTACATGCGTGAACACAATGGGTTCCGCACCCCTGCGAGAACAAATGGGACTTCGTCAAATTTTGCGTCGTTGCTGGGTGCTGAGCGCATGAACGCCAGCAGCGCCGCGCTATGAAGATCAAAAGTCGACGTCTGTAAAATTGATCACACATTTTAAAAGTTTAGAGAATAGACTCCAGTTCTAATTTGCTCCTCGAGAGTTCTACAGTTCTCTATCAATACTAAAGAGTTCCGACGATTAGAAGTGGTCAAAATACAAATAAAATGCGAGACCAACTTCATGTTTGTATAATTTTAAAATTACCATAACTTTTTTTTATTTCGCATTGCTTAGCGCTGAGTGGTAATAATTATCGATAGAACTCTTCGGGAACTATCAAATTCTAAACGGAACATAAGGTGTCCGAAAAAATTAGAGTTCTGATAGGCCCCCCAAAGAGTACTAGATAATTCTCGACGCAAACCCAGGTTGGGCGACAGACGCGTCAGACACGCGTCAGATTTACACAAAACGCGATAACAGATTCGATCACCAGTCGCGTGAGGACAAGGCTTCGCTGCTATGTCAGCAAAGAGGGCAGGCTATGCTACGCAGATTTACACTCAATTGACTCGATAGCCGCGGAATGACACTTATTCTACGCATTAACGTCCAGTATCCGGGCGATCCACCGTCCGCAAGTCGCTTCTCGGAGTTCGTATCATGCACTAAATCTGCTCGCGATAGCTTCAGCCACCGAAAAGGAACCCTCACGCAGTGTCGGTCCCGCTAACACCCAAAATTGCACATCGCAAGGGACAGCCCATAACAAAATCGCGTCGACATCAGAGCAGGAACGTGGCTCCCTCACTGGCTTTACAATACTCGCGATCCCGACAACCTCACCCGGTCGATGACTCTTTGCTTCCTCCTTTGCTTCCCCCCATTGGCGAGGATCCGCTCGCACGTTAGCTTGGTCATCAGAAAAACAGGCTCAACCTTACGTCCGTCTCAGCCGTTCGCTCACATACAAGAGAAAGATTATCGCGACGTTATCGATTCCGCATTGATCCACGGATAACGCAGTGGGGATCTATTCCCCTCCCTGTAGTCTCGGGGACGATCTAGAGGCGCGGGGTTTTAAACGC